>VZQC01007142.1:174648-216638 GCA_009823505.1 Rhizomys pruinosus | reverse complement strand
TTTTTTTTTTTTTTTTTGTCTTTTTTTGAGACAGGGTCTCCCTGTAGCCCCAGCTGTCCTGGAACTCACTCTGTAGATCAGGCTGGCCTTGAACTCACAAAAATCTGCCTGCCTCTGCTTCCTGAGTGCTAGGATTAAAGGCATGTGCCACCACACCCGGCCCTGGTTCTTTTTTGAGACAGAATCCCACTATGTAGCCCCTCCTGTTTGCATGTGGCACCAACCTACATGCAGACAGTACACTCATACACATAAAAAAAATAAATAAATGAAAAGCAATTGGGAGAACTTCATATTGTGCACAGAATAATGTAGAAGTTGAGATGGTGCTCAAAGACCCCCCCCCCCGTGTGCTCAGGAAGCTCTAGATAGCGTGTGATGTGTGGTGTGTGTATGTGGTATATGTGTGTGGTATGTATGTATGTATGGTATCTGTGTGGTGTGAGTGATGTGTGGTATATATGTCGTGTCTGTGTGTCATGTGTGCCTGTCTATATGGTGTGTGTGTACATGCGTGGGCTCCCCCATTCATGTGAAGGTGGGCTGAGATGCCAACCTTGGCTGTCCTCTACTGTGCTCCACCTTATTTTAATCAGGCCCATCTTTCACTAAACCTGGAGAGCTCCATTTCAGCTCAGCTGGCTGGCCTGCAAGGACCTCAGGGTCCACTTGTGTCTACCTGCTTAGTTCTGAGTTTCAGGCCCACACTGCTGTGCTGGCTTGTACCTGGGTGCCAGGGATCCACCTTCAGGCCCTCAAGCTGGTGTGGCAAGCCTTCTCCATAGCCAGAGGTCTGGTTTCATCTCACCACACCCCAGTTCAAATAATGCAAATGAACTTCTGAGGCCAGGTGCTGCACCCCACATCCAGGGTACCTTTGGAGCATTTGCAGGAAGAAGGGGGTGCCAACCACAGCTCTAAGCAGAGGGCACCCATCCTCTTTAGAGTAGCCACCCTCCTTTCGAGTAGCCCTTCTCTGTTCTGCTGTCCCCACTCACCCTGGGGCCACTACCCTGTACAGGGACCACACTCAGTGTCCCCCCTACATTTCTGGTAACAGCAGTGTTTTCATGCAGAATGGCTTTTATGGCTTCCACTGTATTCATCACACATGCAATATTCTTTTCTTAACAAACACTTCTGGCCAGTGGCATAGGCTGCTTCCAACTCCCATTTAGATGGAATCGCCTTGTTCTGGTCTCTGCACACATCATTGGTGATTCCTCTAGATAAAATCCCCTCGGGGAATTTCTGAAAAGAAATAATCAGATTTTTCAAAGCATATCTTTGGTGCTTCTATTGACTTACAGTTTAGGAGCTGTTATCCTGCTTTGCACACACTAAGCAACTTCTCTCTTACCATCTGGAGCAGATGTTCGGCACTCCTGCCCCCTGGGGACACCACCTGCCGGAGACATCTCAGGGTGACCTTGAGAGGCTGCATCAGGCCTGCCTGACTCTGAGCTCTGAAATCTCTGTGGCTGGGGTCTTAGGCTCCTCCCTTCAGTGGGATTTGCATGTTCATTCTGGCCCACGAGCAGCACGGGGCAATTGCACTTTCCTCAGAGTTTTCTCCACAGTGGAGTGGCTGACCCTCCACTCATCAGTCTATGAATTAATTATTCAAAGGCACCACAGTGTCCGTCAAAGAATGTGGAAAACAATTTTAGAGAGGAAACCCCTTTCTCTTGCTTGGTAGCTTTCACTGTGGAAGGAAGGAATAATTACCAATTACAAATTATATGAGATCTATTCCGGGGCGGTGGACAGGGGCCTGGCCCCACTCTCTGAGCACACACTGGCTTTCCAGGACTCAGGGCTGCTGCCCCTACTGTCACTCCAGCTGCATAAGGGTCTCACGCCCTTTAGCATCTCAGAATCTTACTGTTGTTTGTTGACCTCAGAGTGGAGGAGCATCATCAGGTTGCAGGATGCCCCAAATCCCTAGAGAGCATCTAGAAAAATTTTTCATTAAAAACCAGGAGCCTGGATCCCCCAAGAAAGAAGAGAACAAACTAGGGAAGGACAGCGGCAGAGCGGGATGCCCCGTCCCTGCACCAGGTGTCCCTTAGTTTCCAAGGGAAGGGCATCATCTTAGCTTGGTTTCCCTGGAAACAGAGTGATAGGGACCCATCACAGAGGCAGTGGTGGGGGAGGGCTTGCCACAGATGTGGGCAGTAGGTTGGATGTGGCCTTGTCCCAACCCCTGACACCTGTGAATGTAGCTTTCTTCGGAAAAGGGGTGTTTGCCAATGTAAGTGTCTCAAACTGAGGTCACTAAGGATGCTGCAGGAAGGCTGTAAATGCACAGGTGTCCTCTTAAAATACAGAGGAGCCAGAGACAAAGAAAGGCAAAGAGCACAGGATGACACTGACAGAGGATGGGACTAGAGCAGTGGGCCACGGGCGAGGAGCTCTGGAGCTGTGAGAGCTGAGGGGGCAGAAGGGCCCTTCAGGAACCTACTGCAGAAGGAGGCATGCTCTGCAGACATGGTGACGTCTGGCCTCCAGAAAGAGACAGTGAATTCTGCTGCTTTAAGCTACTAAGCCTCAAAGAGTCAGCCCCAAGCCTCTGCAGGTCAGAAGAACAGGGGTCTGGATGGATCACCCAGCGAGGTCAGGGCTGGGTAGCCCTTCACAGGGGTGTGGCTACCTGCTGGGAGGGATGAGACCTGCACACACATGGTACAGGTTGAGACGGATGGTAGTTACAGGGGGTCCAATGCTCTCTTTACACCTTAGAGGGAGGCCAGTTTTTGTGAAATCCAGACTCTCAGCTTCCTAATGGCAGAGGAAAGAAAACAGAGACCCAAGTCAGAGGGAAAGAAGGCTGTGGAAGACCCATAACACAAGCTTATCTGTCTGCCAAGTATGTACTAGAGACAATAGAAAAACAGCAACAACACGGCAAGAAAGTGGGGAAAAGAGAAAACAGGTACCATCCCACTAGTGATCAGGAGGCAGCATGAAGACAGTCCACGTGGTCCTCTCCCATCAGAACACCAGCCATGGGAGGGAGTGACAGGCTTACTGCATGGGGAACAGCAGGGATCCGGCGCTTGCTTACAGGCTACAGAGAGGCTCTGCTAATTGTGGAAACCTCAAAACCAAACTGCACATACCCTTGTGGGCAGGTTTGCATGGTGGAGAACCTCGCCTGAGCCACTCCACAGGTCCCAGGGTCCCAGCTAGAGATACTCAGAGTCTTAATGTGCACAGGCCCAAGACAGCACACCAGCTGCTTGTAATAGGGAATCTGTTTTTTTCGACTAGGAGAAATGTCGCCATGGGACATTTGCAGGACAGTGTGACTGTCACGCAAACCAAGGAAACATCACCTTGGGACAGCTGGGGCATAGCTCCAGTTCCCTGCTCAGCTGTAACCTTGCTTCACTCTCTCTGAAGAAGAAAAGCAAGGCTGGCAAGGCCGACCTGAGCCTTCACCAAGCAGTCCCCTGACACAGGTGCTCGCTGCCATCCTGATGTGCCCTGCCCTGACACAGGTGCTCGCTGCCATCCTGATGGGCGCCCTGCCCTGACACAGGTGCTCGCTGCCGTCCTGATGTGCCTTGCCCTGACACAGGTGCTCGCTGCCATCCTGATGGGCGCCTTGCCCTGACACAGGTGCTCGTTGCCGTCCTGATGGGCGCCCTGCCCTGACACAGGTGCTTGCTGCCGTCCTGATGTGCCCTGCCCTGACACAGGTGCTCGCTGCAGTCCTGATGGGCACCCTGCCCTGACACAGGTGCTTGCTGCCGTCCTGATGTGCCCTGCCCTGACACAGGTGCTTGCTGCAGTCCTGATGGGCGCCCTGCCCCTACACAGGTGCTCGCTGCCGTTCTGATGAGCGCCCTGCCTTGGCACAGGTGCTCACTGCCGTCCTGATGAGCGCCCTGCCCTGACACAGGTGCTTGTTGCAGTCCTGATGAGTGCCCTGCCTTGGCACAGGTGCTCGCTGCCTTCCTACTCTTCCTCTTCTTCATCATCCTCCTCTCCCTCCTCCTTTACTTCTTCTCCCTTCATCCTCTCCTCTTCCCCCTCCTCTGCATGTGAAGACTGGAGAATAAGCACAAATGTTCCTCAGGTTCTATCCACCTTGGTTTTGAAACAGAGTTTTGTCTGGCTAGTGACCCTTAGGGATGTCCCCTCACTGAGGCACTGGAATTGTAAGGACCACCACACCCAGGCTTTTTTTTAAAACCTGGGTTCTAAGGATCACGCTTGGGTCCTCATGCCAGCGAGCCCAGCGCCTGCTTTACCGGCTGAGCCACCTCCCAGCCCGTCTCCCTGCTCTCCCACACGGCCCAGAAGCCCCACCCAGCCCATCTCCCTGCTCTCCCGCACCGGCCCAGAAGCTCCATCCACGTTCTGTCTCTGCATACTTGACAGAATCATGAAGTACAGGCCCTTTTGTGAATGGCTTGGTTTGTTGTGGTTGTTGTTGTTGTTGTTGTTGTTATTTTTTGAGACAGGGACTCCTATTTCCCAGTTTGTCCTTGAACTCACTGCATGGAACCAAGAACGACCTTAGCCTCCTGATCCTCCAAGTGCTGGGATTTCAGGCTTACACTACCATACCTGGTTTATGAGGAGGTGAGGATTGAACCCGGGTTCATGCATGTTGTCAGGCACTCTGCCCAGTAATCCACACCCCTGGTCCTTATGGATGGCTTATTCTTGTGGTGCTGTGCCCCCCCACCAATCCCAACACACAGTAGGATGTGTCAGGATCCAATTCCCTTCAAAGGCTGAATTATTGTTAGCCAGCCGGTTTGGTCCATACAGAAACCCAGTCACTGCTGGAATTCCTTACTCTGTTGACTGAATGTCAGAGAACATGTCAGAAGCCCAGAAGGAGTTTGGACATCACTCAGGCAGCCTGTCCTGCCTTATGGACCCAGAATTAGACGAGAAAATTTGCGACCAGCTCATCACAGGAAGAGTGAGCTAATAATCCCTGAGGGTGGAGCAAAGCTGTATTCAGAAGGTACTTCATAAGTGCATGTGGTCTTAACCACAGTGTGACCGTACCTACTTGCTTCACTTTCTAAATGACCAGGTTCCAGGTCAGCCAAAGGCTTCATCCCTCTGAACCTTTGTGGGGAGTGTCTCCAAACCTACTTCACACTGAGGTACCACAACTGTGATGCAGAGTCCCCACCCTCTCAGGCAGCCTCTACAGGCCAGACCACCCACTCCCACAAGCAGGGCCACTCCATTCCAGATATGGGGGTCTGGGTTCGAGGGGTTGACTTGGCCTCAGAAGCACAAGCTTTGCTTCTAGAAGTTTCTGGGCCTTGACCACACTTTTGGCTGGTCCAGGATTATTCAACAGATTCTGGCCCATCTGAAAATGGTTCACCTCAGAGTTAGGAAGGGCAGCCATGGGAGGAGGCTCCATTCTGAAGGGTGAACAGTGGTTATAAGGCCGGTCCCAGCTTACCTGTGTGGCTCTGGAAGGCCTGGGAGCAATAAGCCTCTGAGAAGGAAAGAAGGGCGCCCCTGAGAAGGAAAGAAGGGCACCCCTGAGAAGGAAAGAAGGGCGCCCCTGAGAAGGAAAGAAGGGCACCCCTGAGAAGGAAAGAAGGGCACCCCTGAGCCATCCAGAGCCCAGGCTCTTGACCCAGTTTGCATTTAAACAGGCAAGGGAGGCAGCCTGGTGGGGCACACAGTGCTTGAGCAGCTGAGCTACAGTCTTGTGCCTGGCATGGTGGCCCAGACCAGCTTCCTAGAATGACAACTGACAGGTGGCAGGGGGGCAAGCCACGTTGCTGAGACAGCTGCTCACTGGAAGAATGCCTGCTTCATGGAGCAGAACCTGCTGCACCCTCACCCAGGCTGTGACTAACTGGAAGTAACAAGCTACAGAGTAGAAGCAGGCAGGTGGCAATTTACCTGTTCCCATGGATGAGGGATCCTCAGGGAGGACCAGCTCAGGCCTTTGGGGCTGAGAGACCAAAGGTGAGCGGAGGCAAGTGTGGCTGCATGGGGACCAGTGGAGTGGCCGGGGAAGAACTTGTGCAGCTTTGGCCTCTGGCTGCCATCCCAGCCTAGCTCCTCAGCCCCACGAGTGAACAATCTACACTGAATGGATCAAGACAATAGGGCCTGTGAGGAGGTGGGCTGGTGAGCTCTCTGGGTGATGACCTGATGGCTACCACCAGGAAAGAAAGGGATGGAATGCTTAGGGGTCATTGGGATCTGCTAGGGACTTGGGGTTCAGTGGAAAAGGAATCAAACCAGGGGCATCAATGATAATAAGTGAGTCCCTAGGACTCAAGAATGAAGTCTGACTCCAAACCAAGACTTCTGCAATTGTAGATCCCGCCCCACACGTGCCAGGCCTGCCTCTGTCTCCTCACCTCCGACCTCTGACCTCCACCTCTGCCTTGAGTCAGCTCATCAGCCTGTCTCCAGCATTCCCAGGTTCTTGGTCCTCACCTCCTCTGAGAAGCCTCTGTACACCACCAGCTATCATTCTCAATTACATCTTTTTAAAAAAATATTTTATTGATGTCTTGTGTATTTCATACATCATTTTTCAGTTCAATTTAGACATATTCCACTTTCCCTGACCCCCACCCCACCCCAGTTCATGCATTCTGCCATACATGTCCTGCATCTTTCTCTCAGTCTCTCCAAAGTTTTTCTCTGCAAAGGTTTATTGTCCTAGGCAGAATCCAACCACATGGTCCATTCCTTGACCCAGTCCTCGTGCTGCTGTGGCTCCCTCCCAACTGTATTGCTCCAAAGTATGCCCAAGTACACGTCATATATGTACCAGAATCATGTCCTCCAGGGATAAACTGTATGTTAACTCCAATATATGTCCAGGAGTTCACATTTTTTTCCTTTTAATTTTATATTACTCTAAAATATGAATATATACCTTCCACCCATATACATTAATTGTCATGTCTGAAAGTAAGTGGTAAGTTAATTCTAGGGCTCATTATGAGATTCACATTATAACATCACAGTTGTTTTCAGATAGATAGAAATATAACAATAACATTGCTCAGCTTGTCTTTCAATTGGGAAATTTGGTACTAGCTTGACTTACATCTTATCAGACTGTGTGGAACCTATCACAGTGCCATCTATCTGTCCACCTGTCAATCTACCCTCTAATCTGTCCACCTGTCAATCCACCCTCTCATCTGTCCACGTGTCAATCCACCCTCTCATCTGTCCACCTGTCAATCTACCCTCTCATCTGTCCACGTGTCAATCCACCCTCTCATCTGTCCACATGTCAATCCACCCTCTAATCTGTCCACCTGTCAATCCACCCTCTCATCTGTCCACCTGTCAATCCACCCTCTCATCTGTCCATCCTTCAGTCTGTCCAGCCATCTGTCTGTCACCTGTCTGTCTACTTGTTCACTTGTTCCTGGTCTTGTCTGCTTCCTGCTTGCCCCAGTATGGGCAGACATTCCCAAGGGACAAAATTTATGCCTGTTGTTGTTTCCCAGGATGCCATGTCTAGTTAGACCTGCCCTGTGGCAACATTTTGAGAAAGGTCAGAGAGCCCCAGCTCTGCACTATGATGCCCACAGGAGCCACTGAGTCAGGGGCCAGAGAACGTGGGCATGGATCCAGCACTAATTTACTTGCTGTGTGATTGGGCTTGGTGACAGGATGCTTTGTGCCTTGGTTTCCCCATCTGTGCTGTGAGTTACCAAGAGCAGTGCATGCCAAGTTCTTTGTGCTGGGCATGCTGGTGAGTTAGCCTCACAGAGTCCACATTGAGACAAAATATTGTCTCATTCCCATTCTTCAGGTTAGAACACTGAGACTAGAAAAGTCCTCAGCCTGCCCAACACCACTGAGCTGCCACAAAATAGAACAGGGACTTCCCAGGCATTGGTTCCAAAGCCAGTATAAGGGTCACTTGGTAAGTGTTGGGAGGACAGGAGCAGTAGTGCCTGGTGCTGGGCTGCGGCAGCCTGACCTGGGTGCAGATCCATCCGGAGCCTTCCCAAGCATTCATGTGCTTCCATGTGGTTGGCTCACTTTCTCCACTAGCACGAGGTTCAGGAACTCCTCTCTACTGAATGGTATCATCCATAGTGAGCTGGGTCCTCCCACATCAATTAGCTTTATTATTTGCCCACGGGCCAACCCAATATAGCCAACTCATTGAGAAACAAGGGGCAGTTACCAAAGACCACTAAACCAATAAAGCAAATATAGGTTTCCTTGAGTCAAGCAAGACTCCTCCATCAGCACCAGCTACACCTCACCTGCCTGGAAATACTGTGCAGCAGTGGCAGCCATATGCCTGTATATCCCAAATCTTATTGGCTATTAGCTCTCTCCTTGGAGGAATAACCCATGGCTGATGCCACAAGCTTACATCCTCTAGTGGTTAGGAGATGTTATAAACCACAGTAAGACCCTGTCACATTTTACAGGAAAAAAATGTAATTCATAGATTAACATACCATCCAAATATCTGTGTCTATACCAAAGTAATGTACCATAACAATTAGTACTGTTTAAATACCTATATATCTAAATGCCTGTGCTTTGTTGGTAAGACTGAAAGGTTATTCCTGGACAAACTGTCAGCCCATGAAAGGAAACAGCCAGAATTGACCAGAGTCCAAAACAACAGCTCCAGAGAAAGCAGATTGTTTTGCTTCTCGTCCACCTGTGCCCCTTTTCTAAGCCTAGGGAACAATCTGCGGAAGAGGGGGCGTGGTAGAATGTAAGGGCTGCGATTGGGGTGAATGGTGAAACTACAGCAATATAGTCTGGACACTCATCTGATCAACTTGATTGTACATACAAGGCCCCCCTGCTGGATGATGGGACCCTTGGGCTGTGTGGGTTTGGGTACAACAGCTTGCAAATTGGTTTTACATGAAGGATGCTTGTACTCATAAATTGTTACTTATTGCTAAAAAATGAAAAAAAATATTCAAAAAAGAAAAAAACTAGGGGCAGTGAGGGAGCCAGGCCTGGGGGTCACATCCCTGCCCTCTGGCTGACTTTGGCAGGGACACGACGTGACTTCTGAGATTTACTGGGATTTCCTGAGGCAAAGTCTGGCCATCTCCTTGAGAAATCAGAAAGTTTAGCTTCAGAATGTGATTTATCTGAGAGTTGTGCTATGGGCCACAGCCACAGGCTCCTTGCAGCTCTGGTGGAGAGCTGCTCACTGTGGTGCCCTTGTGGTGTTGACAAGCTAAATGGTGTGGGACTTGGGACTGCAAATCAGACTTCTTCAAAGACCAGCGTCCTCTCTGGATATCAGAATCTCCAGCTGTGACCTGGAAGTCACAGCAAGAGAAAGTGCTCCACATTTCCTTGTGAGTCCTGAGGATACCTTGGGGGTGAGGGATCTGTGCAGGGCCTGGTGTGTGGCTTTGGCTTCATGGAAGCCTCTGACCCTTCCTTTTTCCACCCCGGTTCCGGAGGCCAGAATGAAGCCAGTGTACAAGGTTGGCCTCAGGGAGCCTGGATCCCGGTCTTCTCTTCTCACGATTGCTTCGGGCAATGGCTCCCGTAATTCTATGCTTCCCACCCCCACAAAAGCCTTCTGATGCCGACAGTGCCAGGTACTGACCCTGACTCAGAGTGACTAGGGACCTCCAGAATCATAACTCCTGCCCCACTGCCCGGCACCCTGAGTCACAGAGGATGTCAGAGATGGGGAGGACCCTGCTACCAAGGGCAGCTGTTCCACACGCAGGTCTCCCTCCCCTGTAGTACCAGACATGCTGCTGTGCCAGATGCCAGTATATACCATCCCTGCCTCCTCAGGCTGGCAGAACAGGGAGGGAGCAAGGTCATAGTGTAGTATGCCAGAGATAATTAGTGAGTTTGTTTAGTCATGTTAATCACTGTCTGTGAAGCCCAGCCTCCTAGCCAGGCACTGATGGAGAAAATGAAATTCCCTAACTTGTTCCAAACATGGGCTTTCCTCAGAGACCTCAGCCTCTACTGCTTGCCTAAGCCTCCCAACCAGATGAAATGGTCCTGTGACCCACATACGGATGGGCACAGGGGTCAGGATTAGCTGAACTATGTGAGGTACTGGGCAGCTGGAGAGCCTTGACTAGTCAGTCAGCCGGCATGTGTCTCCTGCTCTCCTGGGCACTGAGTGGGCCCTGTCCTTCCAGCACTTGCCTGGTGGACTCAGCAGCGAGGATGCACCTGTCTTAGCAGATTTCCAGGTAATGCTGGGCAAGGCTTCCTGAAGGGAGTGATGTCTAAGCTGAGATCTGCAGGTGCAGCAGGAGCAACCAGGAGCCGAGCAAGACCCTTCAACACCTCTGAGGGCTCCCCTCGCACACAACAATCTGGGCCAATACACTCCATCCAAGTCTGGGCCTCCTTCCACACTAGGGACCCAGGGACGGCAAGAGGTGTATGCTGTGACAGAGGGGGGCAGGGCGGAGGGGCTTGCTGGGGCCTGTGATACCAGCTGTGTGGAATGACACACTAGGAAGGTCTCAAGACTGACCACTACGCTCCTAGAGAATTTTATGGTAGTGACCTGCCAGCCCCTGGGTGTCCCCTGAACATGTTGTATATCCAGCTAGGCACATGACCCATGAGAGGCCAGAGAGGTGCTTTCCAGGCAGGGCTTGTGAATGGAATGTGTGAGAGAACCCAGGGAACATGAATTGCTGAGCCTGCAGTCTAGAAATTCTAGAAGCTGGCTGTCTTCTTGAGTGTGTTCTCAGCTTGAATCAGCAGGTATCTCATGTCTGTCACAAATTAACAGTAATGATCTGAACTCAGAAGCCCACAATAACAGGAAATGGCACAGTGCTGGGGGCTTCTGTAACAGTATGGGGGCAAGAGCTCCTGGAACTCCAACCACAGCAGCCCACACAGGGTCTTCAGGCCAGTTCATAGCACCTGGCTGTGCAGTGTCGTAGGCAATGCGCTTAGATTGAAAGAGTTTTCTTTGCCTTTTCACAAGTGCAAAGCCCTCTGGAAGAGTTGGGGTCCAGTACAGGAGAGTCACAAAACAAGGGAAGCAGACACCACACCATGAGGGTCAGCAAAGCCCCTCCCCACCAGGCATGGCTGAGCCAACTCTACCACATCTTCAGATGACAAAATTGTGAGACAACAAATGCTTAATAGGACTAAAGAATCATCAAAGGGGATGATGGAAACAGAGTCAGGAGCCAGAGATGGCAAAACAATCAAGCAGATTAGAAAAAGAATAAAATGGAATTTCCAGAAATTAATAAGACAGTAATTGTGTAAATCAGTGTGATTGCTTTGGAAAGTAATTTGCTGCTCTTCAGTAAATATGCACTGATCCAACCATCATCCTACTGTCTCCCAGGAGACAGGTCCAAGTTTCTAAGATCTGTTTGGGAGTATCAGTTGCTTTGTTTAAGATGGTGTGTTTCCTCATGTAGCCCAGGTTGGCCTCAAATTTGTAATCCTCCTGCCTCACCCTCTTAGAGTGCTGAGATTACAGGTGGGTTCTGCCATGCCCAAACACCCAACCAAACAGAATTAAAGAAAGGAGGGAGACAGGGAGAAATAAGGAAGAAGAAACAAAGAAGGGGGGGAGGGAGGGAGGGAGGGAGGAGGGAGGGATGAAGGAAGAGAAGAAAGGAAGGGAAGAAGGGAGGAAGGAAAGGAAGATGGATGGGAGAGAGGAAAGAAGGGGGGCTGTCTTCTTAATGTGCGCACATCATGCCCAGGCAAAGCCCTGCCATACCAGCTCCCTGGAGCCCTGGCCAGCATGCCTGTCTCCCAGGCATCTGACTCACACATCCTCAGGAACGTGGAAGGCGACCAAGCCTGGGGCTGTCTGGCCCTGCGGAGCTGGCATCTGTGTATGAGGGGCCCCCACTGGCCTCGCTTCCACTCACAGTGCTCAGCCTATCCCAGTCTCTCAAAACTGCTGCCTGGAGGGGAGGAGGAAAGGGGATTAGCATGATGGCTGAGTTCAGGGGCCTGTGAGTAGTCCTGCATCCTCTGAGCAGCATGGCCTGGGTGAATGAGTCAAACTCTATGAGCCAAAACTGCTCACTTGCATCATGGAGAGAAGAATCTATCCCTTGGGGCTGCTGGGGGAGCGGGGTGTTGTGCAATTTTCAGATAAGATTCCGTGTAAACAGGGAGGCTGGGCTCAACCAAGGAGCTCCTAAACCCTCTGGGGTGGCAGATGCCATCCCCAGGGCTCCATGTGTTACCCCATTTCTCTCACCTAAGCCACATGGGCTAGACTAGGGCTCTGAGAGGCAAGAAACCCAGCCATGGGGCACATCGCAGGCCTCAGAAACCAGACTTCAGTGTGACTCCTGGGTGTGCTCTTGAGAGCAACTTTTTCCTTCTAAGATTCAGGCCTTCCTCAGGTAGATTGGTGGCAGGGCTGAGGGACCCTAGCCCTTAGGAGCAACCTGCAGGTCACGCCCTAGTTACCTAAGAGAAGAAGACATGCCTGGGGCAGCCTGGCCAGGACAGACCCCTCCTATCCCCAAGACTGCACCTTGAAGTCCAGTCACCATTGAAAACCAGTCTGGTCACCTGAGTCTCAGTGAGCTGCCACCCCAAATGCCAGAGTGATATGTTTGTCTGAGTGCACTGACCTGGCCAGGGTGCCAATAAGCTGGCTGACCTTGGCAACAGCGGACTGATGCATTCTCTGAGCTCCACTCATCAGACAGAGATGAGGCTGCCGGCCACCTGTAGGGCCCTGCAGAGAAAGGGGGCACCTGAATGAGCTGTGAGCTCAGGGTCCCCCACACACCACCCAAACAATCACCCCACCGTGAACGTGCTGTGAGCTCGGGGTCCCCTACACACCACCCAAACAATCACTCCACCCCTCCAGGCTTGCTCCTTCCCATGGGGCTGCCTGGGCTAACTCCGTGCCCTGGACCTGGCCCAGCACCAAGCCTGGGGGCATTTCCAAGATCCTTTCCTATATTGGTCTGCATGTGACATCCACACTGTGACCCTAACTTTCAGAGTGTTACCCAGGGTCAGCTCACTCTCAAGCCAGGAAGAATTTCTCCAATGTCCCCAAGGCATCCCCAAGTTCCCTGAGTCACTCCCACAATGGGTGGGTAGATGCTGGTGTTTCCCCTCCACCCACAAGATGTAGAGGTCCTGATACTGATGTCCAGGGTTGGAGTCTAGGGACATGTGTCCCTCATAGAGCAGGAAGAACTTCTCTAAAACACAGGGACAAGAGCAAGGCTGGGCACTCCCATCTCTCCATACGGGGGTCACATGAATTGGGGGGCAACCCTTGCCCTGACCTGGCTCCTGCCACGGAGCACCAGGGCATGTCAGTACAGCACACCAGCAGCCTGCAGGTCCCTGCTCATGTCAAAACCCACCCCTAGCTGGGCGTGGGGGCGCACGCCTTTAATCCTAGCACTTGGGAGGCAGAGGAAGGCATACCTTTGTGAGTTCAAGGCCAGCCTGGTCTACAGAGCGAGTTCCAGGACAGCTGGGGCAACAGGGAGACCCTGCCTTGAAAAGACCCCAAAAAAAAACACAAAAACCCCACCCCTTCAACATATAAGGTCACTGGAGCACAGGAAGGAAATCTCACAGCCTTGGGCAGCAACTGACCAACCAGAGAGCATGCCTAGCCAGGTCCCCTCTCCCTGTCACCCTAAGGTGACGAGTATGTAATGTCTGGAAGGCCAGTGTGGCTGCCTCAGGCAAAGCGGACATGGTCTTGTCCAGCTTTTCTGTCCCAGTCCCAGAACCTGACTATGCACTGTGAAGACGGGTGAGACAGACCTGGACAGCAGTGAGTCGCACACGCCTGTTTGCAGGAGACAAGATCTGTGTGACCTTCCTTATGCTGTGGGGACAACAAAAGCGCTACTCTAGACTGTGGTGACTCCCTGTCTGAGCTTTGAGAACACTGTGTTTCTGATTCCACTCACCAGGGTTGATACCAAGCCAATTGCTGCTTGTGAGGCAGGAAGTCAAATCCTTCAGCTGAATTAAACTAAGGAAGCACTCTGTGCTAAGACGGGCCAGGTTCAGTTCTTCATTGAGTTTGCTACCTGTAGACCCAGGCTTTCTGACATAATAGGCATCCTAGTTTGCTTCTCTATTGCTGTGAGAAAACACTCTGACCAAAGCCAACCTGGGGAGGAAGGAGTTTATTACATCTTACAGTTTACCGTCCATCACCCAGGGAGGCAGGTCAGGCACGGACCTGGAGGCAGGAGCCACGGCACAGACTATTGAGGAACGCTGCTTACTGGCTTGCTCCTCTGACTTGTGCTCAACCTGATTTTTTAAAATATTTTATTTAATTTTTAAAATTTAATGTGTATGAGTGTATTGCCTGCATGTATGTAAGTGCATCTGTATCATTGGGTCTTGTGGAACTGGAGTTAAGATGGTTGTCAGCCACCAGGTGGATGTGGGAGTCTGACCTGGGTCCCTGCAGCCAGTGGTCTAACCACTGAGCCATCTTTGCGGCCCCTCGAGCTGTTTTCTTTCTCTTTTTTTTTTTTTTTTTTTTGGTGTTTTTAAGACAGGGTCTTCCTGTAGCCCCAGCTGGTCTGGAACTTGCTCTGTAGACCAGGCTGGCCTCTGCCTCCAGAGTGCTGGGATTAAAGGGATGTGCCACCACACCTGGCCAGGCTACTTTAAAAAAATTTTTATTTATTATTTATTATTTTGTGTATGAGTGTACTTTCTGCATGTAGGTTGGTGCACCCATGTCATGCAATGCCACAGAGGTCAGAAGAGGGTATTGGATTCCCCTGGACCTGGAGTTAAAGACGGTTCTTAGCCACTATGTGGGTGCTGGGAATTGAACCCCGGTCCTCTGCAAGAGCAGTCAGCAGTCTTAACCACTGAGCCATCTCTCCAGCCCCCAGGCTGCTTTCTTATACAACCCAGGACCACCTGCCCAGGAGTGGCACCACCCACAGTGGGCCGGCTCTCCCACATCACTCAATAATCAAGAAAATGCCCCACAGACATGGCCACACACCAGTCCAATAAAGGAAATTCCCCAGTTGAAGTTCCCTCTTTCCAGATGTGTCTATCCAGCACAGGAAGTACTGCTGTCTCCATTTCACTGAAGAAGAACCATAGCCCATGAACTGAAATCTCTTACCCAGGCCAGGAGTAGATGTGACTGAGATCTCCCATTGCTCATTTATCAATGTGCTAGCTTGACGTTTTATTTCTACAGGCCTATGTTTTGATGACTTAGTTGCCAGCCCACGGTATCCACTAGGAGGTCCCTCCTCCTCCTCCTCCCTCCTCCTTCTCCTCTCCCTCCCCTTCCTCCTCTCCTTCTTCTTTTCTCCCCCTCCTCTTCCTTCTTCCTCTTCTTCTCTTTCTTCCTCCTCCTCCTTCTCCTTCTCTTTCTCCTTCTCCTCTTTCTCCTCCTCCTTCTTCTCCTCCTTTTCATTCTTCTTCTTCTCCTTCTTCTTATTCTCCTTCTCCTTCCTCCTGTTCCTCCTCTGCTTCCTCCTCTTTTTCTCTCTTGCCAATACAAGGTGATCAACCTTGTTCTGTCACACACTCCTGTCATGATGTGCTGCCCTGCCACAAGTCCCAAAGTAGCCAGCTTGACTGTGGACTAGAACCCCTGAAACTAGGGGCCAAAATAGATCTTTGCCTCTTTAGGTTCATTTTCTCAGATATGTCATAGCCACAGAAAGCTGACAATCACAGACAGCCTGGGAGTAGCTGTGTGTTCTGTTCCTATGAGGCCATGAGGATCCTATCACTGGGCTCCACACAATGGCCTTATTGAATTCTAGTCACCTCCTACCCCCATCCCCACAACATGGTCAGACCAAGCTTTCTCTGTGTAGGACTTCATTATGGGGGTTCAACCCCAGCAGGAAGTCAGGAAACAGGCTATGCCGAAACCACATCAGAGGCTAAGCCCAAGGCCAGGTCAGGTTTCTAATGGCTCTGGACAGGTTGGCACTGGGTTAGAAAGGAGAGTGCTCCAGGATTTCTGCTACTCCTTTATCTCTTAGGCAGGCTTCCTTGAAGTTAGCCATGGCTGGTGTATTAGTTGTCTGGTTGCTGTGACAAAATACCCTGACAAAATCAGGAAGGGAAGATTTTATTTGGCTCAAAGTTCCAGAGTGCAGTCTACCATGACAGCTGGTCACATTGCGTCCGTGGTCAGGATGCAGAGAAAGATGCGTGTGGTGCTCAGTTTGCCTTCTCCTTTGTGTTCAGCCCAGGACTTCAGCTCATGGAATGCTGCTGCCCACATTTAGAGCAGGTCTACCCTAATCTAGGGAATCTCTCACAGGCCTGCCTGGGGATTCAAGTGATTCCTCCCAAGCTGATGACATTAACCAAGGGAACATGACAGGAGTGGCAGGCTTCAGGTCTCAGACTTGTACCCCTTGGATGTGGGCGTCTCAGTCACCATGGGCTGCTGAGCCATTGCCAAGAGGCTGTGAGTCTGGGGACTTCCTAAGACCTGCGATGGTACACTTTCAAGATGAGCTCTAGTGACTTTGGGGCTGTTTGTACTATAGCATCATTGAGGTTTACGACTGATGCAAACACATCGAGCATATCAAGTTCCAGTTCAGGTTGCGTTGCAGCACTGATTAGTCCCTTAGTGATTTGTTGGTCACTTGTCTTCCCTCCCAGGTCAGTACTCCTTGATGACAGATTGAGGGGGGTTGTTTAGAGAACCTCAGGACCAGCTCACACTAGGCACATTGTGAGCCCGGAGCATTGCCTCCTGGAACCTTCCTCTTCTCTTCTCCGTCCTCCCACACAGTTGTCCTCAAGAGCTTCTTCCAGGTGCCAGAGACCAATGCTATCTTAACAGTGAACAAGTTATGAAGTTCAAACTTGAGCCCTGTAGGGTACGTGGTTCTACCTCAGAGCCATGATACATTGCTACTGGGAGTCACCAAGCTCACACCCATAACCTATGAGCTCACCTCATGAAAGCCACAGTGGGTTTGGCTAATTGGATCTGTGCTGAAAATGGGCTGCCCTGGGGTTGCATTCCCCCATTAATCAACATTCAGCTCTCTCAATAGTACTGCCTTTAATTGGGTTGAGATAGCAGTAGGCAGTCGGAGGTGAGGGCTGTATTGTTCAAGTCTGCCTAGCAGGGCCCTGGGAAGTCTTAATGCTTCCATCCTTGGGGCCTCTGCACTTGCCTGTAACGCTCAACTTGTGAATACCTTTGGATCCCATTTCCAAGACATGTCCTTGCTGAGCCAGCTGCAGAGGTGGAGGTAGAGAGGGTGCCACTAGCCTGGAAACAGTGGGATCTGCCTCCCAAGACCTGGAGGAAACTGATCTGTCACCTTTCCTAGAAACACTCCAGGCATCCCATCGCAGACACAGGGAACCAATAAATCCCTTTTCTCCTTAAGCTGCTCTGAGTGGGGTCTTTGTTACTGGCCATCTAGAGTCCAGGCTGACCCAGCTGCAGGGACTCAAAACTTGATCATATTTGATTTACCTCTGAATCGGCAGAAGGACACAGGCAGCTCAGGGATCCAGTGGACACTGTGGCTGAGAAAAGCCAGAGAGAGAAGGCTGCCTCACTTCCCTCCAACAGACAGGGTCTCTGCTCAGTGCTCTTGAAAACTAGCACTGCACTGATTGGATCCACTTTAGAAACAATTCCAAATACAAACCAATCCCAAGGCCAGGACAATGGAATGATTGATTTACCTCAGATCTCGTGCTTATGAACCGCATCCCCACCCCTGCTCTTAAAGAGAATCACAGAAAGATGGGGGCAGAGTAATGATACCAAAACTTAGGAGCCAGCAACTCAGGAAACTCTCCATGGGAGATGTCACTTCTCACTTTATGCCATGTGGAAGTCCTTCAAGGCCTGAGGGGAAGGGTCACCAAGGTCCCAGAAGTCAAAAGTCTGGAACTCGATGCAGGACTTAGAAGAGATGTCCGTTTCCCTTTGGGTCAGAAGAAACATCTTTACATGAGCATGGAAAGCTTGGAATATTCTTGGAAGAAAAATTAGTCTGTATGAATATTGAGTAGCCAAGGGGTGAACTGAGGTGGACAAGTGCTCATCACCTTCCAGTCCTGAGTGTATTTGGTGACCACAGAAACCACGTTATTCTCCATCTGGGGTTTGAACTTCCTCTTCATACCCATTAAGTAGCACCCACATACTTGAGCCCTTGCACCCCAGGAGCCCTCACACCCAGGAGCCCTCACACCCAGGAGCCCTCACACCCAGGAGCCCTCACACTCAGGAGCCCTCACACCCAGGAGCCCTCACACCCAGGATCCTTCACACCCAGGAGCCCTCACACTCAGGAGCCCTCACACCCAGGAGCCCTCACACCCTGGACCCCTCACACCCAGGATCCTTCACACCCAGGATCCTTCACACCCAGGACCCCTCACACCCAGGAGCCCTCACACTCAGGAGCCCTCACACCCAGGAGCCCTCACACCCAGGATCCTTCACACCCAAGATCCTTCACACCCAGGAGCCCTGACACCCAGGAGCCCTGACACCCAGGAGCCCTCACACCCAGATCCCTCACACCCAGATCCCTCACACCCAGGATCTTTCACACTCAGGAGCCCTCACACCCAGGATCCTTCATACCCAGGAGCCCTGACACCCAGGAGCCCTCACACCCAGGAGCCCTCACACCCAGATCCCTCACACCCAGGATCTTTCACACTCAGGAGCCCTCACACCCAGGATCCTTCATACCCAGGATCCTTCACACTCAGGAGCCCTCACACCCAGAAACCCTCACACTCAGTATTCCTCACACTGGGGAGCCCTCATACCCTGCTTCAAGCACAGGTTATGATCTGGCATCTCTCAGTGCATCAGGCTTTCTAGAGCATCATCACACACACTCTATGCCAGACATTGGCTGCATGCTCATATTCCCACGGGTCTCCGTAACAGTGTTGCCTGGACCACAGCAGCCAGATCATCTCCAAGACAGATCACAGTTAAAACTGCACAAGAGCCTCTCTGTTATCTCAGTGTAACCAGCCCCCATGGGGTGATAAACAGCCCTGAATTGAAACATTCCTTCTGCAAATTAAACTCCATGGAGCCAGAGGACTGCCATTACCTTAATCATATTCCAAAAAATTCCATTCATCTTGTGTCTGCCCATGCAGGTCCAGTTGCTCTCTCTGTGGGCACTGATGGATAGCCTGTCCTAGAGCCAGTGGCTGGCAACGTCCCCTGTGGCTTCCTTCAGGAGAGCTCTCTGCAAGTGTCAGGACTCTGCCTTTCTCCATCCTGCTGTATCTCCAGGATGAATCACCTCTCCAGCACTCCAGCCTTTGTCCTAAACCAATGTGAGTTTCAGTCCTGAAGGTTCCCAACCAGAGACCTGCATCCCAGAGACACCATTGCTTTATCTTCTGGCCCTGGTATCAGTAGATCACTGTATCATTATGGTCTGTATTCTGTTCTGCAGTTTTTGTTATTGTTTTGATTCAAGGTCTCACTGTGTAGCCCTCGATGGCCTGAAACTTGCTATGTAGACCAGGTTGTTCTTGAACTCAGAGAAATCTTCCTGCTTCAACCTGAGTGCTGGGACTAAAGGTGTGCACCACTTTGCACTGCTTACTGTGGTCTGATTTCAAATCCAGCAAAGGGCAGGATGCTGCCTGAAGTCTCCAGGACCACCTGCCTATGGACCTGGGATATTCCCTGAGAAGAAGACTTCTTGTGAGACAGGGCTGGAGTGAAGACATGCACAGGGAGGGTCACCCATGGGTCTGAGGCCAGATTTGAACCATGTCACAGAGCTGGAGTGCCCTTGGACTTGAAAGCCCATTTTGGGGGATCTGACCTGAGCAGGTTAAGTGAAGGTATCTGAGCCAGGCCAGCGGTTCCCATGTGGCACCAGTAGCTAAGTGGCAGATACCCAGAGGAGGCACCGGGCACCAGTGATACACATCCACACTCTGCTGCGTTTACAATCAGGGCACATGCAGGTTATAGGCCCAATCTCATTTTTATTTAAAAAAATGATTACAGGTGGTCTTTCACTCCAGATAGTTCCACTTGGGAGTTTTTTACTTTATTTTATTTATTTTTTTTTATTTAACATTTTTTTATTGATGCTTTGTGCATTTCATACATCATTTTCCAATTCAGTTCAGGCATATTTCCCTTTCCCTTCCCCACCGCCCACCCACGAGATCATGCACTCTGACATAACTGTCCTGCATATTACTCTCAGTTTTTTTTTTCAATTTTTTAGCTATAAGTGATAATCCATGAGTACAAGCACCTTCATGCAAACGATTTGCAGGCTGTTGTGCGAAACCCCCACAGCCCCATCTTTCAGCGTGTGGTGAGGGGTTGTATGTTCATCAAGTTGAACAAATGAGTGTCCAGATACATTGCTGTATGTTCACCATTCACCCAATAGCAGCCCTTACATTCTACCTTACGCCCTCTTCCGCAGAATTATTCCTCCTGGGCTTTTAGATAAAGGGGCATAGTGATGAGAAGCAGAACAGTCCACTCTCTCTGGAGCTGTTGTCTTGGCATCTCGGTCATCTCTGGCTGTTTCCTTCATAGGCTGACAGTTTGTCAGAATAACCTTTTCGAACCTACTAATGAAGCACTAAGCAATTAGATATTAGGTATTTAAAGAAACAGCATTAATAGTTATGGTAGGTTTACTTTGGTATAGATGCATATGTTTAGATATGTTGATCCATGAATTACATTTTTTCTGTAATACTGAACCGGGTCTTACTGTGGCTTTATGAATTCTCCTAAACCTGTAGAGGATTGTAAGCCTTCGGGAGCATCAGACTTTGGGTTATTCCCCCAAGGAGAGCCAATAGCCAATTAGATTTGGGAATACATGGCAATGGCTGCCTGCTGCGCTCACAGTAATTCAGGTCATGGTGGGTGTAGCTTGGTGTTGACGGTGAGAGCTGCTTGACTCAGAGGAGAGTCTGTATTTGCTTTATTGGTTCGGGTCTTTGGTACACTCTCTGGTTTCAGAGCCATCTGTTACACTTGCATGTTGGTTCTCAATACATCTCCCATCCGTTAATGTCAGGTCTTCAGCAGTTTTTGCCTAGAACTGTCTACATGGATACACTGTGTTTTAGAGACTTAGTAAAAAAGTTAAATAATAGTGAATATTAATACAACATTGTTACAGACTCTGATAAAACGGGGAATGCATCGATTAAATGGAGATATAAAGTCGCTGTTGTCAATTTGTACATAAAATCGTAGACTTCTGGTTTGGCACATCAAATGTATCTTATAGTTTCTCTTTTGTACAGCATACACCGTGTATCATTGCTTTAAGATGATTTACATAAAATACTTAGTTTGCTCCCAAGTTAATCATATATGTCACCCAAAACAACATGGTAAATTTGATGAAATCTGAACCTATGATTCCACCTATAATATGTATAATACTAACTGTCTGTCTGGAAAGACTCATGGGTTAAAAAAAAAAAAAAGGTGGGGGTACAGATAAGACATGAAACCATTCTCGCAAAAACCTTGCAGATTCAATCTTAAAACTAACTACTGGAAAATATTTGTTTGGTTCCAACAGAGTGCAAAATGTCACCAACTAACGCTGAGAAAGAAAAATACAGCTTTGTCATTGAGTAGGAGTACACAGAAAGTGCCAAACTGAAGGTTGACCCGATCTGAACATCGAAAGAAGAAAAGCCTCAGATTGCCAATACAACATCGAACCCCTCTGTTGCCCCTACATGTAACAACTATTTAATAATGAGTCCGAATGAAATTACTTACTTCTAGGTGCTCAAAGGTTTTGATATTGACGGTTTCATCTGCCTCCCCCCAGAACAAGAAGAAATATGACATGATGAGGTCGTTCTCTATCACTGTAAATTGAGGCAACTATTATAGAGGTAATCTCTTATAAATGGGTAAAACTGCCTTCTTTAATTGACTAATAGACATAGGAATGTGAAAAGGATTATTCTCTGTTCAGAACCAAATATAATACTAAAGTCCTTAAACTATGCACTTAAGCAAAATATATCAATACAGGAGCTCTGACATCAGTAATGGATTATTCTACCAGGGAGATGTTGGCCAGGGGATCTAAGGCCCCACAAAAGGTAAAGGCTCCTTGCCTCTAAACTGGGATACCTGCAAGAAGAGAGGCGATAAGGCCCTGCTGCTGAAGACCTGAGTTTTTTACTTTATAACAGTAGGCGGTGATATATAGTCAGTAGAAATCCTGCTTCAAACATTGGTCAGTTTGGGGCTGTGGATCCATGGCTCTGTGTTTTCCTTGCTACCAGCTGCATCTCACAGAAGGCCAGTCACCATGACCTGACTACTGGTGCTCTGGTGTGCCGTATTCCTGAACAAGAAGGCATTCTGAGCAGGGGCATTGAGTCCATTTTCAACACAAGCTAGACCGAGCTTACAGTGGGTTTGTCAGGGTGTAACCCCATCATAAACCAAGGAGATCAAATGCACACACACGCACACACACACACACACACAATTGCAAGGCACATGCACACACACAATGCCAATAGAAAAATCTCGCAGAAGAGTCACCGACAGAGAGTAGACCTGACACTCCCTCCCAGGGTTCCCTAGTTTGCTGGCTCCCACTAGGTTCGGCCTCAGCACCCCTTCTTCCCATACCTTTTGTTCACGTGGCCACATGGTTCTGACATGTACCAGAGTCCTGTCACAGAGCTTCCCCATGAGCTCTTCAGGAGGTCTCTGCTAAGCCCAGACCATCCTCCATGACCTCAGCTGCAGTGCTCACCCTGCACCCTTCCTCAGAGCAGAAGATTTGCCCTCAGGGTATCTGCACCCTGCTGACATATTACACAATAAAATGCCTGTTTCCCCACTACACGCCCTCTCCCCACCAAAAATATAAGCTCCTGAGACCCTAAGTATATCCCTAGGACTTGGGGCAGAGCCTGGTTCATGGTAAATCTAAGAACTGATTTTTCAAATATGGGGCAAAGCAGAGCATGCAACACACAGTGCTGAGACAGCAGCATATCCATCTGCAGAGGGAGCTGGACCCCTGCCTCACACTATTCAAAAGCCAATCAAAACGGGCCCTAGATATAGATGTAGACATGAAGACTGTAAAATCCTTAGAAGAAACCTGAGGGATGGATTCTCATGGCTTAGATTGACCCAAGCTTCCAAAGAAAACAAAGACAAAATGGACTTCATCAAGACTAAAATAATTTTGTTTGAAAAAATGTCATCAGTGCCAGAGAGATGGCTCCATGGGTAACAGCACTGGATGCTCTTCCAGAGGCCCTGGCTTCAATTCCCAGCACATACATGACAGCTAACAGCTGTCCACAGCTCCAGTTCCAGAAGTGACCAACACCTCCTGCTCTCCACAGGCACTGCATAGCATGGGTGCACTTACATAAATGCAGGCAACACATTCATACACTAAAATAAAAATATTAAATAAAAATTCCATCAAGTGGCAAGACACTCCCCAAATGAAAGGAAAAGATTTCAAAGCATATATGAGAATTAGATCTTAATTACAACTCAATAAAAATAAGCACAACTGGTTGTGGTGCTTGTGGTTGATAGGATTTAAAATCACCTAGGAGACACATCTTTGAGTGAGTCTATGAGGGTGAATCAATGGATAGTTAACTGAGGAGAGAAGACCCACCATGACTGACAGCAGCATGAGGCCATGGGCTGTGGTGCAGACAGAAGAAAGTCAGCTGAGCACAAACATTCATCTCTGTCGGTGGAGGACGCAAGGTATCTCATGCTCCTGTCACTGTGCCTCCCTGATATGACGGACTTTATCTCTTCAAGCCACGAGTCTCCCTTTAATTGCTTCTTGCCAGGATTTCCTCACAGCAGTGCTGCCTATATAACCCCAGCACTCGGCATCAGGTGGGTGGAGGCTGGAGGACTGCAAGCTCAAGACAGTGTCAGATAAATAAATAAATAAATAAATAAATAGCTGGAGAGATGGCTCAGTGGTTATGAGCACTGGCTGCTCTTGCACTGGATCTGGGTTCAGTTCCCAGCACCCACATGGCAGGTAACAACTGCCTGTAACTCCAGTTCCAGGGAATCTGACACCTCTTCTGGCCTCTGTGGGCATTGCATAACACAGGTATGTTTACATATATTCAGGCAAAACACTCATACACACATAAATAGATAAAAATAAATATGTAAACATATACATAAACAACAGGGATAAACTATTTGGTTCACTAGGCACTTCTCCAGTGCAGCTATACAAACAGCTGGTAATCATGTGTTCTAGTTTGGTTTCTGTTGCTGTGATAAAACACTCTGACCTAAAGGAAATTAGATAAGGAAAGGACTTACTTGGCTTACACTTCCAGGTCATAGTCTGTCACTGACAGAAGTCAGGACAGGAACTCAAGCAGGAAAATGAAGGCAAAAACTACAAAGAAACACTGTTTTCTGGCTGGTCAGGTTCATGCTTTCTTAGATACTTCAGAAACACCTGCTCAGGACATGGTGCCACCCACAGTGGGCTAGGCCATCCTACACCTGTTAACAATCAAGACAATTTCCCAAATATATGTCCACAGGTCCCTCTGATCTAAACATTCCCTTCCGTGTCCAGTTAACAGTCAAAGCTAATTGAAACAGCACATAAAATGATGTTCCCCAGCCATCAGGTTGGCAATCAAAATGTGAGACACAGCTGTAATAAAAAGACAGATGATCGCAAGTGTTGATGAAACCATGGATAGACCAGAGCCTTGCTCACTGCAGGGATTAAAAACAACGCAGCCACTTCAGAAAACAGTTTGCCACAGCAGGTTGATCTCAGAGCTGGCTCATCAGCTCTACTTCTGGGTGCCTGGCCATGAGACACAAAATGAATCACCACAAAAACTTGTGTATGAGTGTTTGTAGCAGCATCGTCCAAACAGCTGCAAATGGAAACAGCATGAATGTCCTTCAACTAAGTAGAAAAACCAACTGTGATTATACACACACACACACACACACACAGAGAGAGAGAGAGAGAGAGAGAGAGAGAGAGAGAGAGAGAGAAGATAAATACTACCACATTGGTGACCCTCATAAACATTCAGCTCACAAGCTCACACATGGTTCATTTATATGAAGGGTCAGGAGATGTGGCCTATCAGGCACCTAGTGTTGGGAGTGGACGGCTAGGAGGTGACCCCCAGGGCCTACATTTCTTACAAGGGTGATGCAGGTATTTCTAAATGGATTATGGTGATGTTTGTAAAACCTGTAACTATGTTGAAAACCATTGAAAATTATCTTTAACTACCTGAAGCATACAATGTATGAATAGAATCCAAATAAAACATCCATACCCTCCCCACAAGACCCGCCTTTACCTACAGGGACAGCAAGTTCTCTGGAGTAAGTGTAAAGTAGAATTGATAGGCTGGGACCTCCTGAAACACTGAGTGTGCTGCATGTGTCAGTCTCAGGTGCCGTTCCTCAGCTCCTGTCGACCATTGCTAGTAATCTCACAAGCTTAGAATATCACACACACAGACACACACACACACACACACACACTCATTCAGTCACAGGCTCACTTATACACACACTCATACACAGACATGTGTACACTCATACAATCTCTCACACTCACACATGTGGATGCACATGAATGCACTCACACACACTCATACACACCTCTTGTCAACAATTTCTAGATAGCCCTTATTGGGAATTTTCCTTCTAGTCTTCATTTGCTGTGAGCTCTTTGTTTTCTCAGGAGTGGATGTGGAACTTCATCACATGCTGTTTAAATCTGCAGAAATGATCACATGATTTTCCTCCTATAACTGCTTTAATTTTTAAGGTTTTTTGGGGGGGCTCTTTTTGAGACAGGGTCTCCCCATAGTCCCAGCTATCCAGGAACTCACTATGTAAACCAGGCTGGCCTTGAACTCACAGCAATCCATCTGTCTCTGCCTCCTGAGTGCTTGGATTAAACCAAGCCAAACAAGGTTTATTTGATTCTGTGTGTGTGTGTGTGTGTGTGTGTGTGTGTGTGTGTGTGTGTGTACATGAATGACGGTGCCTGAGGAGGCAAACACAAGGCACTGGCTCCCCTGGAGCTGGACCTACAAGGACTCATGAATGGCCCAACATGGGTGCTGAGAACTGAACTGAAATCAGGCCCTCTGCAAGAAGTAAGCATTTAACCACTGTGCCATCACCCCAGCCCACTCCTTTAATGGTTAATGAGACAAATTATTTTTGGGTTTATGGCATTACAGCTACCTCAGCATTTGGTTTCTTTTACACATTCCTTTTAGAATCTGTCCATGTGGAGTGAGTCTGCCTGTCTTTTCTTTCTTACATCCTCAGCTCCTCTTTTCCTGTCAAATTAAACTGGCCTCCCAGTGAGGAAGGCAACCATCCCTCTGTTCCTCCATTGGTTGTGCCTATGAGGAGCAGTGTGATTTTTTTCCCTTAAATGAGGTGCAAGTTTCTCTGGCAAAGCCATCAGGACTTGGAATTGTCTTTGTGGGAGATTTTCAGTCACAAACTCAGTGGCAACAAATTTGGTCAGTTTTCTCCTTCCTTCATGTGCTATTTTTCTTTTTTCATTTCTTAATTTATTGTGTTATGTGTATGAGTGTTTTGTCTGCATATATGTTAAGTGCACTGTGTGCATAAAATGCCCAGAGAGAACAGAAGAGGGCATCAGATCCCCTGAACTAGAGTTACAAATGGTTGTTAGCTGCCATGTAGGTAGCTGGGAACTAAACCCAAGTCCTCTGCAAGAGCAGCCAGTGCTCTTAACCACTGAACCATCTCTCCAGTCCCCATCCCCACCCCCATTTTTAAGAAAAGTCTCATTCTGTAGCCCAGACTGGCCTTAAAGTCATGATCCTCTTGCTCCATGACCCCAAATGCTGGGTATATAGGCCTGCGCCACTGCCTGACTCTTATTTTATTGATGGTTTTGTCAGTTTTTAGCATTGTATTTTTCTAGAAATTTGCGAATTATATATAAAATTCATAATGGGTTACTAAAGTTTTTTTTCACAGTAGCCTCCATTTAATTTTCTATAACCACCATAGAACAACTTATCATAAAGCTTTGGCTTAAAACTGAACAAATTTGGGGTTAGTGTGATGGCTCAGTGGATGAGCCTGGCAGCAGACAGGACCCACGAAAATGAGTGGGATGGGGACACAGTGGTGTGCATCAGTAGTCCCAGCACATGCACACTGGTATAGGATGGGGCACAGTGGTGTGCGTCAGTAGTCCCAGCACACGCACACTGGTATGGGGGGGACCAGGAGAATTGCCTGAAATCTCGTAGACCATCTGTCCTGGAGTACCCAACACAGCAGAAACAACCAGAGAATCCCTGCTTTAAGGAGAGAACTGAATGCTTTGCAATTCTTTAAAAACAGCACAAATTCACTCACTAACTTATACTCTGTTAGTTTTCCAACACTGTAAGCATTCATGGTTTTGACTTTGTTGTTTTATTTATAGTTTGTATTGGGTTGATCTCTATATTTTTCTGAATTATACAACATCACAGTGTAACACTTTCTTTTACTTGTAGGACAATTTAAAGGAACTAAGCTTAAATTTCCTTCCCAAATAAGTAGCATACAGTCAATGAGAAACAGTTTGGGTAAATTTAATGAAAGCTTATGCCTTGGCTCCTGTTTATGGGTATGTGTAATACAACTTAGGCATCTATAGGTCAAAACATAAAAACCTAAAAAAAAAAAAAAAAGAGGGAGGTGGGAGGTGGGGTACTATCCTTTCTGGGATACAAATGGAAAACTCTGTGTTTCAATCCTATTGATAAATTTTCAATTTTTCTGATCTTGAAAATAACAATGGGAGGAGAATTTTATGTTCCCACAGGTAAAAATCACCAATCTAAATGCCTGAAAACATACAACTTATGGCTGTGCAGGATGAACTGGGGAATGCCAGCAGAGAGGTTGACCCATCTGAACATTAAGGAATGAGGAACCTCAGACTGCCTGAGACACGGACACTGAGCATCTCTCTGAATAATATTGGGGTTGACTGTTAATAATGGACCCTAATGCTGAGAAACCTTCCTACCTCTCCCCCCCCTTTTTTTTTAGGAAAAAGAAAAACAGGATGGTAATGAAACCACTCCCAAACTGTAAACTAGAGCCAATTGTTACAGTGGTAATTTCCTATAAAACAGGCACAACGTATTAACTGATTGATAGGCATAGGAACTGTGAAAGGATATTTCTCTATCTAGAGCCAAATTCAATAGTAAAGTGTTTATAAGTTGTGTAATTAAGCAAAATATATTACTACAGGAAAGCTCTGACATCAGCAATGAATTATTCTGCCTAGGAGATGTTGGCTAGGGGATTCAAACCCCCCCCCCCAAATTATAAAGGCCTTTTGCCTATAAGTGGGATATATGCAAGGAGAAAGGCAGTAAGTCCCTGTTGTCGAAGACCTGGTGTGAGCATGAAAAATGTTATGAGACGTCACTTGCTAGCGTACAACTGGCCTCTGAAATGCTAGAGAGCGTTACCAAAGGCCACTAAAGCAATACAGCAAAATATTGGTCTCCCTGAGACAAGCAAGACTCCTCCGTCAATATCAGCTACACCTCAACAGCCTGGAGATACTGTGCAACAGTGGCAGCCAAGTGTCTATATATATCCCAAATCTATTTGGCTATTAGCTCTCTCCTTGGAGGAATAACTCACAGCGGATGCCACAAGCTTATGTCCTCTAGTGGTTAGGAGATGTTATAAGCCACAATAAGAACTTGTCACCCTTTATAGAGAAACCACAGTTTGCGGATTAGCATACCATCCAAGCATCTGTGTCTATGCTCACAGCTTAGCTTGACATAATAATTGGTACTGCTTAAATGCCTGTACATCCAATAGCTTGTGCTTTGTTAGTATGACTAAAAAGGGTATCACTGGAAAAGCTGTCAACCCATGAAGGGAAACAACTTGAACAGACTAAAGTCCAAAATGACAACTCCAAAGAAATTAGACTGTTTTCTTCTCACCCACTTGTGCCCCTTTCCCAAAGCCCAGGGAACAAACTGCGGAAGAGGAGGCGTGGTACATTGTAAGGGCTGCAGAGAGATAGGGGTGAATCATGAGACTACAGGAATATAGTCTGGACTCCTAACTGATCAACATGCCTGTGCATACAAGCTTCTCCAACTGGATTATGGGAACCTTGGGTTGTTCAAAATTTGGACATAGATACTTGCAAAATGCACCAATTACCTAATTGTATGACATACTGAGTAACATCAATGTTATCAGCAAACAACTGTGTCATTATATTCTAGAATCCCTTAAAAATAAAAAATAATTTTTTTTATTTCTGTATGTGTATGAATGTACTGTCTGCATGCAAGTTTGTGCACCTGTGTCGTGCAATGCCTCGGAGGTCAGAAGAGGGCGTCGGATTCCCCTGGAACTGGAGTTCTCCTAGAATTGGAGTTTCAGACGGTTCTCAGGCGCCATGTGGGTGCTGGGGACCGAACCCGTGTCCTCTGTAAGAGCAGTGGGCGCTCTTAAACACTAGGCCATCTCCCTAGCTCCTGGTTTTGGAGACTTTATATTCTGATATTTCATGATCCCCTTCAAGGACAGGCCGCCAATGACCTAAGACTTTCCACTAAGTCCCAACCCTTTTTTATTTCAATTTATTTTATTATTTTTAATTATGTGTATGTGTATGTTTAGGTGGAAAGGTACATGTATGTGTGTGTTCCCACAGAGGCTTTGGATGCCCCTAGAGCTGGAGTTATAGGTGGCTACTAGCACCTGGGCTATGGACTAAGCCCCTGGCAATGCTTAAGTTCCAACTTCTAACACCTTGTGGACAGCAGAAGATCTAAATGGGTTCCACCAGGCTGAATCAAGGTGACAGTAGGGCCAGAGGGGAGAATCCACTTCCTATCTTTCCCAGCCACTTGTGCCTCCTGGCATTCCCTAGCCTGCTGCCCCCCTCATCTTCAGTGTGTCACATCAACCCTGGACCCACCACCACACCATCCTCTCTTCTTCTTCTTCTTCTTCTTCTTCTTCTTCTTCTTCTTCTTCTTCTTCTTCTTTTTTCTTCTTCTTGCATTTTTAAATATCAATTTTTTTCACATAAATTTATTTTTTTAACAAATCTAGACCCGTGTTCCCCCCCCCATTCCCCCACCCTGCCAGAGCTCATGCATTCTGCCAAACATGCTTTTCATCTCTTTATCAGTCTTTCTCAGTATTCTCCATGAGGAAGTAGACTGTTTTGAGCAGAAGTTCACTGTTTCAGTCAATTCTTTGATGCAGTCCTTTCTGTTGTTGTTGTTGCTGTTTGTTGTTTCCAATATGCATCAGGCCCAACTGCTTTGGACAAAAGCTCAGGGGGCCCTACACAAGAAATACTTACAACTAGGTAATTGGTACTAGCATCCACAGATGAGGGATACCATTCGTTGTTTGTTTTTCTGGGACTGTGTTACTTCACTCAGCATGATGTCCTCTAGCTCCAGCCATTTTCCTGCAAAGCTCGTGATGTCGTCTTTCTTTACTGCTGCATAGAACTCCATTGTGTAGATGTACCACATTTTCTCTATCCATTCGTCAGTTGAGGGGCATTTAGGTTGGTTCCAGCTCTTTGCTATTGTGAAGAGAGCTGAAATAAACATGGCCGTGCATGTATCTCTGTGGTGGCGTAAGTCTTGAGGGTACATGCCCAGGAGTGGTATGGCTGGGTCGGGTGGCAAGTTCATTCCAAGTCTTCCAAGGGTTCTCCACACTGCTTTCCATAGTGGCTGTACGAGTTTACATTCCCACCAGCAGTGGATGAGTGTTCCCCTTTCCCCACAACCTCTCCAGCACTTGGTATCATTTGTTTTCTTGATCCTAGCCAGTCTTACTGGAGTAAGATGATATCTTAAAGTGGTTTTGATTTGCATTTCCTTAATGATTAGTGATGTTGAGCAGTTCTTGAGGTGTTTCTCAGACATCTCTAATTCCTCGCTTGTGAAGTCTCTGTTCAGTTCTTTGCTCCATCTATTGAGCGGGTCGTTTGTTTTCTTTTTTCTTTGTTTTTTGAGTAGTTTATATATTCTGGAAATCAATGCTTTGTCAGATGTATCTGCAGTGAAGGTTTCCTCCCACTCTGTGGGATTTCTCTTCACTTCCTTGATTGTTTCTTTTGATGTACAGAAGCTTTTGAGTTTGATGAGGTCCCATTTGTCAATTGTCGACCTTAATTCTTGTGCAGCTGCTGTCTGATTTAGGAAGTCTTTTCCTACGCCTATGTCTTGTAGTCTGCTGCCAACTTTTTCTTCTATCACCTTCAGAGTTTGGGGTTTCACGTTGAGGTCTTTAATCCATCTGGAGTTGACTTTTGTACAGGGTGAGAGGTAGGGGTTTAATTTCATTCTTCTACAAGTGGTGATCCAGTTTTGCCAACACCACTTGCTGAAGATGCTGTCTTTTCTCCATTGTGGTTTCTTGGCCCCCTTGTCAAATATGAGATGGCTGAAATTGTATGTGCTCAGATTTGGATCTTCGGTTTTGTTCCATTGGTCAACAGGTCTGTTTTTGTGCCAGTACCAGGCTGTTTTTATGACTATAGCCCTGTAGTATAGTTTAAAATCTGGTATAGAGATCCCTCCTGTGTAGCTCTTTTCACTCAGGATTGATTTGGCTATTCGGGGTCTTTTGTTTTTCCAAATGAATTTAAGAACTTTTGTTTCCAAGCCTGTGAAGAAACTCTTGGGGATTTTGATTGGGATTGCATTAAATCTATACAAGAGTTTTGGTAAAATGGACATTTTTACAATGTTAATTTTCCCAATCCATGAGCATGGGAGGTTTTTCCATCTTCTGAGGTCTTCTTCAATTTCTTTCTTTAAGGGTTTAAAATTTTTGTTGTAGAGGTCTTTGGTGTCTTTGGTTAGGTTTGTTCCTAGGTATCTTATTGTTTTTGAGGCTATTGTGAGTGGGAAGGTCTCTTTGAATTCTTTCTCCAGTTGCTTGTTCTTGGTGTAAAGAAAGGCCATTGATTTTCTAAGGTTAATTTTGTATCCTGCCACTTTGCTGAAGCTGTTAATCGTTTCTAGGAGTTTTCTGGTGGAGTTTTTTGCATCCCTTAAGTAAACAATCATATCATCAGCAAATAGGGATAGTTTGACTTCCTCTTTTCCAATTAGTACTCCTTTAATATCCTTTTCTTGCCTTATTGCTCTAGCAAGTGTTTCAAGCACTATATTGAAGAGGAGTGGTGATAGGGGGCAGCCTTGCCGAGTTCCTACCTTTAAAGGGAATGTTTCTGTCATTTCCCCATTTAGGATGATATTGGCTGTGGGTTTCCTGTATATGGCTTTGATTACATTGAGGAATGATCCCTCCAATCCAATTCCTTCTAGGACTTTAAGCATGAAGGGATGCTGGATTTTGTCAAAGGCTTTTTCAGCATCAATTGAGATGATGGTGTGGTTTTTGTCTTTGATTCCGTTTATGTGTTTGATGATGTTTATTGATTTTCGTATGTTGAACCATCCCTGCATCTCTGGTATGAATCCAACTTGGTCATGATGGATGATCTTCTTGATGTGGGTCTGTATGCGATTTGCCAGTATTCTGTTTAGAATTTTGGCATCTGTGTTCATGAGGGAGATGGGTCTATAATTCTCCTTTTTGGTTGTATCTTTGCCTGGTTTTGGTAATAGAGTGATGTTGGCTTCATAGAAGGAATTTGGGAGAGTTCCCTCTGATTGTATACTTCTAAACAGTTTCAGAAATAATGGTTGTAGGTCTTTTTGAAATGTTTTATAGAATTCTGCTGTGAAACCGTCTGGGCCTGGGCTTTTTTTAGTTGGGAGGCTTCTTACTACATCCTCTATTTCTTCATATGTTATGGGTCTGTTTAAGCTGCTGGTCTCCTCTTGGCCAAGCTTTGGTGATTCCCAAGATTTCAGATATTCATCCATTTCTTCTAGATTTTCAAACTTGGTAGAATATAGGTTCTTGTAATATTCCCATATAATTTTCTTGATCTTTTCCTTGTCCGTTGTGATATTTCCCTTTTCATCACAGATTGTATTGATTTGGAGTTGTTCCTTCTTTCTTTTTGTTAACTGGGCTAGAGGTCTGTCTATCTTGTTTATTCTTTCAAAGAACCAACTTTTGGCTTCATTGATTTTTTGTATTGTTTTCTTTGTTTCTATTTCATTGATTTCTGCTCTGATTTTTGTTATTTCTTCCTGTCTGTTGCGTTTAGGGTTCATCTGTTGTTGCCTCTCAAGTGCTTTTAGCTGTAGTGTTAGATCATTCACTTGTGCTCTTTCTGTTTTTCTAATGTAGGCACCCAGGGCTATAAATTTCCCTCTTAGGACTGCTTTTAAGGTATCCCATAAGTTTTGTTGTGTTGTATTGTCATTGTCATTCAGTTCCAGGAATGTTTTTATTTCTTTCTTTATCTCTTCCTTGACCCATTCATTATTCAAGAGTGTGTTGTTTAGTCTCCATGTGTTCTTGTAGGCAGGAGGGCTTGTCCTGGTGTTGATGTTGAGCTTCATTGCACTGTGGTCTGACAGGATGCATGAAATTATTTCAATCTTTTTGTATTTGTAGAGGTTTCTTCTGTGTCCCAGGATGTGGTCGATTTTGGAGAATGTTCCGTGGGGTGCTGAGTAGAAAGTGTATTCTCTGGTATTAGGATGGAATGTTCGGTAGAGGTCTATGAGGTCCATTTGGTGTATCATATCGTTCAGTTCAGATGTCTCTCTGTTTATTTTTTGTCCTGTTGACCTATCCAAAGGACTCAGTGGGGTATTGAAATCTCCCACTATGAGTGTGCTGGGGTTAGTCTGTGACTTGTGGTCCTGGAGAATTGTCTTTATAAAGTTTGGTGCACCAGAATTTGGGGCATATATATTCATAATTGTGAAATCTTCTTGGTGGATTGTTCCTTTGATGAAAATGTAATGGCCTTCTTTGTCTCTTCTGATTTCTTTTACTTTGAAGTCTATTTTATCCGATATTAAAATAGCAACACCTGCTTTCTTTTTGGTACCATTTGCTTGGAATATTTTTTTCCATCCCTTCACTTTAAGGTGGTGCCTGTCCTTGAAGGTAAGATGTGTTTCTTGTAGACAGCATATCGATGGATTCTGTTTCCTAATCCAGTCTCCCAGTCTATGTCTTTTGATTGGGGAATTTAGTCCATTAATATTTAAGGTTATGACTGATAGGTTTGTGTTGCTTCCTTTTGCCTTATTATCCATCTGCGGTTTTGATTTAGGTTTCTACTTCTGCAGTTATGCTTTTATTGATTTCTCCTTCTAGGTGCCTGGGGTTGGTTGCTCCTTTCTTCTGTTCTTTGAATTGCTTCAAGTATTCTCTGAAGGGTTGGTTTTCCGGACATGTATTCTTTCAAGTTGTTTATGTCATGGAAGGTTTTTCTCTCTCCTTCAACTATAATTGACATTTTTGCTGGGTATAGTAACCTGGGTTGGCATCTATTGTCCTTTAACACTGGGAATGCTTTGCTCCAGGTTCTTCTTGCTTTCATAGTTTGCATTGAGAAGTCAGTTGTAATTCTGATAGGTTTCCCCTTATAGGTCACTTGTTGTTTTTCTCTTGTGGCTTTAAGGATTTTGTCTTTGTTTTGGGTGTCTAGCATTTTAACTATGATGTGGCGTGGAGAATTTCTTTTCTGATCTTGTCTGTTTGGAGTTCTATGTGCTTCTTGTATTTGTATTGGTTTGTCTTTTTTTAGTTTGGGGAAGTTTTCATCTATTATTCTGTTGAAGATCTGATCAATACCATTCTCTTGGGATTCTTCTCCTTCCTCTATTCCTATGATGCGGAGGTTTGATCTTTTCATAGTGTCCCACAGTTCCTGGTTGTTCCACTTTTGTGTATTTTTAAATTTTTCATAATCTTTCCTTGAGGTTTTTAGTTGTTCTGTGTTATCTTCCAGGTCTGATATTCTTTGTTCTGCTTCCTCCATTCTGCTTCTGAGGCTTTTTCTGTTCCTTTCCTCTTGATTGGATAAGTGTTTGATTTCCTTTTTCATTTCCTCTTCTGATTTCTTTAGTATTTCTACTTCTTTTTGGAGCTTCTCAATCTCTTCCTGTAGCTCTTTGCTTCGATGGTTGGTTTCCTTATCTTTTCTCAGCATGGGATCTTTTCAGTGTTTCCAGTTCCTTCTGGAGTTTGTCATTCTCTCTCTCTACATCCTTCTTGAGTTCTTCATTCTCATTTCTTAGTTCTTTGATTTGCTCCTTATAATCTTGTAGTTCTTTAAATATGTTCCCAATTGTGTTTCTCATATCTGTGTCCTGGGCCATCCCCATGGGGATCCCACTGTAGGAATCTTCCATAGGGTTGGTAGATCTTGATGGGGGATTATCCTGCCCCTTTCCTGTGTTGTCTCTTCTTCGTGTTCCTGGCATATGGGCTTCTCCTTGCCTGTATTCCAATGTGAGTCTTAAATGCCTCTTCACTGTGTTGAAGGCTTGCTTTGCTTGCCTTCTTCAGATGCCTTCGTAATCTCAGTTGGGGAGGGCACGACGACATCAACGAGGATGACCAACTGTGGGTGGGCTTTTTAGCCCTTGCCCAGGCACCTGCGCTTGCCTGAGCTGGTCTTGGGAGATCTTCCATCCTCTCTTCTAACGCCAAATTCCCTCTATACCTATCCTTTATGGACTTCAGGCCACCAGACAATGCAGGATCATCTCCGCCTCCAGAGGTTCATTTCCTTCACATCCATCTCCAAGGTCTCTTTGGCCTAGAACACTTTCAGGTTACCAACAGAGGATCTGAATGACCTCAGGGCCCATAGAGCCCAGAGCATCATTGCAGTGTCTGCCCACTCTAGACAGCACAAATAGACAGCCAGCAAAGCATTACACTCCTCAGGTGATTTATTAGCTCTATGTGTGTGTATTTTGCCTTTTGTTGTTTTGCACCAAATCTCTCCATTATTTATCTTGTACCAACTATGAAAGCAAAGTTTTTCTTTTAATTTGATATAAAATGTAGCTAAAGACTTGTTATCTTTGGACTTCAATGAAACTGATTTCTGTAATCAACAAGAGCATCATAGGTATGGCTATAAAACAATAAGGGTGGGTCTGGAGAGATAGCCTAGCAGTTAAGAGCACCGACTGCTCTTGCAGAGGACCCGGGTTTGATCCCTAGCACCCACATGGCAGCTGAGAACCGTCTGTAACTCCAATTCCAGGAGAACTCTAGTTCCAGGGGAATCTGAGACCCTCTTCTGACCTCCGCGGCATTGCACAACACGGGTGTCCAAACCTGCATGCAGACAGTACATTCATACACATAGAAAATAAATAAATAAAATTAAAAAAAAGACAGGACATGGGTGCACAAACCTACATGCAGATAGTACATTCATACACATACAAAAATAAATAAAATAGGGGCTGGAGAGATGGCCTAGCGGTTAAGAGCGCCGACCGCTCTTACAGAGGACTTGGGTTCGATCTCCAGCACCCACATGGCGGCCAAGAACCGTCTGAAACTCCAATTGCAGGAGAACTCCACTTCCAGGGGAATGCGAGACCCTCTTCTGACCTCCGCGGCATTGCACGACACGGGTGCACAGACTTGCATGCAGACAGTACATTCATACACATACAGAAATAAATAAAAATTAATTTAAAAAATTAACAAAAATAAATAAAATTTTTTAAAAAGGGTAAACAATGATGTAGTTGAAAGAAGTGAATCAAGGGACGTGTATAAAATAACTATAGCTTCAACATTTTGAATGCCAGTTTTCTAGCAGATAGTACATATATAATCATAAGGGGTTTCTCCTGAAGGGTGTAAAGCTGGTTTGAAAATTCTTCAGTCTCAGAGCAGCCTACACATATGCCAATTAGAAACAACAGACATAAGATGTGGTTGGAAGATTAAACACTACACACAGAAACAGTAGTTACTAAGCTCTTTAGTAGTTCCTTGTCTTTTTCTGTTATTCTTGCTGAATCACAGTTTATACAATTCATGTGCTGTATCCCGAATGTCAAAAAACAAGAAAATACTGTAAAAGGTTGGCAGATGGTCATTTTTCCAGCTAAGAGCAAGGAAAGCCACAATTTCTGATAAAATAGATTAGAATCACTCTTTAAAGTGCAAAATTGATGGTCCACAAGCTCAGATACCTAGATGTTCCTTTACTTGTGTACCTGGCAGCTGTGGCAGTGAGTGGCAGTACCAGCCGCTGCAGGAGGTGCCCCACAGACTCCTTTTGCCCAGCAAGGGGGAAAGGGGAGCGGGGAGTTGTGTACCCCAGCATTGCCTCGTTGCTTTCCACACGTTCTCAGCCTTGGTTATTTCTTAATACTCACGGTTCCAGTGTTCTCTCTCAGGCTGTCTGATGGCCTCCCACATGTTTGGAAGCACCTGGCTTCTATTTTCATTCATGTCAAAATATCTTCTAATTTGCATGACGCTTCTTTCCTTGACCTGTAGATTATTTAAATGAGCATTTTTTTTTTATTCATAGTTATCTTTTCCTGATTTTGAACTTAATTGCCTTGCATGGCTCTTGGGTGTGACTTCAATATTTTGAAGTTTATTAAGAGTTTTTATGGCCCAAAGTTGCTCTAATTTTTTAAAAGGTTCCACGTGTGCCTGGAAAGGATGAGCAGTCTGCAGTGGGGTGCAGGCTTCTCACTCACCAATTAGGCCACAGTGCTGACAATGCACCTCATAACTTCTGTGTCCACGTGCATCCTCTGTCCATTTACTCTAGCTATTATGGGTGTGGCAGAGACAGGCTCTTTCGGTGTGGAAATAATAGAAATAGGACCAAGCCAAATGTTATGAACAAAACAAGCTCCTTAATTAGGACTTCAGCTCCCAAACTGAAGGGACCCAACGCTGGCCAACACAGGGACCAGGCAGCTCGCCGAGCTTAAAACAAAAATAAAAGGATACACTTTTGCCAACTTTCTGAGGTGGACTCAAATTTGGTGATTTTACACTGGCTGTGCCATGGCCTGGTTAGTTTTTGTTACCCTGACACAAGCTGGTGACCCCTGGGAAGGAGCTTCGGGCCCCCGTCAGACTGCCCTGTGGCTCTGGCTGGGAGGCCTTTCTTTTCTTGACTGTTGGTTGGTGGGGGGATAATTTGGACTTTTTTTTTTTTTTTTTCTTTTCGAGACAGGGTCTCCCTGTAGCCCCAGCTGTCCTGGAACCCGCTCTGTAGACTAGGCTAGCCTTGAACTCACAAAGATCCGCCTGTCTCTGCCTCCCGAGTGCTAGGATTAAAGGTGTGCGCCACCTGGACTTATTTTTTAACTGATTTTCCTGGACCTCGGACACAGACTGGGGTGCTACTGAACCACAGGCAGAGCTATGGCTCCAGTGACCCCTCCCACTAAGGGACTAAGGGCCTGAAAAGCTAGGAGTGCGCTGGCAGAGGGCGTGAGCTGGCAGAGGGTGTGCAGGAATGCTGAGAGCCCCGGGCCCAGTATAGATGGAACAGGAGCGCGCAAGGGGCCTTGTAAGTGAAGTCCTGCCATGCGCTCCTACCTCCATTTCCTTGGTCCAGAAAGTGCAAGGGAGAGGCTGGGGTGGGTGGAGCTGCTGTTAGCTGTGCTGCTCTCCCGGGAAGGGAAAATTTACTGGAGAGAGGGCGGAAGTAGTGCACTGTGTAGTGCTGTCCCCAGGCAGGCGAGCCCCCAGTGGCAGTGAGCCAGTGAGTGAGTTCCCCTTCAGCTCTTGCACTGGGTTCTCTCCACAATGGACTGTGACCTGTAAGCTACATAAACTCCTCCCCAAGTTGTTTTTAGTCATGGTGTTTAGCCGGCACCACCCCCCTCACCGTCTGCCCTTTCAGTGCAGGCTTCCTGGCATGAAGGTTTGCAGGCAAATGGTGGTGAGGTCACCCAAGACTGCTGACTTCCTCTGCTGTGGGTGCTGTCATCTCCCACAATACAAGCTGAGTAGAACCAAAGGTTAAGCGCACAGACACAAAATTAAGACATGTGTGGTGGCACTTGTCTTTAATCCCAGCACTCGAGAGGCAGAGGTAAATGGATCTCTGTGAATGCAAGGACAGCCTGAACAGATCAAGTTCCAGGCCAGATGGGGCTACAGAAAGACCCAATTAATTACTAAGTATCTAACAAATAAATAGAGGTGTCCCCGTTTCATCCACCCCAGTCACCCACCAAGCATCTACAGTCTCAAGGGAAGAGTCAGATCGTTTAGCGGACAAAGCTTTGAAGCCTCTGCAAAGCACCTGCCACAGCCATGATAATCTTCAAGCAGTGGTACTGCTCGAGGGCAGAGCTGGGGGAACTAATAATGTTCTAAGTAAGTAAACACATCTAACTAAGATGTGTTTCAGTTTTTCCTCAGTAGTCCAGGGGAGACAGCTGTTCCTAGTGCTTCTGCCTGCTTGTGATGGCTTCACACCTCATCACGTCCTGTGACACACAGTTGTTCTCAAAGCGGCTACCTTGTTCTGGTGAACATAACCTTCCTCTCTGTGAAGTGCTCTTATCTTCTGGCACTTTCTCCCCACCTGCCACTTTGTTTATGAGCGACAAGCTGTGATGCTTCTTATGTTTAGCATTCCAGTCTACACCTCTGCTTTCTTGCCTTCCTGTTTTCTGCATTCTTATGTTTACCTACAGCTCTTGTAAACAGCCTGTTAAGTTTTGAATCTGTTCTCTGTCATGTGTTTGTGGAGTGCATGTGCATTCACCCCGTAGGCACATGTATAAGTTGATGTGTTCTCCACCTTTCTGTGTAGACAGAATCATTGAACCTGGTGCTTAAGTTTCCCACTGGACTTTCTGGCCAGCCAACCCAGCAAGACCCTCTTGTCACTGGCTTCCAGCTCTGGGGTTCCATGCATGCCGCCATGCCCAGCTTTCACGTGGGTGTTGGGACCCTAACTCATGACTTCACTTTACCTGCTGAGCCATCATCTCCTCAGCCCCCAATCTTTGTCTTTTAAGCAGGGAATTTGGCTCAGTTGTTTTTATTCTAGTTTCTGAGAGCTGATCTTAGCCAGGTTCTAACTCTTACTATGTTCCCTTCTCTCTTCCCCTTGAGGGCTGAGAAATCCCATGATCTACTTCTTCCCTGTTTATCCCATTGTAGCCTTCCTAGAAATTCCAATGCTTATTTGCCACTTTCCCACTACCCCAAGCAATGAAGGACCTAATATCAAACTCTGCTTATCACATTTCTAACTTGTATACACTAGTGTTTGAATATGTTAATATATATTTTAAATTTTATTTCTTTTTGTATGTGTATGAATGTACTGTCTACATGTATGTTTGTGCACTCGTGTCATGCAATGCTGTGGAGGTCAGAAGAGGGCATAGGATTCCCCTGGAACTGGAGTTAAAGACGGTTCTCAGCCGCCATGTGGGTGCTGGGGATCGAACCCAGGTCCTCTGCAAGAGCAGTTGGTGCTCTTAACTGCTAGGCCATCTCTCCAGCCCCAATATATATATTTTAATATATAAAATATATATAATATACATTTTAAGTTCCTTAAAAATGAAGCTGGTTGTGTTGGCACACATATTCAATCCCAATACTCAAGAGGTAGAGATAAGCAGATCTTCTTGCATTCCAAATCCACCAGGGCTACATATTGAGACCCTGTCTTAAGAAAACAAGAAATAGGAACAAGCCAGTAAGCATTCCTCCATGGCCTGTGTCTCAGCTTCTACCTCCAGGTTCCTGCCCTGAGTTCCTACCTTGGGCTCCCTAAGTGATGAACTGTGACCCAGGACATGTGAGTTGGATAAACCCTTTCCTCCCCAAGTTGGTAGTGGTCAGTGTGCTTTGTCACAGCAACTGGAGACAAACTAGAAAAGAAATTGGTACCAGAGAGTGAGCTATTGCTGTGACAGACCTGACCTTGGTTTTTTGGGGGAGGATTGTAGAAGTGTTTGGAACTTTGGACTGGAAAAGTCATTGAGCGCTTGGAGTTTGTTGCTGTGGAACTTGGAGCAGTTATGCTGAAAGATGATGGAGGCCTGGCTGGCGAAGCTTCAGGGGGAAGCAGAGACCACCAGGGCTGTTGGGATGATGTTTTTGAATTAAGAATCTATGGGTTCTGGTCAGCTGGGGCTGAAGAATCAGCTGTAAGTAACAGGAGACCAGAACCTGAAGTGAAACCTTTGTTTAATTGAGACAATTGATGCTGGTTAGCTGGGGCTGAACAATCAGCTGTAAGTAACAAGAGACCAGTATCATTGTGGTGAAATCTTCTGGGAAGAATTTCTTCAGGGTCAGCACCCAGAAGTTATGTTCTGAAAGGGGCCTGAGCCTCCATGTAAAGCCAGAAGCAGGACTTGGTAGTGTGTAAGAGTCTCCTATCTGGTTCTGGTGTTGAAATGTGAAGGGGTCATAGAGAGCAGCCGAGGCTTGGCACTGTGAGAGGTCAGGAAAGACCATTGGTGGAAGTGCACCTTAGTTGCAGTAAAGACCCCAGGTTGCAGGGGTCATGGAGAGAAGCTGAGGCTTGGCACCAGGAGAGGTCAGAAGAGACCATTGGTGAAGGTGCTACCTCAGTTTCAGTGGCGACCCCAGCTTTTTGGAGATGTCAGGACCATGGGACGACCAAGAACAGCTGCAGGTGTGGAATGGAGTCGGCCTGGGCCTGCGAACCCTTTGGAGCCCAGAAGATTGTGAATGAGTCCCAGGTATCTAGCCTTGAGCTACTTTGCTGGACTTAGGTTTTGGTTAGGTGTGCCTGATTCTTCCTTGCTTTGGATTTTACAGGAACTCACAGTTAAGAAACTTTTAACAGGGGGCTGGAGAGATGGCCTAGCGGTTAAGAGCGCCAACCGCTCTTACAGAGGACCCGGGTTCGATCCCCAGCACCCACATGGCGGCTGAGAACCGTCTGAAACTCCAATTCCAGGAGAACTCCAGTTCCAGGGGAATCCGAGACCCTCTTCTGACCTCCGCGGCGTTGCACGACACGGGTGCACAAACTTGCATGCAGACAGTACATTCATACACATACAGAAATAAA
>VZQC01007142.1:126713-164708 GCA_009823505.1 Rhizomys pruinosus | reverse complement strand
CTGTGCATACAAGCTTCTCCAACTGGACTATGGGAACCTTGGGTCGTTCAAAATTTGGACATAGATACTTGCAAAATGCACCAATTACCTAATTGTATGACATACTGAGTAACATCAATGTTATCAGCAAACAACTGTGTCATTATATTGTAGAATTCCTTAAAAATAAAAAATAAAAAATAAAAAAAAAAAGAAGAAAAAAAAATCTGGAAGGTAGAAGGGGGCTGTTTGGGAGATGTCCTGGGGGAGTAGGGTGGAGCACTGGGGATGACTATGTATACAAGACATGCTGTATACATATAAAATTGTGAAAGAATAAATAAAAGATAAATTAAAGAGATTATGTACACAAAAGAAAAAAAAAAAAAGTCCGTACCGTCAATACTTTCTTTCAAGAGTCTGAAAAACAGCCCTCACAGTTCCCCAGGAGAAACGTTTTGTCTTTCTGATTTTGCAATTTTATTTTTCTACCTTTGAGATTTCTTCTTTTGCTTTTAATTTTCAGATGTATGACTCTGATGTGTTTTGATAGTGTTTCTTTGGCTTTATCCTTGCTGGGGTTAGTTCAGCTTATTGTATCTTTGGGTTCATCAGTTTTATCAAATTTGGGGCATTTTCAGCTATATTTCTTCAAATTATTTAGAATTTTTATTAAAAATATGAGTATTGGGGCTGGAGAGATGGCCTAGCAGTTAAGAGCACTGACTGCTCTTACAGAGGACCCGGGTTCGATCTCCAGCACCCACATGGTGGCTGAGAACCGTTTGAAACTCCAATTCCAGGAGAATTCCAGTTCCAGGGGAATCCAAGACCCTCTTCTGACCTCCGCGGCATTGCACGACACGGGTGCACAAACCTGCATGCAGACAGTACTTTCATACACATACAGAAATAAATTGAAAAAATTTTAAAAAAGAATTAAAAAAAAGTTTAAAAATATGAGTATTGGCCTGCCTGTAAGTGCACCCATGTTGTGTAATACCCAAAGAGATAAGAAGAGGATATCATATCCCCTGGAACTACAGTTACAGATGGTTGTTAGCAGCCATGTGGGTGCTGGGAACTGAACCTGAGTCCTCTGCAAGAGCAGCCAGTGCTCCTCGCCACTGAGCCATCTCGCCAGCCCCCTTCTGCAAATACTTCTTTTAAGGAGGAGAGGTTCACAATTCAAAAGCCAAATGGTCCCTCCAGTGCTGCTCTCTTTTCCTTCTCTTCCTAAATCTCTGTTGGAGGGAAATTCATCTTTGCTGCCCTTGGGATTTTGCCTTTGATGACTATTCCTCTGTCATGCACATTGTATGATTTCTGGTTTTCTGTCTTTTTTAAGTTTTTAATTTATTATATATGTATATATATATATATACATATTTGTACAAGATTGTTACAAATCAAATCTAGACCTGTGTCACCCTCCCTACCCCCTCACCCCACCAGAGCTCATGCAGTCTGCCAAACATGTTTTTCATCAGATTCTTCCTCAGTCTCTTCATTCTGTTGTGGAGGCCATCTAGTAAGCTTTTATTTTGATTATTATTCTTCAATTCTATTCTTCTTTAGAGCATCTGTTTGTTTTCTAGGGTCTTCTGTTTCCTTGCTGCTTCATGTACATGTGTAGTTGTGTGGAGGATGTGTAGTTGTGTGAAGGATGTGTAATTGTATGGAGGATGTGTCATCATGGCTACTGTGCAGTTCTTATCAGATACGCAGCATCTGTGTTGTCTCAGTGTTTGCTCTCTTGATTTTTCCCCTTAAGTTGAGATTTTCTTGGCTCTTGGCCTGGTTTTCTTTTTCAATTTTATTATTTATTTATTATTTGTATATGTGTATGCTGTGTGTTGTTCCCAAGAAGGCCAAAAGAGGGTGTCAGGTATTCTGGAGCTAGAGTTATGGGCAGCTGTGCATCATCTGATAAAGTGTTAGGAACCCAACTCCAGTCCTCTGTAAGAGGTAGCAAGGACATCACAGCAATAAAACATCACTGCGTAAGTAAAACATCACAGATATCTACCTCATAAGTAAAAGGAAAGGAAACTTCACATGGCTTAATTGTAAACTGCAATGATCATTTGATGAATTCCCAGCCCAATTAGCCTGGCCTAGCTGTAGATCAAAGAGGGAGCTAGGCAGGAGTCGAGGCGCACACCTTTGATCCCAGCATTGTAAGGCAGAGGCATGTGGATCTCTGTGAGTTCAAGGCCAGCCTGGTCTACGGAGCAAGTTCCAGGACAGCTGGGGCTACAGGGAGACCCTGTCTCCAAAACACCAAAAAAGGGGGCAGATGTCCTGAGTAATCTCTTCCACTGTGACACTTGATTTTCATGGTATCCTAGACATTTTGAGCATGTAACAAGACTCTGGGACTTATTAAGCTTAATTAATCAGGTGCCTAAGACAGCCTGCTATGTAGTAGGAGCATTACCTGTGGCTGAAAATGGAAGCCTAGACTCTTCCCTGCTGTCTCTACTGTCCCATGGGGTGGATTGCTACCCTGGTACAGGCCCTCATCTTTCCTATTTTCAGTTATAGAACTCTGGATGGGTGGTTGCTGCCTTTTGTCACACTTAACCTTTTATTCTTTGTTGTGTTTTTGTTTCTGTCCTTGGAAGAAAGAAGCAGGGAAATCGGGACACTCCTTTACAGTCCTCGAAGGGCGTTGTGCCAGAAGAAAGTGTGTCCTAGGTCAGTGGACATTATCAACTCAGGCTGAGAGGCACTATGTTCTTTGCGGTTTGAGCTGGGGAGGACATGTGGAAAGTCCCAAGGACATTTCTGGATAAGGGGCCTGTGGAAAATTCCAAAGAACAATGAGCCTCCTCAGTGTATTATGGGATGGGGAGGTGGCCAGGCCCTAGGCCTGAGCCAGGGAAGTAAGATAAGCTCTCACCTCGCCTGTGCTTTCTCCAGGTGGGACTCTGTTACCAAATGTAAAGGATTTACAGGCCCGAGCCCAAATTATAAAGTCAGCAATGCTGGCTGGGGATAGATGATTGGCCACATGGAGCTGCCTCTCTGCTGTGCAGAGCCCTAGGAGTCACCCACTCTGGGCCAGGCTTTGTGGTGACGAAGCTGCCATTCCGCCACTTGTGCTCCTGTTGTTATGGGAAAAGTTTTCAACAGGAGGGAGTCAGGAAGCTTGCTTGTTCTTTCACATGCATGTAGGCTCAGAATTAGCAACAAAGGCTTCAAGATTTTCCTGGGCCCCAAACAGAAGTACGGGGATACTTCTGTCATAGAACTTTCCATGTCATCATTTTATGACTGGTACCTGGCCTTATGTTGTTTTCATGATGAACCATGTTATCTCAGGAAAATTCCTGCTTTAGTTCACCTGGTCATCATAGCTCACAAAGTAGATGCCCCAGGTGTGGGTGAGGACATCTGCCTGCTTCTGATCTACAGCCAGGCTAACTGGGTAGGAATTCATCAGAGGATCCCTGCAGTTTACAAAAGCAGCTATCATCAGCAGTTTAGATATCTGAAATGTTTGACCTACACTTTTCCTGGGCTAATTGTACCAGGTACCTAGCAGATAATTCAGTAAACTTTCCATTTTTTTTTTCAGTTTTACATCTTTATCAGTAGTTAGACATGGTGAGTGGAGAGCGTCAAGATATTAGAGGGTGCTAAAACATCTGTGATGTCAGTAAAGACATCACAGAGCAATAAAACATCACTGAGTAAGTAAAACATCACAGATAGCTACCTCCTAAGTGACAGGAAAGGAAACTTCACATGGCTTAAACTTACAAGAACACTGAGCAAGAATTTAGTTTGGTTAAAAGAATCTAATTTCTCTTTCTCACTGTGAGAAACCCCTCCTGCCTCAGCCTCCTGAGTAGCTGGGATTACAGGTCTGTGTCACCATAAAATTCTGAAAGAGAAGAGGACTGAGGTAACCCAGCCCTGTCTTCTGGATGCTGTCACTCTGGATGTCAGAGCCCTGCTTTCATCCCGCACCCCGCACCCGCACCCCGCATCTTCACCCTGCACCCCGCACCAGCCCCTGCACTCATGGTTTCTTGTTTTCATGTGTAAACTGGTCTGAGGCTCCTCCCAATTGCTGGGCTGCTAGTCCTGGAAGAAGGGGTGGAATTTAACAAGAAGTTGAAGAAAGAAAAACAGTAAGATGCTGCTCTAAACTAACAGGTTATCCTTTAGAAGCACAGCTGTCAAACTCTGATCAACGTAATCCATGAAGAAAGAGAACAGATGAAGTGATGTTAGAGGAAAGGAGACTGAATAAGCAGGAGACTGTACAGCCTGTGGGAGCCCGCAGCTTCATCCCAACAGCCAAAAAATTCTCCATTAAATGAGTCATTTCTGTTAGCCCCCAGATAACAGAGGCAGAACTAGCTGTTCTAGGATTAACAATGTGGATCTGGGTATGGTAGCACACACCTCTAATCCCAGCACTTGAAAGCAGAGGCAGATGACGCCAGCCTGGTCTAAATAGAGAGCTCCAGGCAGCTAGGGCTACAGAGAGACCGTGCTTCAAGACGACCGAAAAAAAAAAAAAAAGGATGTAAATGCTGCCTCTCATCGCAGGCACCTGGGATCAGAAACTGCAGCCAGTCGGGTGGGGTTAGGAGTGAACAGGACAGGAGAGAGTGTCCAGTGAGACTGCAGGAAAGCCGCCACAGAGAGCCCAGAGCCTCCGGTGACTGAGAAGCAAAGGCATTGCACCAGACAAACAGAGGGGGCTCTACAGGAAGTAACCTGAGTGTGGCCTGGCACAACAAGACCAACCACACTCAGACAGCAGACGCTAATCCTTTACTGCACATGGGCTTCAGGCTACACTAACCTGAGTGTGGCCTGGCACAAGAAGACCAACCATACTCAGACAGCAGAGGCTAATCCTTTACTGCACACGGGCCTCAGGCTGCACTAACCTGAGTGTGGCCTGGCACAAGAAGACCACCCACACACAGACAGCAGACGCTAATCCTTTACTGTACACGGGACTCAGGCTGCACTAACCTGAGTGTGGCCTGGCACAACAAGAAGACCAACCACACTCAGACAGCAGACGCTAATCCTTTACTGCCCACGGGCCTCAGGCTGCACTAACCTGAGTGTGGCCTGGCACAACAAGAAGACCAACCACACTCAGACAGCAGAGGCTAATCCTTTACTGCACACGGGCCTCAGGCTGCACTAACCTGAGTGTGGCCTGGCACAACAAGAAGACCAACCACACTCAGACAGCAGACGCTAATCCTTTACTGCACACGGGCCTCAGGCTGCACTAACCTGAGTGTGGCCTGGCACAAGAAGAACAACCACACTCAGACAGCAGACGCTAATCCTTTACTGTACACGGGCCTCAGGCTGCACTAACCTGAGTGTGGCCTGGCACAACAAGAAGACCAACCATACTCAGACAGCAGAGGCTAATCCTTTACTGCACACGGGCCTCAGGCTACACTAACCTGAGTGTGGCCTGGCACAACAAGAAGACCAACCACACTCAGACAGCAGAGGCTAATCCTTTACTGCACACGGGCCTCAGGCTGCACTAACCTGAGTGTGGCCTGGCACAACAAGAAGAACAACCACACTCAGACAGCAGACGCTAATCCTTTACTGCACATGGGCCTCAGGCTACACTAACCTGAGTGTGGCCTGGCACAACAAGACCAACCACACTCAGACAGCAGACGCTAATCCTTTACTGTACACGGGCCTCAGGCTGCACTAACCTGAGTGTGGCCTGGCACAAGAAGAAGAACAACCACACTCAGACAGCAGACGCTAATCCTTTACTGCACACGGGCCTCAGGCTGCACTAACCTGCTCCAGAGAGACTGAGGCCCAGACCAGAAGTGCACATAGGTTTTATAGGATTTTTCACATCATCCTTTGACAGTAACCATATTGGTGGGTTTGAGACTTCACAGAAGTACACATGACTTTTTTAGGCTATTATAGGAAATATAAATTGTCAGTGTTTAACAGAAGCAGATATTTTAAGTGTAGGAAAGGGTTGTGACATTGTTGATGTGAATACATTCCCATTTTAACAAACATGACACACTGTAAGCAGATGTTTCCTTAAGATCACAGACTGGATTGTGGTTGTCTGTCTGGTCTTGTCTGATCCTGAGACTGAGCTCAGAGCAGAATTCCCTTTATGATTTGAATATAAGTAGAAGCCTCCAAAGTCCTATTACTTCTACCTATATCAGGAAGCACACATGAGTACATAGGGTTCTTGTCATCTACCACACAGAACAGACTTATACTGTTATTCCACAGTAGGTTAATTTTTCCTCACCATGTTACACAGTCACTGTAAAGAAGAACAGGTAGGGGCTGAAGAAATAGCCTAGCGGTTAAGAGTGCTGACTGCTCTTGCAGAGGAACTGAGTTTGATCCCCAGCACTCACATGACGGCTGAGAACCGTCTGTAGCTCCAATTCCAGGAGAACTCCAGTTCCAGGGGAATCCGACGCCCTCTTCTGACCTCTGCAGCATTGCACAACACGGGTGCACAAACCTACATGCAGACAGTACATTCATACACATGGAAAATAAAAAAACAAACAGGTAAACTCAGGTGAGGGAAAACACCAAAAACTTCATTGTGGGTCAAGACATAGACTAGACTGAGACCAGTTTAAGGACACAGCCCCTCTCAGAATAGAGGGGACACTGGCCCAACTGTGAATGTGAACACTATCTTGGCTGGGTGTGGACACACATGTAGTATGTATGCCCACACTGGACACTGCTGTACCACCAACCAAATTTCAACATGAGCTTTGGTGGGGGGGCAAACCACATTCAAAACATCAGGAAGCTCAAGGGACCAACAGCAACTTGGATACTTCACCCTATTTCTCTGTTGTTTATGAATGTTTAATAAGTATGGATTATCCCATACTTAAGCAGTTTTATTTAAAACAAAGAGGAGAGGCACATGTGTTTAAAAAAGCAGCCCTTTCTCTCTAGGTAAATGGAAGATCCTAGTGTTTTCTTTAGACTCTATTTTCCAAATTTTCACCCGTAAAAATGTGCCACTTTTGTAAATAGAACAAATCACTAAATGTCATAAAAAGTTAAGCTCATAAGAAATAATTAGGTAAAAATACCAAAGATGTATTTGAAAGCCACAGTGATGAGGGACAACTTTCAGATAATTTAATGGCGACAGCAGCAGCATCAAGAACAGAAAGTTATTTCCCTGGTTTTTAAAACAGCCAGTGGAGGCTTAAGGTTTAGAAAGTCCCAACACTGTGGGCTCCCAAACTGGCAACAAGGCCGCAACGCCTGAGTTCTAAGTTCATCATTTTCGTGAGCCCCAGACAGTGGAGAACCATGGAAGCAAAAAGAAGTGAGTTCTGAGCTTCAGGTGGAGGAGGCAGATGGGGCTGGCATGGTCCTCCTGAGGCTGGGTGCCATCACTCGGGAGCCCTCCCCACTCAGGGCTCACTTGTTTCCCAGCACATGTACTGGAAGGGACTGTGGTCACATTCCACCCGACAGACTCCAGAAGTAAATGACTCAGAGTTCCTGCTTTCCTGAGCTGTCTGCCCTGCTGGGCTTTGGTGATGCAGCTATGGATTGATCCTGCTATAAGTCTCCCCTCACCCACACTCCTGTAAGTAACCCCAATAAAACTCATTGGTCCACCAAGTTCGGTGGTGTCCTCACTTTGGTCTGTTGCTGGTTCCCTGTTGTGATGAGTAGCCATGTTTATGTAAGCGTCCCCAGGAACAGGGTAACACAGCAATTGGAGACCTAAGAAAGCTGCTGCTGGCAAGCACCCCCCTTCCTGACCTTCCTGTTATGTTACATAAGAGCCTGAGCTGCTGGGGGAGGGGCAGGAAGCCCTCCAAACCCGAGACCCCCACCCTCCCCAAAGACCAGAGCAAAAGATGCCTTTGTCTTGGGCAATTTGAAATAAAGTCTACAGGACTCAAGAACTGTTAGTGATCAAAGCAGAAATCACCGAAGTGCAAAGAAGAAACAGAAGTGGTTGAATTAAACCATTCCCAGGAGAGCAGCCAAATCAATAAACTCAGTGAGAAGGCCACCAGGGGAGAAGACACATGTTGCCAACGGGACAGAGAGAAAGGTATCAGAGCCCAGGAGGAGGCTAAGGGCACTGGGAACAACTCAATACAGGAGTAGCAGCCTGGAAGGACCCACCAGCCCCAAGCCTGCTAAGCTTGGTCAGCTAAGCAAAAGTTAAAAGATAAAGTCAGCTTGGAAAGCCCCGTCCCCTTTCCTCTGGGAAACATCTGCTAGCCCTTATTGTTCATTCCTCAAACTGCAGGAAAAACAACTGATATTTTCTGCCCTTATCCTTCCCCTTTTCTGACCCTGTCCATTCTCCCTTCTCCTCCCCCCCTTCCCTAACCCTTAAAAGACTAAACCCACTGTGCTTCAAGTGTGCAGTCTGTCCCAGAAAGACTGTCACCTTTCATCGTTCTAAATAAAGAACAATCTGCCGTGTTGAGGTTGGCTTCTCATTTCATCTTTCATTTTCAGTCACCTGGTCAATCCCTATCTAACAAAAGTCACAGCTCAGCCCTAGAGAGAACAGAAATTCACACTAGGAAGGCAGGTTCACCTAACTAACGTAACGTACTTTCCCAGAATCCCCACCCTAGGGTGGTTCATCCCTATGCCTGTCTCCTCTCTCCTTCTTTCAGATCTGGCCTTTCAACCCCCACTTTACATTCCTGCTCTTCTGGTGGCCCCCTACTGGCCTGTAGTGGACTCTAAAGCTCATTTTCTCCCTTTTCCTTTGGAATCTGAGTTTCCTTTTAAACTCTAAATTGTCCTCAAGCTTCTGTTTGAGTCTGTTTATTAATGAGACTAAGAATCTCAAGAAGGGACTCTGCTTTACCAGGTTGATCATATGATGGCTCTATTGGGGACTCCCCAAAATTCCCAATCACACTTGTTTCCTGGAAGCCTTTTAAACAATCGGCAGTGAAAACGAACCCGTTCTGTACCCAAGGATGGGCATCCTGGCAGCCCTTTCTACAAAGGACATCTCGGGCCCAGGGTGTCACATCAGCTGTGGAAGGGAAAAACAGTTGACCTTCACCAAAACTGTCTCAAAAAACTGAGACTGTCAAAACAGCCAGGCTGTCTTAGGAGAGCCCTCACCCAGAGGTAGAGAGTGTACTTCCTATACCCCTGCCAACAGCAACCACAAATATCAGAGAACCAATTGCACCATCCACTGAGAGTGAGAGGAAGGGGCTCAGCGACCAAGTCACACCCAAACCATGCATGTCAGCTCAGCAGAGTGACAGAGTGAAGGAGAGAAAGGACCGTCCCGAAAAAAGGCATAGCTAAGATAAGGGGAAAGTCACACCCAAACCATGCATGTCAGCTCAGCAGAGTGACAGAGTGAAGGGAGAAAGGATCGTCCAGAAGAAAGGCATAGCTAAGATAAGGGGAAAGACACCCAAACCATGCATGTCAGCTCAGCAGAGTGACAAAGTGAAGGAGAGAAAGGACCGTCCAGAAGACAGGCATAGCTAAGATAAGGGGAAAGTCACACCCAAACCATGCATGTCAGCTCAGCAGAGTGACAGAGTGAAGGAGAAAGGATCGTCCAGAAGAAGGGCATAGCTAAGATAAGGGGAAAGACACCCAAACCATGCATGTCAGCTCAGCAGAGTGACAAAGTGAAGGAGAGAAAGGACCGTCCAGAAGACAGGCATAGCTAAGATAAGGGGAAAGTCACACCCAAACCATGCATGTCAGCTCAGCAGAGTGACAGAGTGAAGGAGAAAGGATCGTCCAGAAGAAGGGCATAGCTAAGATAAGGGGAAAGGCCTCCAGCAAGGAGGGACAGGCAGGGAATTTCTGAATCTGATGCAGTTGGATGTCATCCCTAACCAGAGTGCCCTCCAAAGAGCTCACACAGGACTGCAACAGAACAGGAGAGGAAATGAAGAAAGACAGAATTAACTCTCTCCCTCCCAGCCCTCCTTCCCCAACAAGGTCCTGCTATGTAGCCCAGGTTGCCTAGGACTTAGGATCTCCCTTCCTCAGCTCCCAAGAGCAGGTACCCCTATACCTATCAACATCTCAAGCTCCCTTTATTCATGGGCAATATGGCTTTGAATATGGAAAACTCTAAGGAACCAATACATCTCTGAGAGCAGAAATGACATCAGCAAGGTCAAAGGGTCAAGTCAACAAAGAGCAGCTTTTATTTCCTATGTAAGCAACAAACAATCAAGAAATAAATATTTTTAAAACTCCATTTACCACAGCATCAAGAAACAAAATCCCAGGGCTGGAGAGATGGCCTAGCGGTTAAGAGTGCTGACTGCTCTTACAGAGGACCCGGGTTCGATCCCCAGCACCCACATGGTGGCCGAGAGCCGTCTGAAACTCCAATTCCTGGAGAACTCCAGTTCCGGGGGAATCCGACACCCTCTTCTGAACTCCGCGGCATTGCACGACACGGGTGCACAGACTTGTATGCAGACAGTACATTCATACACATACGGAAATAAATAAAATTAAAAAAAAAAAAAAGAAACGAAATCCCGAGGAGCCCACTCACAGAAGCTGTGCAAAATTATTATTTATTATAATTATTATTATTATTATTATTATTATCATTATTATTTTGTCTTTCTGAGACAGGGTCTCCCTGTAGCCCCAGCTGTCCTGGAACTCACTCTGTAGACCAGGCTGGCCTTGAACTCACAAAGATCCACCTGCCTCTGCCTCCTGAGTGCTAGGATTAAAGGCGTGCGCCACCACGCCCGGCTTGTGCAAGATTATTAACTACCAACTAGGAAATGTTGATGGAAGAAACTGAAGTCCTAAATAAAGTGAGGGTAACTAAATCCATTTACCGTAAAGCTGGGCACGGCTTAAACGTCAGTTTTAAATTGATTGCTCTGTTCAGTCTCTTCTCAGTCATAGTCCCAGCAGGCTTTTATGTAGAAATTGATGAAACCGTTCTAAAACTTAACTGGAACTGCAAAGAATCTAAATATAGCTCTCTGAGAATAGAAATGTTCTACTGAGCATTTTAGATGTGGCCCTTGTACCCAAGGAACTAAAATCTTCAGTTTTTACTTAATTTTAATAAATTAAATATCAATAACCACATGCCTCTAGGGTCTTGCTGTACTGAGGGCGCAGATTCCAGTTCTGATAGAGAGCTGGAGACAGAAGCCATAACTACAGGTTGCACAGATCCCAGCCCAGAGCTTGTAGCACAGCCACAGTGCTCCATGAGGACAGGAGAACAGAACAGACTGGCTCCACACCCACCGAGTTTGGAGGATGTCACCGAAGGAACCTATGAAGAAACAGGAAGTCCTCATGAGGTGTTCTAGAACTACTGAATGCATCCATTGTATGGGAACAAATCCAACCCATCTTACAACCACGCATGAAACTGATGGGTTGAGATCCTACAAAGGAATATTAAAACTGGTCATCTCTTAGTGAGGTGAACATCCCTTCACTGTAACACAGCATCCCACCCTAAGTATTCACCTGAGTGCCCAAGCAAACTTCAGCAGGCAAACTTCAGAACAACTTCACTCATACTTGATCAAACAGTGCTATCTATCAAAAAGCCAAAAACAATACCCATTAAATTGGGAGAGGGATGTATTGGGGGAGTGGGGAAAGAGTTGGAGGGAGGAAACAGGGATGGGGTGGTATGATCATATTTCATTATATATTTATGTATATATACATATGTATGTATATATGAAATTCTCAGTATGAGGCTGTTAACAGCAGTTAACAGCATTGGCTGCACTTGCAGAGGACCTGAGTTTGATTCCCAGCACCCACATGGTGGCTTAACAACCATTCATAACTCCAGTTCCAAGGGACCCAACATCCTCTTCTGACTTCCATGGGAATTGCAGGACACAGGTCCACTTACATATATGCAGACTGTATACTAATTGTAGTGGTTTGAATGAGTGTCCCCCACAGGCTTTAAGTATTCAGACACTTGTCTCCAGTTGGCGGCACTGTTCTTGAAGGTCTTAGAAGGTGTGGCCATGCTAGAGGAAGTATGTCACTGGGGGCAGGCTTAGTGAGTTTAATAAGCCTCGAGGTCTTCAGTTTTATAAGTTCCTTTGGTCATGGTGTTTTATCTCAGCAACAGAAAAGTGACTAATACAGTAATTTGGTACTAGAGAGTGGGCTGTTGACTGTGAAGAACCTGACCATGTGGATGTTTGGAGAAATGTGGAAGACTTTGGAACTTTGGGCTAGAAAAGCTGTTGACAGAACTTAAGGGGCCATTCTAGTAGAAGCCTGGAAGAAAGCATTGCTGCAAAAAATGTAGTTCCAGAGGAAAATAAAGACTTAGGCAGCAACTGGGATATTTTGATAAAGAGTCTGGCAGCAGTTAACCCACAGCCCAAATGCTTGCCTGATGCTAAGTTGAAAAGCAATGGACTGATGTCTTTGGTGGAGGATATTTCAAGACAGCCTAATGTAGAAATGGTGGTGTGGCTATTAATGGTTACAGATCTACAGTGAAGAAGAACAGATGAGGCAGAAAGAAATGCAGAATGTACAGTTTGGATCTGAAAACCCACTAGGAAGATTAAAGGTGGTGCCACTGCTTGTGAAGGAGAGTTTCCTTTTGATAAGGAGATTAAAGTGATTAAGGAGAGGCCTAGCTATTTACAAGTAAACAATGGAAAAAGTGAGATTAAAGTGATTAAGGAAGGGCCTCGAGATTTACAAGTAAACAACAGAAATAGTACCTTCAGGGTAAGACCACACCCAGCTAATCCTCAAACTTTTGAAAGGAAAATACTGAAAGAGTTTTCTGCTCCAAGTTCAGGGCAGAGAAAAGTTGCAAATGTGGTTGAAATAGGCCAGGATCCATCCCAAACTTGCAGCCAAACTTGGCAGTTTCATTCACGTGGTGCTGGCTTTAGAGGCATGAAGTTTGCAAGAGTGAAGGGGTCATCAGTTCTTCCTCCACGGTTTCAGAGAGCCACAGAGGCCAGGTAGAGTGCAGCAGGGGCATCCCTGAATAAAGAAGGCCCTGATAGGCCATTGCATGAAGCTGTGAATGTGAACTGGTTGGCAGCGGAGACCCCAAGAAGACATTCGAGATGCCAGACCTATGAGATATTTGCCAAGCAGAGCTGCATACAGGGAGTGGTACCAGCCTAAGAAAGAGATGTATGTTGCAAGCAAAGCTGGAAGAGCTGAGCCATCTAAGCCCTTTGGAAGTCAAGTCCCAGAAGTCGCACATGGAGCTACTGGGCTTGGTGGTTGCCCTGCAGGTTTTCGGTCTTGTTTTGGTCCAGTATTTCCTCACTATGCCTCTATTCCTCCCTTTTGGAATGGGAATGTGTATTCAGTTCCACTGTACATTTGGAGTATGTAACTTGTCTTTTGGTTTTACAGGAGCTTACAGTTTAGGAGATTGGCCTGAGTCTCAGAAGAGACTTTGGACTGTAGACTTTTGAATGGCATTGAAACTGGTAAAGACTATGGGGACTTTTAAGGTTGGACTAAATGCATTTTGCATTTTATATGGTCAGGAGCCAGGGAGTGGAATGTGGTGGTTTGAATGAGTGTTCCCCCATAGGCTTTAAGTATTCAGACATTTGTCTCCAGTTGGTGGCACTGTTCTTGGAGATCTTAGAAGGTGTGGCCATGCTAGAGGAAGTATGTCACTGGGGGTAGGCTTAGTGAGTTTAACAAGCCTCATGGTCTCTGGTCGCTCTCTCTCTGCTTCCTGTGCTCATTGCAAGATGTGACCCTCGGCTTGCTGCTCCAGCTCCAGCCACCATGCTTCCCACCACAGTGGACTCTAACTCCCTGGAATCATCAATCATAAGCTTAAATAAACTCTTCCTTTTATAAGTTCCTTTGGTCATGGTGTTTTATCACAGCAACAGAAAAGTGACTAATACACTAATACACATAAAATTAAAAAAATAAAATATTTTTCTAAAAATGAATAAAGAACAAATAGTGTAAAGAGAACTTAAAAATCTATAACCTAAAGTCTAAGAAATAAAGGAAATATATTTGTCAAATAAATAGAAGGAGGTGGAAGGATGGACCAGCACAGCAGGTCTGTGGAATGGCACCATCAAAGCAGTCAGCTGAATATGCAGGCAGAAGAGGAGCAGGACTCAAAACTCTCTGCCAAGCAGGACAAGTCCATGCTCTTAGTTCCATGCAGAGGAAGCTGTGGGAGGGTCAAGGGGAACTTTCAGACCAGTCTCAAAACTGGTTGCCTGAGCGTGGGGAGGGGTTGGAAGGCAGGAGGCACATGGAGCTTCGAGATGGAAAAGCTCTGTGTTGAGATAGTGACCATGCTACCTGAGAGCACACTTCTGTCACAACACTGACACTGTCCACTGATGCTCTGGACATTTCACAGTGTATAATTCCACCTATGTTTTTTAGAAAAAAATACATATATATCACCAACCAGAGAGGAAAAACTATAGAAACTGTTTACTTCCATGTAGCAAAATATTGCAAAATTATTAAATATCTTCTTTAAGTGACACTTTAAACAACACAGTAACTTATGTATCCTACAGAGTCCACTTTATAGGGTACAAAAATGGTATATTCACAGTCTCAAACCTGAAAAATGGTTTCCTTGACTAAAACACACTCATAGAGTACTTTAAAACTAAGACAGCTCTTGATATTCTTTCTGGCTGGGCTGCAGTCCACATTCCAGGCTGCAGCCCTGGCAGTTGTACTAGCCTTCTGTGTTGGACAGCTTTAGTGTCAACTTGACACACCTGGGTTGAGGGAGCCTCAATTGGGGAATTGGCTCCATTGGATTGGCCTGTGGCCACGTCTGTGGAGTATTGTCTTGATGGTCGAGCAGTGTGGGAGGGCCCAGTGCACAATGAGTGGTACCACCCTGGGCAGGTTGTTGTGTGCCATATAAGAAGACAGGCTGGGCATGAGCCAGAGGAGCAAGCCAGTGAACAGCATTTCTCCATGGCTTGTGCTTCAGCTCCTGCTTCCAGGTTCCTGCCCTGAGTTCCTGCCTTGGGCTCCCTAAGTGATGAACTGTGACCCAGGAGATATAAGCTGAGTAAATCCTTTCCTCCCCAAGTTGGTGTCAGTCAGAGTGTTTTGTCACAGCAATGGAAGACAAACTAGGACAGAAATTGGTACCAGAGAGTGGGCTATTGCTGTGACAGACCTGACCTTGGTGTTTTGGGGAAGGATTGTGGAAGCTTTTGGAACTTTGGGCTAGAAAAATCATTGAATGCCTAAAGATCATTGCTGTGGAACTTGGAGCAGTTTTGCTGGAAGAGTTATAGACAATGGAGGCCTGGCTTGTGAAGTTTCTAGTTTCAAAGGGAAGCAGAGATTATCATGATTGTTTAATCTGGGTTCTGGTCAGCTGGGGCTGAAGAATCAGCTGTAAGTAACAAGAGACCAAAACCTGAAGTGAAATATTTGTTGTACTGGGACAATTGATGCTGGTTAGGTGGGGCTGAAAAATCAGCTGTGAGTAACAAGAGACCAGCATCACTGTGGTGAAATCTGGGAAGAATTTCTTCAGGGTCAGCACACAGAAGCTATGTTCTAGAAGGGGCCGGAGCCTCCATGTCAAGCCAGAAGCAGGACTTGGTAACGTGTAAGAGTCTCCTATATGGTTCCGGTGTTGAAAGCATGAAGGGGTCACAGAGAGCAGCTGAGGCCTGGCACTGTGAGAGGCCAGGAAAGGCCACTGGTCAGGGTGTGGCCTTGGCTGCAGTGAAGACCCCAGGATTCCAGGGGTCAGGAAGAGAAGCTGAAGTTTTGCATCAGGAGAGGTCAGAAGCAACCTCAGTTTCAGTGGCAACCCCAGCATTTTGGAGATGCCAGGACCACCAAGAGTGGTGGCAGGTGTGGAATGGAGTCGGTCTGGGCCTGTGAGATGAGCTGTGTGTGCCACAGATGGCAGAGTCAGAGAAGGGGAGCTGCCGAAACCCTTTGGAGCCCAGAAGATTGTGAGTGAGTCCCAGGTGTCCAGCCTTGAGCTACTTTGCTGGACTTAGGTTTGTTTGAGTGTGCCTGATTCTTCCCTTTGGAATAAGACAGTACTTGTTTTGGATTTTACAGCAGCCACAGTTAAGAGACTTTTAATAGACTTTGAACTTTTAAGTGTTTGGACATTTTAAGGACTGTGGGGCTTTTAAGGTTGTACTGTCTTAGGTTGTGATTAATGTTAACATCATACTTTGGGGATAAGAACTGGAAAGGTGTTGGTTTAATAGTGATGTGTTTTGTGTGTCAAGTTGACAAGGGGTCAATTGTGCTGGATAGCTTTAGTGTCAACTTGACACACCTGGGTTGAGGGAGCCTCAATTGGGGAATTGGCTCCATTGGATTGGTCTGTGGCCACGTCTGTGGAGTATTGTCTTGATGGTTGAGCAGTGTGGGAGGGCCCAGCCCACAATGAGTGGTACCACCCTGGGCAGGTTGTTGTGTGCCATATAAGACGGCAGGCTGGGCATGAGCCAGAGGAGCAAGCCAGTGAACAGCATTCCTCCATGGCCTGTGCTTCAGCTCCTGCCTCCAGGTTCCTGCCCTGAGTCCCTGCCTCGGGCTCCCTCAGTGATGAACTGTGACCCAGGGGATGTGAGCTGAGTAAACCCTTTGCTCCCCAAGTTGGGGTCGGTCAGAGTGTTTTGTCATAGCAATGGAAGACAGACTAGGACACCTTCCCACCAGGTACCACCACGTCCACTCTGGGTGACCATGGCCACTGGAGAAGGAGTTTCCATGGGAGCCACTGAGGTCGAGTTCTGCTCACTGCCGCAGCTTTCAGAACATGAGTATTCACCAGAAACATGGCACACAGTTGTTGCTAGAGCCATTCCTCTCATTTGGACCCTGAAGTTTCTTCCAAACACTGGGTGGTTGGCACACTGTTCAGGTACACTGCTTTCCTGCCCCAAATCTCCTTTAGCCTGAGGACTCTGAGTTTCCTCCCAGAGAGTTTTATAAATTATGTGAATTGTACGTAACTGGTTTATGGAGGAATCTCAACTGATTAGGATGTGTAGGAGGAAACGCCATCCACTGTAGTCCGTGGAGTCCATCTCTCTCAAGTTGTTGCCCTCCTGACTCAAAGATTTTCTTACAACGAAAATGTCTTTTGAATGGCCTCTTTGTGTTTAAGACTAAGACTGTTTATATTCAGCTCAAATGTAATCCAAGATATGGTTGGAGGCTTCCTTGGCACTGAGAGCCTGGCAAAATAATGGTCCCTCTCCTGATGCTATCTAGCTTTTTGTCTTACAAGGCTTCATTCTCCAAGCTGCTCCCCATCCTACATCCGGGATGAGGACCAGCTTGAAGAAAGGCTGGGAGAAACCATTCTTGGCGAAGGGAGCATCTCTTGTCTTCCCCAGAGCTCTTGAGTGTGTCAGGACACCCACACTGGGCCTCCTATGCCTGTTGGCTCCTGACATGGTCCCATCCCAGGGCTCTGACCCACACTTTCCCAGATGACCCATTTTGAGGTTCCCACATTGTGTGATGGGGAAAATTCAATCATTGAGGTTTCCTCTTCCCAAGTGACTCATTTGTATGAAGTTCACAAAGATAACCAGCACAAAAGCTTTCCTGGAGCCACCCTTGTGGAAAAACAGTATGGAGCCTCCCTGGGCACCTGCTATAGTTTGCCACCCCCGAACTCATAGGTTGAAAAGTTAACTCCCAAATTCATATTAAGTATTTGGAGGTGGGATCTTTAGGAGGTAGAGTGAGATGAGGTCATGGGGCTCTGTGAGAGAAAGAGCAAGCTGGTGTACATGTTCCGCCTTACCTCAGGATGCCTCTTGACATGTCAGGATGCAACTGCGGTCTTTCCAGATTCCCGAATTTGCCAGCCTCCAGAAGCATGGGATGTACGAACTTCTGTTTGTTGTTAATCACCAAGCCCAGGCTATTCATTTGTAGTAACAGAAACTGGGCCGAGACAGCATCTGAACACAGCAACCAAGCACATGGGATGCTGAGTGGACACACATTCCTGACAGTGACAGCCAGCCCTGTCAGACCTGCACCGTGGGGATGGCAGGCAGGCACAGGGCCACCTCAGCCTGCCGCCAAAGCCGTAAGAGAAGAAAATAAAACTATAAAGTATTACATGGAAAATACCACTATTTTCAAGGGATGTTATTCTAAGAAAATTCCCAGAGAATAAGTTTTAGAGTGTGAAAACACCAAAATTTCAAGATTACTAGGAAGTCTATTTGGATAAAGAGTTCCCTGGTGGGGCTGGAGAGATAGCCTAGCGGTTAAGAGCGCCGACCGCTCTTACAGAGGACGCCGGTTCGATCCCCAGCACCCACATGGCGGCTAAGAACCGTCTGAAACTCCAATTCCAGGAGAACCCCAGTTCCAGGGGAATCCGATACCCTCTTCTGACCTGCGCGGCGTTGCACGACACGGGTGCACAAACTTGCATGCAGACAGTACATTCAAACACATACAGAAATAAATAAAATTAATAAAAAAAAAATTTGTAAAAAAAAAAAAAAAAAAAAAAAAAAAGAGTTCCCTGGTGTCCAGGGGAAGGTGGCCACCTGGAGCTGCTGCAAGTGTCTGTGAGTGGCCCTCATTGAATAATCAAGAAACCATTAAGATGGACAACAGGATCATGTTGATAATAGAAAAACACTCCCAGGGAAACTGGCTGCTAGGGTGGTTATGAGAGCAAAACCTGTACATCAACACATTTCCAAAGGAGAGGGAACACATGAGCCAAATGTATCGCATCTAGGGCATGGAATGTTCTTCATTTGTAAGTAATTTTCAAAGACAAGGCCATAGGCAGTTCTTATCAAATACTAAGTGGGTCAAGAAGGAGTGTGGACAGATGATCCTGTCTTGTAAAGAGAAACAGAGCAGAGTGGGTGTGGGATGCGCTGGCTGGTGGGACAGGCTACTGCGGGATGTGCTGTGGGACGTGCAGCAGCCAACACATCTTTGTTCTGGGAGCATACCTTCTCTGAGCACCCAGGCTTGGGGACAGGTGGCAGGACCAACTCTGCTTGAGGAGCACCACTTGTTCAGTGGTGACCTAGGGTGAGAATATTTAACAGATGTGAGCCTGGGAATAGGGACCAACCGAGAAAAACCTGACCAGATCAGTGGCAGTTCTGAGGAGCAACGCAGAGTCCATCTTGTTGTCATTTGGACAAGAGAGAAATGAGGGGCAGCAGACCCTCCTTCTAGGCCCAAGGTAGTGGGAAAGGAGTTAGGCTGGTGTGATAACCAGTATTAAACCTGGGTAATGGGGAGGCATGAGACAGAGATGAGGCTGGGGTGATGTTCACTCTACTGCCTCAGGACACCGGCCAGCAGGAGACCAGCCTGATGGAACATGAAGGAACATCAAGGCCAGGCTGGCTGCAGGTTGGAGTAAGGGGCCACCCAGCCTGTGACAGCGGCTCTACCCTGCACTCAGCAGACCAATGGCACTCTCCCAAGCTTCACGTGCTACTGGATTTTTAAAGAAACCTCAGGATGGCTTTAATTATCTGGTGAGAACAGCTAAGAAAATATGGAAGGTGGGGTTGGAGAGATGGCTCAGCAGTTAAGAATACCCACATGTCTGCTAACAACTGTCTATAACTCCAGTTCCAAGGGATCTGACACCCTCTTCCGACCTCCTTGGCCATTGTATGACATGGGTGTACTTATGCACATGCAGGCAGTCCACTAAAATAAAAATAAGGTATTTTAATTAAAAAAGAAAATGTGGAAGGAAAATCTTAGCAGATCTGAATACAAACAAGAAAACTGAAATGGATTAAAACAGGTAGCACTCACAGGGGCACTCAAACCCACAGAGATCATCAGAGCCTCATCTCACAAGGCACACCAAATCAATCCCAGAAATGACTATTAAGTGGGGGGGCAGGGGGAGTCCTACAGTCCACGCAGGAGCCTCCCAGGCTCCACGGCAGTCTGGATACCTGTTCACCTCCTTGGCCCAGTGGTCCAGGCTCTGCAAGGTCAATTTTCATAGTTGCAAACACTGCAGCCTCCCTTCATCCCATCAGCACATAGTGGACTTCCTTATGGATTTGGGACACACAGTGTCATTAAAGACTAAGGACAGGTGTGGGTCTGAGCTTACAGTCACCTTCAACAGAGCTCACAGAGACTCTGCAAGCTAGAAACAAGGCCACTCTTCCTTTCAAATACTGTGTTTTGGAAAATGTCATTTTCATTAAAATCTGCTGGTTATGTTTGTGTGCCCTTGCTTTCCTTTTTATGATTTAAATAATATTTTAAAGCTATGTGACATAGTAGGTGCTGACAGAGTAAACCTGTGTGAAGCTCTCTGGGTGCTCAATGGCTAGCTTGTTGTCATGAAGGAGTCCAGGAGCCAGAAAGTTTAACAACTGGCTAGGGGCCTTCAGCACTGTGACGGAAACCCTGCTGCCACCCCTGGGGCCAAGGCCTGGTCCATCTCAGATGTCCCAGGAAATGGTCTGGGCATCAGCCTAGATGCTAAGGGGATACCATCCCTGTGCCCTGTGCAGCCAGGCTGAAGGACTGCGTTCCAGCATGTCCCTGATTCAGTCACACCCACAGTAAAAACTCAGAAACGCTTGCAGCAAATACAGCACACACCAGGTTAGTATCTTTAATTACAAACTGGACAGACCCCTGTTGGCAGAGCAAAGACAGTGATGGATCACAAAAGAGGACATGTGTCGTCTAGTGTGAAAAGATGAGCTACCAGTCAAGGGTGCAAACTTAAAACACACTATTGTTCCCGTCATCAAACCAGCCCAGTGAGAGGACCCTGAGCCACAGGGCACACTCACCCCCGCTGGTGGCAGTGAAATGGACACAGAAACTTCTATTTTGTCAGTAGGGGATGAAATATTCAGAGGGCCACCACTCTTTAATCCAAGAACTCCACCCCGGAGACTGTCCCAAGAAGGTAATGTGACCTTAGGAGGAAAGCTGCCACAGCAGTTCTAAGGATGAAGTGGACAGCACTGTCCCCTGCTGTAGGGACAGTTCACTGCTACTTCAAGGTAAGGGTTGACACACAGGGACACCGTGTCATGTACACACAGGTCCCACAGGGAGCACTAGAGTATAGTAAAGGGAAAAAACAACAACAGTGGGGTCAGAGAACTGGAAGAAGTCAGACCACTGAACTCCTACTCTCTCCCTTCCCTGACTCTCCAAGCTTCCCTATCACGTGCTGACATGGAGTGCGGAAAGGCTCCGTCTGCTGCACCTGCATGTGGAAAGCTGTTGGTGCTGGCTTAGCTTTGCCACCTCTGTGCTGGGCCAGCTGCTACCACATCCAACATGAGGTCTGACATTTGAAAAATGAGCGCTCGGTTCAGATGACTTTCCCAATGGCCTAAGACCTGTTCTACCTCCAGGCCACTGGGAAGGGGGACTGCTGCCCTAACCCATGAGGCTCATGTCCTAATGTCCTTGAAGAGCCCCTAACTGGAACCTCCCAAACAGAGGAGACTGGTCTTACCATTCGGGCTGTACAGCAGGGTCTGCCACCCACAGCTCTATCCCCAGGCTTGCCCTGTAAGTCAGCCTCAGCCTGTGCCAGCTTCCCCTGCAACCTTCTCTTAAAGGGTAATGCTCAGGGCCTGCTCGTCCAGTGGTGTCTCTGTCCTCTGTGACAACAGGCACATGTTCCCACTGTCACATACTTACCTGAGGCCAAGAGATGGGTCTTTGATGTTTCCTCAAAGTCACTACATGCTTTGGATCAAGAAGCAAACCCCAAACTTACATTAAACCCTGGGCTGAGGGGGGACAGTCGGCCCTATGCCAAGTCCCATTTCAGTTACCCCACCAAATGGGGGCCATGCAGAGAGCCACAATCCCATTCCAACAGTCAATCAATACTCACACAAGGAACTCTCCACTGTCCCTCATTAGCATGTTCCCTTAGAGTTCCAGAGACTACAACCCCAAAATATGTGCAAAGCCTCTCCTTCCCCTTCATCTGCAGCTTGATATCCAGTTCCCAGTCTTCCTTGGAGGAGCTCATGGGCTTTGGTCTCATTTCTGCTGTGGACTAGCATGCCCCCCCCCACACACACACTAAAGCCAGGCCAAGGTCCTCTGAAGCAGTCCCCCAGCCATGTTCTTGCATGTCCAGAATCGAGGGCAAGCTGCCAGTCTCTCATGCTCCAGACTCCAAGCGGAAAGGAGCTTTATGGAGAAGGCCCTAACTGCTCAACAACACTGCCCCCAGCCCATAAACCTAAGAACCAAGAAGCACAAGGAGGCGCCAACCTGCATGGCTCTAGCCCTGCAGTCAGCTGAGGACCCTGAAGCAAACATGACACCTTTGGCCTAAGGAGCCAGCACAGGTGACATGCCTAACACGCCTTGCCTCCTTACTGCGTCTTTTCCTGTTTGTGGGTGCATACAGAGGAGTCTTCTGGATGTCCCCCTCTGACAGCCTCTTCCCCCCTTTTCTCTGCTGTGGTATCCCTTCACCTGGGGATCCCTCCACTGGCAGGTAGAGTCCTGACCTCAGCTACTGGAGACAGTAGGCTATAAGTACTTTGGACACCTGCTGTTGCGGTCCCAACCCCAAGGGAACCTGCTGGCATTCCTCACACAGCTGCTTGCGAAGCACCATGGTCCAGCAGAGCCTTGGTCTAGGCTATTGTTCAGCAGGGAGGTTGGGTAAGAGTTAAGAAGACTGTGGCTGCAAGCTGTAAGCCCAGCGACCTCTGAAGACCCCAGCCTGGAACTGGTTACTTTTCCCAGCCACACAGGGACTCTCTAAAAGAGGCCAGGTTCCAGGTCTCCCAATGTCTTTGGGTGGGTGAAGAGTTGGTCTTTCCGTGGTCACACCAGAACCATGCAGATGATCGCAAGAGAACTGGAGAAAAATCACTCAAAAGCCAGATGGTCATGTAAACACAGTTCACTTGGCATTGAAATATGGTTGGAACATCACAGTCCAAAGGCTTGGTCAAGTCTCAGTATGATTTCCAGATCATCCTTCTGTGAGGAAGGCAAGGTTGTTCACCCTGAGGTAAAGCTTCTCCCTCAGAATTAGAACATGTGCCCTGGCTGGGGTGCCAAAGGCCAACACTTCTGCTACAGGTACCTGCTGCCCCGCAGAGGAGCCAGCCCCTGGTTAGGAGTCTTTTGTTCTTAGACAAAGGCTAGACTTAGGCCCAGGTATGGAGAGGATATGTCCTATCTGCTCCTTGGATGCCTTATAGATGGTGTGGGTAGCTGAAAAGATGAGCTGGAAACCATGTGACCCCTGGATGGAGAAGGGAAGGGTCTCCAATTGGACAAGGCCCACCATAGAGCATTGTGAGCCCCGTGAGCCAACACCAGCAGCTTGTGAACCTCTCACTGGAAATCCAGGCAGCAAATGGAGTCACTAGTGTCCCCTTCTACTTGCTACGGCTCTGACACATAGATGTCAGGGATCTGCTGCCTTGTGGCAGCCTGATGGAACTGCCCAAGGTCCCAGGTCCATAATTAACTTGGCAGACAAATGCTAGATCTCCCCAGCTCCTGATGCCATGAGAACACTGGCAGTCATGGGCAGGCAGAAACAGGAAAGGCTTCCTTTAGACCCCCATGGACCAGGAGAGGCAGGAAAGGATATCAGCAAAGGGCCAGGCTTCCAGCAACAGCAGCGGGATGCCCTGGAGAACAGGTTCCTCCATAGAGGCAAAGAACCCTGGGAATGTAGTGACTACCCGGCCACCTTGAAGCAGGCTGATGCATACACATACCTGCCTGGCTGACCAGATGACCAGGAGGGAGTTGCTGAAGTGGACATGCAGGGAAAGCAGCAGGAGCTAAGTGTCTGTGAGCAGGGCCAGCAGAGATGGTCAGCAGCCCAAATGGTCTCTTGACGGATGCATATCCAAGGAGCTGTGTTGTGACAGCTGAAGCAACTAGGGTTGCAAGCAACAGAAAGGGGGGACATGCACTGAGTCAAGGTGAGCTGGCTCTGAATAAGGACGAACAGCAAGGTAGATGAGCATGGTGGATGGCAGGACCACCCTGGTGTTGATAACAGGAGAGGCAGGAGGCATCTGCAAGCAGTGAGACACTACTATATGGACCTTTCTCAGTGGTGGCAGATTCCTAAAGGTTCCGGGTGCGAGTGGGCAGAGCTGGTGCAGGACTGGACCTGTTGGAGGCTGGATGCACTGGACAGGGTCCTGTCCCAGCTGCGGCCAATTGGCGGCACAACATCTGCCGCTCTCGAACTGCCCTATTGGATGCAGAAGTCTTCCGGATTTGGGCACGCCGCGCGTGGCGCAAAGGGGACTTGTAGGTTCTGCGAAGCTCAGCCAGAAAGCCCTGGTAGTTGTTTCGCAGGGGGCTGTCCGGCTGCATGTGAGGGATGGCCCACTTCTCAGCCTCTCCAGTCAGTCGAGACACAAGGAAGGCCACTCGCTCAGCCTCACCAGGGAAGCGGGAGGCCTGGAAAATCATGAACCTATCCATCTGCATGAGAAACCCTGCCAATTGGCCGGGGTCTCCAGAGAAGGGCTCAGGCAGCGAGGTGGGTGGTGTTGTCATGGGCCGTGTCCCGTTGGAGGTGATAGCAGAGATGGGTGGTGTGATCTGCAGCGCCCCAGGGATGCGTGCCCGGGTGCGCAGCAGGGTCAGCTCAGCCATCACACTCTCCAGCATGTTGGTGAGGTTAGCCTTCTCTGCGCGAAGCGTGGAGGCCTCCCGCCTCAGTGCAGAGTTGGTGAGGCGCAGGGAGGTCAGGGTGTCAATAACATCATCTACCTGCGCGCTGGCTGCGGAGGCTGACGCCGGACTTTCGGCTTTGGAGGTTTGAGGTTGGACCATGGCTGGAGAACCGAGTTGTAAGGTCTCCGGTGCTGAAGTCTACAGGCCCTGGCAGAATCTGAGCTGGACAGATATGTCTGGCAGGCTTGGGGACCTTGGAGTGGTCTACAATGCCTCTTCTGCCTAAAGGCTTCACGGAGCTGAGGCACTAAGTGCCAGATTAACCTCCCCAGGTCTTTCAAGACGCTCAAGCTGTAGGGGAGCAGGCCTTGCAGGATGTGCAAGCTGGACCTGACCAGGACTGGCAGAATGAGGAGGCTGAAACTGCTCAGGGCTTGAAGGACGTGTTGACTGGATCTAACCAGGCCTTGCAGGATGTGCAAGCTGGACCTGACCAGGATTGGCAGAATGAGGAGGCTGAAACTGCGCAGGGCTTGAAGGACGTGTTGACTGGATCTAACCAGGCCTTGCAGGATGTGCAAGCTGGACCTGACCAGGACTGGCAGAATGAGGAGGCTGAAACTGTGCAGGGCTTGAAGGATGCGTTGACTAGATCTAACCAGGCCTTGTGGGAGACGCAACTTGATCCTGTCCAGGCCTTGCGGCATCTGAGAGCTGGATCTGCCCGGGCCTTACAGAATGGAGTGGGGTGGCTTTGGGGGCCCCAGGCCTTGTAGGATGTGGGGGCTGGATTTGGCCCGGCCTTATAGGATGGGAGGGGCTGTAGGATCCCGGGGCTGCAGATGCTGGCGAAGCCCGCGGGGACCCCGCACCCACCTGTGCAAGAACAAAGGCTGCGGCACCGCGGCTGGCGTGGCCCTGGCGTCCAAGTGGCGCATGTACCTGTCGCTCTGCTGCTTCCTCTGCCACCTCTAAAATGGCCCGTTCGGGTGCCAGACGCCGCGGGGTGGATGCGTCACAGCGGCACCGGAACTGCTTCCCGGGCGGCGGCTCAGCCCCGCCTGGTAGGAGCAGCGCGGCCACCAGCGACCTCTTTATAGGAGGGGCGGCTGCAGGGACCCGAGCAACACGCTCAAGGGCTGCAGGTTGCCATGGAGACCACTGGGTCTCTGGAGTTCAGCAGCAGCCTAGACCACCGCTCCCGGAAGTGATGCAAAGGTTTCGCCACCCCCACCCCCTCCGGGGCTCACGCCTGGACCAGCCTCTGCAGCCTATCAGAAGGAACACGGTTTCTTCACGTTCATCCACTCAGGATGGGCCCCGTGGTTTGTTTTTTTTTTCCTTCCGTTCCCGAGGTTGCTCGCAAAGCTTTTCAACGGTGTTAAGATTATTTTTTTTTAATGCAATTGACTTTCTTTAATGATCACAGTAGCAAATCTTGACAATAAAGAAAAATCCTTATTTTTTTATCTTACTCTTTTGAGACAAAGTCCGTGTAACCCCGGCTGGTCCGGAACTCAGACGGTAGCCTTGGACAATCTTGGATAGATACTCCTGCTTCCACCTCCCAGTACTGATATTGTCAGAGCACACCACTGCACCAGGACTCAAACTGTTTTCTTTTCTCTCTCTCTCTCTCTCCTCTCTCTCTCTCTCTCTCTCTCTCTCCCCTCTCTCTCTCCCCTCTCCCCCCTCTCTCTTTTCTCTCTCTCTCTCTCTCCTCTCTCTCTCTCTCTCTCTCTCTCTCTCTCTCTCTCTCTCTCTCTCTCTCTCTCTCTCTCTCTCTCCCCCCCCCGCCCCCTTTATATTTTTTAGGCGGGTTTCCTGTAGCCCAGGCTGTCCTGGAACTCACAATGTAGCCAAGGATGACCTGGAACTTCTGATTCTCCCAGTTCCACTTCTGTCCAGTGTGTGCTGGGATTATAGGCACGCACCACCCTGCCCTTTATGCATGCTGGGGCTCAAACCCAGGACCTGGTGCATGCTAGCCAGGCAAGCACTCTACTAATCCAGCTGCATCCCTAGATCCCTGAAGACTTTAAAAAACAAACAAACCAACCCAACTTCATTTCATCAGTGTTTTACTGTGTATGTAGACACAGGAAGCAGAGCTGTCGCTAGTCCACCCAGACATTTTTCTCTTACAATCCCACTTCAAAACATTGGCCTTTGTAGCTTACAAACTGCCTTGTACTTGTATCCATAGAATCATGTGAATTTTTTAATTTTTTTTTAATTTATTTCCGTATGTGTATCAATGTACTGTCTGCATGCAGGTCTGTGCACCCGTGTCGTGCAATGCCGCGGAGGTCAGAAGAGGGTCTCGGATTCCCCTGGAACTGGAGTTCTCCTGGAATTGGAGTTTCAGACGGTTCTCAGCCGCCATGTGGGTGCTGGGGATCGAACCCGGGTCCTCTGTAAGAGCGGTTGGCGCTCTTAACCGCTAGGCCATCTCTCCAGCCCAGAATCATGTGAATTTTAAGTAAGATTTATGCTTTGGAAGTAGCTCAGAGGCCTGGCTGTCAGTTTTTGCCTAGATCTTACCTCATCCTTGGGTACGTTTTATTATCGCTTCCTAAGTTGCCATGGTACCCCCTAAAACAGCTCCAAGTAGCTGTTCCATTGTGGTGGGTTTCTTACTGAGGCATGGAGGAAGAGAAAACACCTTGCCAGGGTTCAGTCTAGAAGGCTGGCACCCGCACCCAGGACCAAAGGCAGGCGGAGGACAGAGATGGATTTACTCAGCCTGTAGCTTTCACTGTAGCCAAGGAATTGAGTCCAAAGTGGCCACAGTTAGAGAGAATGCTTGCGTTCCAGTGTTCCAAGCTGGGCACTTTTGTGACTGGCTAGAACTTTTCAGAGCCTGAAGCAAGAGAAGAAAGGAGGAGGACTGTGTGCCCTGTGTCACTTGTGTAAGATATTCCAGACAGAGGCAGGCACTGCACTCACCTTGTTGACACAAGAGCACAACTCTCACCTCAAAGGAGATAAGAGATCATTTATTCTGGAGCCAAATGTGAGTGACCATGGCTGGAGAACACAGAGTCAGATTACCCTAAATTCTATGTTCCAGCATGGAAGCAGTTTCGTGAAGTTGTTATGGTATCAGAACAAAGAAAAGTCATCAATCAAGAAGCTTTTCAAAGACATTGGTAGAAACAGTGAGTAGCAGATTGTATTAGTCACTTTTCTGTTGCTGTTATAAAACACCATGAGCAAGGGAACTTATAAAAGGAAGAGTTTGTTAGAGCTTATGATTGATGGTTCCAGGGAATCAGAGTCCATTGTGGCAGGAGGCATGGTGGCCAGGGCTGGAGCAGCAAGCCAAGGCTCACATCTCACAGTGAGCACAGGAAGCAGAGAGAGAGAGACTGGAGACCGAAAGGCTTGTTAAACTCACTAAGCCTGCCCCCAGTGACACACTTCCTCTAGCATGGCCACACCTTCTAAGACCTCTAAGAACAGTGCCACCAACTGGAGAAAAAAATGTCTGAATACCTAAAGCCTATGGGGGGACACTCTCATTCAAACCACCACACAGATACAGCAAAAAAGAAATCTCAGCCATGGGCCTCAGATGCTATCTGATGGCACTCATCTTTTTGATTGGTGGAAGCTGGTCGTCCGATAAGTTAATACATTCCAAAAGGTTTCTAAAAGTCATAGGATGTTAAGGTGGGCAAGCAGTGGCTATTTAGGAGGCTAAAGATGGCCCAAGACAAACGGTAATTCTCTTCTGGACTTGCAACATTCCAGAAGCTGCACAGATCACTGACATTCGAATCAGTTGATCAGCCTTTGTAGAATGGTCAGGATTTTTTCTTTTTTTTTTTTTTTTTTTTTTTTTTTTTTTTTGGTCTTTTTGAGACAGAGTCTCCTTGTAGCCCCAGCTGGCCTGGAACTCACTCTGTAGACCAGGCTGGCCTTAAACTCACAAAGATCCACCTGCCTCTGCCTCCTGAGTGCTAGGATTAAAGGCATGTACCACATGCCTGGCAAGTTAGTTTTTTAATATTTTATTATTTGGGGGGCTGGAGAGATGGCTCAGCAGTTAAGAGCACTTACTGCTCTTGCAGAGGACCCGAGTTCAATTCTCAGCACCCACATGGCAGCGAAGAATCCTCTTTAAGCCGGGTGTGGTGGCGCACACCTTTAATCCCAGCACTTTGGAGGCAGAGGCAGGCAGATCTCTGTGAGTTCAAGGCCAGCCTGGTATACAGAGTGAGTTCCAGGCCAGCTGGGGCTACAGGGAGACCCTGTCTCAAAAAGACCAAAAAAAGACAAAAAATTTATTATTTTTTTAATTCTTATTCTTTATGTGTATGAGTGTATCTCCTACATGCATGTACCTGTGTCAACCAATGCTCAAGAAGGTTAGAAGAGAGCAAATTCCTCTGGAACTGGAATTATAGATGGTAGCTACTGTCATGTGGGTGCTGGGAACTGAACTTGGGTCTTCTGCAAGAGCAGCCAGTGCTTCTAACTGCTGAGCCATCTCTCCCCAGCCCTACAATGTTCAATTTTAAGATGGAGTTTTTCTGGGAACTTTGTTCACAACTTTGACTAAGGCCAGTGACTTCTAAAGCAGAAATTGGCTTGTGCTAAATCCCTCTCCAATCCCAGGGGAATTTTTGTAAGTTACCACCTCCCTGGGGCTTTGGGCTATGCAAGGGCCTGCTACAGACCCAGCTGTGAGTGGCAGCGTAAACCCAAGATTCTCTAGGTGTGCCAGAAAGAAGGTGTTCTGTGTGGTGTGCAGAACCATCTATGGTGGCCGACCTATTGGAACAGAGGACCACATAGACATGAGTCTCATGCTGCCTAGATGGGTTAGCAGACCAGAATGGCCAAGTAATGATCATGTCCTCAAGTCTTGTACTGCAGAGCAGGCCTCAGAGAGGACAATCTGAATTCAGGGAAGGAAGGGGGGAGGGGAGGAAGAAGGGAAGGAGAGAGAGAGGGAAGGAGGGAAGGAAAGGGTAGGGAGAACATCAGCTTTTAGCCCCAAATAGGGCAAAAAAACAAAACTCTAAAGCCCCTGACATCTAACACCATGCATTACAGCCAAGATCAACAATAATGAAACAAATGAACTCCAGAAATTAAAATGAAATTAATTAATTAATTAATCTTTTTAAAAGATTCTGAAGTGAGCATGTGTGGATGCTCATTCAGAAGACTGAAGGAGTGGAATGTTATTCTGAAGAGAACAGAGGGGAAATGCAGTGCATCAAGATCAGGTGTCTATGAAAATATAGGTGACGGTGCTTGCTGCCAAATGTGATGACTTGAGTTCAACCCCAGGACCCACATGTCTTCTTACCTCCATAGACGTGCTGTGGTGTATGGACCTGCACTTATAACACACGCACACACACCATAAACTAAAATATAAATATGTACATGTATGATGGAGTACATGCCTCTTCCCTACTTTTTCCACAAATCACAACTAGAAACAACATTTTTTTTTATTTGATGTATCACAGCACATAAGTAGAGACAACTTTGGGGAGTTCATTCTAAAAACAGCTTTCAAAACAACAATCAATCATAAGGCTCTAATGGGGACTGAGAAACAACATTGGGTTGGTTCCCCTGGGCTAACCTCATCCACTCTAGACCTGGACCTGATGGCTACAGCCTAAAAAGTCCTAATGCCTCCAAAGCCTCCTTTCTGTTGCAAAAGGATAAGAATGGGGGGATCTTGGGAAAACAGAAAGCTTATACCACCACCACTGTGCCCAGCTAGCTAGACAGGAAACACCCCCAAGTTTATCTATAGACTCATCAGTCCCCTCGAATTCCCAGCTGCCTTTGCAACCACTAATTGCAGGAAGTTTTCTTTTTATGCTGAACAGGAACCACGTGGCCCTGCTAAGGGGAATGGGAACACAGTGTGGACACTGTGGGGAGCTGACCCCTCAACGCAGAGGCCAGCTGGCTGCTTGTCATAGCCCAGCCTGAGTGATACTTCCAACTCGGGCCCTTAGCCTGGACCCATGAGACACATGTTCCACTCTTGGCTGTGGCTTCCCACCTGCCCAGAGACTGTTGAACCCTAGACAGGAATTTCAGGCTGATGGCTGAAGGCCTATCTTCAGCCAATGTTCACGCACAACACCAGCTACCCAGATTGGTGGTCTGCTAGGGGAACCTTTTTCCAACCCACTGGCCACCCTAATGAAATGCAGGCCTACCTTAGCCTGTATGGGCACAATAATTAATATAAATAATGGTTGGGAATTCCGTGATGATGTTACTATGTAATTCAAATTTACTCCTTGCTACAGCCTGCTTTTATAAACCAAATGACGTCAGTTCCCAGGACCAATCATAAGTCCCCCAACTCCACACCACTGCACACCATTGCCCCACCCAGCTTCACGCACCTAGGCCACATTGCTTGCTCCTCCTTGGGGCAGGGTCAGACCCTCAGCCATGTGGTGCCCTGAGGCATGCTAGTGGGAAAGCTAGCCTGCAGTTCAAACTGGATTTCCCCACAACTAATGTGCTGAATCTTAATTCAAAGAGCCTGAAAAGCTAAGACAACTCCTAGGAAAACCAAATCGAGGCCAGCAAGGAAGGCTCAGCAGGTAAAGGCATTTGCTGCTAAGAAGCCTGATGACCAAAGTTCAATCCCTAAGACAAATAAGGAAAGAACCAAGTCCCACAATTTTCCTTTCACTTCCACAGCGATACACACACACACACACACACACACACACACTAAATGAAGTTAAAACAGTTTTTAGTCATCAATTTAAAATAAAACATGAAAATTAAGTCAGAGGGTTCCCACTTTGCAACCTTGAAACTTTAGGTAGGGTTGCCATGGCATGGTCAGTGAGTACCATCAAAAGCCTAGAAGAGAGCCCAACAAGAAAGGGGCACTGGGATAGACCAGTGAGAAACAACAGGTACCTCTGTAACCATATCTCGAAGAAGCCTCACACCAAACAGAACTGGTTGAACTCAACCAAAGACACAAACTAGAACTAGAACTAGAACTAGAACTAGCTAGAACTAGCTAGAACTATGACACTCTTAGAAGAAAACTTGGGGGAAATCTCTGCATCAAGTTAGGAAGGAAGTAAATGCAATGCCTCCTCTTCCTCCTCTTTCTCCTCCTCTTCCTCCTCCTCCTCTTCCTCCTATTCTTTCTCCTCCTCCTCTTCTTCCTCTTCTTCCTCCTCCTCTTCTTCCTCCTCCTCCTCTTCCTCCTCCTCCTCTTCCTCTTCCTCTTTCTTCGCTTCTTCCTCCTCCTCTTCCTCTTCTTCTTCCTCTTCTTCCTCCTCCTCTTCCTACTCCTCCTGCTTCTCCTCTTTCTCCTCTTCCTCTTCTTCATTTTCTGAGACAGGTAGCCCCAGCAGGCCAGGAACTCCCTATGTAAACTAGGCTGCCCTTGATCTAACAAAGATCCATGTACCTCTGCTTCCCATGTACTGGGCCCTCCCACATCAGTTAACAATGGAGACAGTCCCCCACAGACAAGCCTGCACCTCAGTCTGATCTAGGAAATTAATCAATGCCTCTCCACTCAGATGACTCCAGGCTGTGTCAAATTGACAATTAGCTCACATGTGCAGGAACATTCAGGAAACCATCAGTCATGATTGTGGAGGCTGTAGCCCATGTGCCCTCCTCACCATGCATTCATCTGCCACAGGAGTGGATGGTGGTCCGAGATGTGCAACGTTGTGGATGAGCCTGGAAAACATCCAATAAATCAAAGACATCACGTGGAGTCAATTTTTATTTATCTGAAATGTCCACAATAGCCAAATCCCTAGAGACAAGGAATAGAGTGCTCCATGGCAGGTGTGAGGAGGAGGGAGCAGCTAGGACAGGGGTACAAGGTTTACTGTGAGAGCACAGACAATAAGTAATTTTTAAAAGAAGTAACTCTAAACCTTCAAGCTCCTGTTGTGTTAAGGGCTAAAGATATTGCTTTCACCATAGGGCTGGCCAGGCAACACTGCCCTCTATCCTACTTACTTTCTATTGCTATGATAAAACACTGATCAAAATCAATTTGGGGAGGAAAAGGTTTATTTCACTTTACATCTCCCAAGACACAAGGGAATCCAGGGCACCAACTCAGGGAAGGACCTTGGAGCACAAGAACACTGTACTGGCTTGCTCCTCTGACCTGAGCTCATCCAGCTTTCTTATACAACCAGGACCACCTTCCCAGGGGTGGCCCTGCCCACCATGGACTGGACCCTCTCACATCAATTAGCAAATAAGAAAATGTCCCACAGACATGAGCAGGCCAATCCAATAGAAGTATTTCCCCAATTGCGGTTCCACTTACCTAGGTGTGTCAAGTTGACAATGGAAGCCAACTATGATAAACCCCTTACCCATGCTCCTGTAATGAAGTAGCCCTAATTAAATTCATTAGCTCAGCAACAAAAAAGCAACTAAAATTTTTTATTTAGTTTTATTTGTGTATACCAAATAAGGAATACATTGATAAAAAAAATTTAAGTGCAATATCATTAATAACCACTCAAAAAACACCCAGTATAAATCAACCAAAATATGTGCAGAAGTTGTATTTAAAGACAGCCAGGGGGCTGGAGAGATGGCTCAGCAGTTAAGAACACTGCTCTTGCAGAGAACCCAGGTTCATTTCCCATAAGCTACCCATAAGGTAGCTAACAACCATCTGTACTCCAGTTCCAGGGGATCTGACGCCCTCTTCTGACCTCTGAAGAGCATTGCATGCACAAGTACAAAACACTCATATCCATAAAAATTAATTAATTACAAAATTTTAAACAATCAATTCTTATAAAAGAAAGCAAAGAAGACAAACAGGATTCTCAGGAGGGTGGGAAACATCCACCTTCCTGAGACTCCTGTTTCTCTCAAAGTTGACCCAAGGCTGCAGCAGTCTTTGACGTCCAGGCAAGATTCTGTGGAGACAGAGAAGACCATTTGAAAATATACACAGAAGAACAAAGGAACTTCTTGTGTTGAAAAAAATAAAATGGGTGATTTCAGCCTATCCTATTTCAAGCCTTGTAACAGCTGTAGGAATTGAGACCTGGGTACAATGGTGGAGGCGTACAGAGGTTGACAGAACAGAACAGAAAGCCCAGAAATAGATCCAAACACATATGCCCAACTGAGTCTTAAAAAATGCTTAGATATGGAAGCCAGGGGGTGCCTGCGTGTCCTGGCTCATGACTCCACGTGACAAGACAACATAGTGGCGCTGGTTCTCGCCTCCATCATGTGGGTTCCAAGGATCAAACTCAGGTAGTCAGGTTTGGTGGCAACACTGAAACATCTCAAATGACTTTGTTACAAACATATAGAAGCAGTTCAACAGAGGAAAGACAGTCACTTCAATAAATGATGCTGGGACAACCGGACAGATACAGATTAAAAATAATTTTGGGGGGCTGGAGAGATAGCTCAGTGGTTAAGAGCATGGACTGCTCTTTCAGAAGACCTGGGTTCAATTCCCAGCACCCACATGGTGGCTAAGAACTGTCTTTAATTTTTTATTAATATTTTATTTATTTCTGAATGTGTATGAATGTACTGTCTGCATGCAGGTTTGTGCACCCGTGTCGTGAAATGCCGCGAGGTCAGAAGAGGGTGTCAGATTCCCCTGGAACTGGAGTTCTCCTGGAATTGGAGTTTCAGAAGGTTCTCAGCCACCATGTGGGTGCTGGGGATTGAACCCGGGTCCTCTGCAAGAGTGGTCGGCGCTCTTAACCGCTAGGCCTAAGAACTGTCTTTAACTCCAGTTCCAGGGGAATCTGATGTCCTCTTCTGACCTCTGAGGCATTGCTCAACACGGGTGCACCAACCTACATGCAGACAGTACACTCATATGCATAAAAAGAATAAAAAAATAATAATTTTTAAAAAACAATATTGAAGTCGGGTGTGGTGGCACACGCCTTTAATCCTAGAACACCGGAGGCAGAGGCAGACAGATCTTTGTAAGTTCAAGGCCAGCCTGGTCTACAGAGCAAGTTCCAGGACAGCTGGGGCTACAGGGAGACCCTGTCTCGAAAAGACCCAAAACAAACAAACAAACAAACAAACAAACAAACAAACAAAAAACCAATATTGAAGCTGGGCGTGGTGGTGCACACCTTTAATCCCAGCACTCCAGAGACAGAGGCTCTCTGATTTCTGTGAGTCTGCATAGTGATCTCCAGGCCAGCTGGGGTTACAAGGAGACCCTGTTTCAAAAAGACACACACACACACACACACACACACACAAACACACACATGCACACACAAAATATATATTGATCTAAGGATCATGGCTTCTACAATAAGGATCATGTCTTCTACAAAAAAAAATCTGAAAATGGGTCATAGACTTAAATTTAAAACTATAAAAGTATCAGGTGTGGTGGTACACACCTTTAATCCCAGCACTTGGGAGGAAGAGTCAGACTGATCTCTGTGAGTTCAAGGCCAGTCTGGTCTACATAGAGAGTTCTAGGCCAGCTGGGGCTACAGGGAGACCCTGTCTCAAAAAAAGACAAAAAAAGTTCTCTAAAAACTATAAAAGTATACACACAGGATAAACTATGTACTGGAATAGATCAAATCCTTAGGCTGTAGGGCTAGACAGCTCATATGCTTGACACCAAAGAGACAGTTCACAAACAGGAAAAATGATGAATTTGATTCTGACAACTGGAAATGTTTACTTTGTGAAAGAGGATATGGTGGGTGGTGTCACACACATATGATCCCAGCATGTGAGAGGTGGAGGCTGGAGGATTGGGAGTTCAAGGCCAGCCTGGGCTATATAAGACCTTGCCTCAGAAAGGAAGGAAAGAACAAAGGAAGGAAGAGAGGAAAGAGAAAGGGAAGGCAGAGGGGAAAAGGAAAGGAAGGAAAGAAAAGTGTTAGAAAGGAAAGAAGAAAAGAAAGAGGGTGGGGATGAAAATGCAGACTGAAAGGACATATTTGGAAACCATGTACCCTATATCAAACTAGTTTTCAATTATAAAGAACTTTTAAACTCAAAACAATCCAGTTATAAAGTGGGCATCCAAGTGACATAGAGCACACATAAAGCTACTCAAAACCACAGCTCTTCAGGAAGCAAAATAAAACCATAGTGAGAGTTCATACATGTGTATCCAAATGGGTCATTACAAGTGTGGAGAGGATGCAGGGAAACTGGGTAGATTGTTAGGGAGGATGTGAAATGGCGTAGCCACTCCGGACATCAGCTGGCACGTTCTCTACAAAGTGGATAGGCAAACTGGCGATTGCAGGCCTGGCAAATAAACACAAACACACACACACACACACACACACACACACACACAAACACACACACAATTAAAAAGAATTTAAAAAATGGTACACATTTGGCTTGGTTCCAGCTCTTTGCTATTGTGAAGAGAGCTGCAATAAACATGGCTGTACATGTATCTCTGTGGTAGGAAGAGTCTGATGGATATATTCCCAGGAGTGGTATGGCTGGGTCAGGTGGTAGGCTCATTTTGAGTCTTTTCAGGGTTCTCCATACTGCTTTCCATAAGTAGTTGTACAAGTTTACATTCCCGCCAGCAGTGGATGAGTGTTCCCCTTTCCCCACACCCTCTCCAGCATTTGGTAACATTTGTTTCCTTGATCCTTGCCAGCCTTATGGGGTGAGATGATACCTTAAAGTGGTTTTAATTTGCATTTCCTTAATTATTGATGATGTTGAACACTTTTTAAGATTTTTCTCAGCCATCTCTATTTCCTCGCTTGTAAAGTCTCTGCTCAGCTTTTTGCTCCATCTTTTGAGTGACTCATTTGTTTTCTTACATCTTTGGTTTTTGAGTAGTTTTTATACTGTGGAAGTTAATGCTCTGTCAGATATATCAGCAGTGGTGTCATCCCCCTCTGTGGGTTTTCTCTTCACTTCCCTGATTGTTTCTTTTGCTGTACAGAAAATTTTGAGTTTAATAAGGTCCAACTTGTCAATTGTCGACCTTATTTCCTGTGCAGCTGCTGTCTGATTTAGAAAGTCTTTTCCTACACCTATGTCATGTAAGGTGCTGCCAATTTTTTCATCTAACACCTTCAGGGTTTGGGGTTTCAAATTGAGGCCTTTGATCCATTTGGAGTTGATTTTTGTGCAGGGTGATAGGTAGGGGTTAAATTATATTCTTCTACAAGTGGTGATCCAGTTTTGCCAACACCATTTGCTGAAGATGATGTCTTTCCTTCATTGTGTCTTCTTGGCCCCCTTGTCAAATATGAGATGGCTGAAGTTTGATGTCCGGTATAGAAATCCCCCCTGTATTGCCCTTTCCACTCAGGGTTGCTTTGGCTATCCAGGGTCTTTTGTTGTTCCATATGAATTTAAATAATTTTTTTTCTGAGATCTCCCGAGACCAGCTCAGGCAAGTGCAGGTGCCAGAGCCCGCCCACGGTCGTCATCCCCCCACCACCTCCCGACAACTGGGATTACAAAGGCATCTGAAGGAGGCAAGCAAAGGAAGCCTTCAATACAGTGAAGAGGCATTTAGGACCTACATTGAAATACAGGCAAGGAGAAGCCCACATGCCATAAAGGATAGGTATAGAGGGAATTTGGCGTTAGAAGAGAGGATGGGAGATCTCCCAAGACCAGCTCAGGCAAGCAAGGGTTAAAAGCCCACCCACAGTTGGTCGTCCTCGTCATCGTCATGCCCCCCCAACTGAGATTACAAAGGCATGAAGGAGGCAAGCAAAGCAGGCCTTCAACATAGTGAAGAAGCATTTAGGACCTACATTGGAATACAGGCAAGGAGAAGTCAACATGCCAGGAACACGAAGAAGAGACAACACAGGAAAGGGGCAGGATAATCCCCCATCAAGATCTACCCACCTTATGGAAGATTCCTACATTGGGATCCCCATGGGGATGGCCCAGGACACAGATATGAGAAACACAATTGGGAACATATTTAAAGAACTACAAGATTATAAAGAGCAAATCAAAGAACTAAGAAATGAGAATGAAGAACTCAAGAAGGACCTAGAGAGAGAGAATGACAAGCTCCGGAAGGAACTGGAAACACTGAAAAGATCCCATGCTGAAAAAGATAAGGAAACCAACCATCGAAGCAAAGAGCTAGAGGAAGAGATTGAGAAGCTCCAAAAAGAAGTAGAAATACTAAAGAAATCAGAAGAGGAAATGAAAAAGGAAATCAAACACTCATCCAATCAAGAGGAAAGGAATGGAAAAAGCCTCAGAAGCAGAATGGAAGAAGCAGAACAAAGAATATCAGACCTGGACGATAACACAGAACAACTAAAAACCTCAAGGAAAGATTATGAAAAATTTAAAAATACACAAAAATGGAACAACCAGGAA
>VZQC01007142.1:81749-114058 GCA_009823505.1 Rhizomys pruinosus | reverse complement strand
CCTACTGGGGTATGTGTCTCTTCCTAATTGGTCCTTTTAGGAGGCTTAATTTACAAGTCCCTAATTGATCCAATCCCTTCCCTTCCTAGCATAGTCCCTAATTATCATGTTAGTATGCGGAAGTAAAGAAGTGAAACTAGCCTTCCTTGCTCGATGGGCAGGGGTGAGTTCACGAAACTCTAGCGCAGGCTTTCTTTTGTCCTTCAGGCCTATCTTCTCGGCTATTCCATGCCATCAGCTGGAACCAACCCAAATGCCCCTCAACTGATGAGTGGATAGAGAAAAAGTGTTACATCTACACAATGGAGTTCTGTGCAGCAGTAAAGAAAGACGACATCATGAGATTTGTAGGAAAATGGCTGGAGCTAGAGGACATCATGCTGAGTGAAGTAACACAGTCCCAGAAAAACAAATGACGAATGGTATCCCTCATATGTGGATGTTAATGCCAATTACCTAGTTGTATTTCTTGTGCATGGCCCCTTGAGCTTTTGTCCAAAGCAGTTGGGAGTGATGCATATTGGAAACAACAACAACAACAACAACAGAAAGGACTGCATCGAAGAACTGACTGAAACAGTGAACTTCTGCTTGAAACAGTCAACTTCCTCATGGAGAATATTGAGCAAGACTGAGAAAGAGATGAAAAGCATGTTTAGCAGAATGCTTGAGCTCTGGTGGAGTGGGGGAATGGGGTGGGACATGGGTCTAGATTTGATAAAAAAATAAAAATAAATTTATGTGAAAAGAGTTTTTTTCTAAGCCTGTGAAGAATGATCTTGGGATTTTAATTGGGATTGCATTGACTCTGTATATTAATTTGAGTAGAATGGACATTTTTACTATATCAATTTTTCCAATCCATGAGCATGGGAGGTCTTTCCATCTTCTGACGTCTTCTTCAATCTCCTTCTTCAGGAGTTTATAAATTTTGTTGTAGAGATCTTTGGTGGGTTTGGTTAGGTTTATTCCTAGGTATTTTATTGTTTTTGAGGCTATTGTGATTGGGAAGTTCTCATTGTATTCCTTCTTCAGTTGCTCAACTGACAAGTGGATAGAGAAAATGTGGTACATCTACACAATGGAGTTCTATGCAGTGGTAAAGAAAGATGACATCATGAATTTTGCAGGTAAATGGATGGAGCTAGAAGATTTTATGCTAAGTAAAGTAGGACAATCCCAGAAAAACGAAAGATGAATGGTATCCCTCATCTGTGGATGCTGGTACCAAGTACCTAGTTGTAAGACAAACTGAGCAATGTTAATGTTATATTCCTCATGATCTGAAGACAACTATGCTCTTGCAATGTGGATCCCTAAACAGGTTCTAGAGCTGACCTAACATTTATTTTCAGACCTTGGGTTTTTGGTACATGATGTAGGGTATGTGTGCATCTTTTAGAGTAATATGGGATTAAAATGGAAAGATGCGAATCAAGAAATATGCTATGGAAATAATATACAGTTTGTTTCCAAAAGATACAATCTTAATATAGGTGTAATAGGCTGGTGCAACTTAGCCTTTCTGGGTGCTTAATGACCATACTTAATGCCCATACCAATTTGTCTGAGGGACTTAAGGGATATCTATGTTTCTTGCCCTCAGAGGTCAACCAAGTCTTTGGGAATTATGCATGAGGGCATCTCTTGAAATGTCCTGCAAACGTGGGTCACCAGTCTTCCTGTTCAGGGAGGTCTTGGAGAACCACTAAGGGACTTCAGCCAGTGTCCAGTCTATAAAGAGGAAAGTCTGCTCATGCTTCAAAAATGAAGCTTGGTGTAGCAAGACCTGATTTTGTCCTTGAGTGGATGGAACTGGTAAATGAAAAGCTGAAAGGAGCAAGGAGCTCCCATCCTCCTCCCCTCCAAAAAACCCCAAGAGACCCCTGAGGACCAGATCCTCAACTGACCTTGAGGAAACAAAAACCTTGGTTAATCTGGCCTGACTGTGTGGCCTTAAGCATCCAAAAGGAAAGTACAACCAGATATAAATAATCAGTAAGACCAGAGAAACTGTACTTCAGACATAGAACTTGAGATATAATAAAAAGACAAAAAGAAAAAAGGGAAAGTACTGTTGTTTAGCTTGTCTTCAATTCTTACTGGCAAGTGCATCTACTCCGTGGCTGCCACCACTTTCGGCACTCCAATATGGACTGAGGACTCATGTCTCTCCAAGTATCCTCCAGACCATCAGTGCCAGGTGGGGACTACTGAGATACCCAGTTTGTGGACTGAACAGCTAAGGGGATGTCAGCCTTGTCAGAATATAGACTGCCATTTTTGGACTACCAGGGCTGTATCATGGAGGCCAATTCAGGGGGATCAAGACAGGACGTGTGCTTACTGGACTTCATTCGGGGGACCATGGGAGGGAAAGACCCCAATGTGGAGCAAAAGTGCAGGATTAATGGTTGTTTGGGATTGCCAAGGAGGAACCTTTGAGGACTTCCTTAAGGAAAACATGACATCTTTTAGGGAAAAAATTCTCCAATTCAAGTGATATGTGTATGTATGTATGTATATATGTATGTATGTATGTATATATTTATGTGTATATACATATATATATATATAACTATGTATATATGTATATATGCTGTAGCAATACAAGTTGGAGAGAACAACAAAAGAACTGAAAAGAAACTCTGGAAAGACTCAGAAAAAGCTGCAGGACATGTATTGTAGAGTGCAGGGACTTGGGTGGGGTGGGGGGCACAGAAAGGGAAGCGACTCTAGATTCGATTGAGAAATGATATATGACCTATGGTTAATTAAAAAATGGTACAAAAAGATTTACAGCAACTTTATTTAGGATAGATAAAATCTGGCAAAAATAAAACACTTAAAATGACCGTGAACCATCCATCTCCCGGGATTCAACTCAGCAGGAAAAAGGGTCAAGCTAACATCAACATGAACATTAGCCTGAACAAATCAAAGAAGACAGTGACAGAAGTCTATCCCATAAGCTAGGACTCCACTCAGCTCAGTCTCCAGATGAAAAGACTGTAGAGAAAATGGAACCAGTCTGCAACACCATGGGAGGGAAGGGGTTGTACAGGAGGCATGTACTCGTTCATGGCTGTGAGGGGCAGCAGGAGACTCTGTGATACCTTGACATCATCAAGGTTAAGGTCCTACCTGTGGGCTGGAGAAATGGCCTAGCTGTTAAGAGTGCCGACGGCTCTTACAGAGGACCCGGGTTTGATCCCCAGCACCCACATGGCAGCCGAGAACCGTCTGAAACTCTAATTGCAGGAGAACTCCAGTTCCACGGGAATATGACACCCTCTTCTGAACTCCACGGCATTGCACGACACGGGTGCACACACCTGCATGCAGACAGTACATTCATACACATAACAAAATAATAAAATTTTAAAAATTAAAAAATATGTAAAAAAAGATCCTACCTGTGACATCAGACTATGATTTTGCAAGGTGCTGCCTCAGAAGGAACAGAGTAAACAGTCCTCTGAGTTTTTTCTGTATTCTTTCTTACAACTGCATATGAACATTCTTTGTCTCAAAGCAAAAACAAATAAGTAAATAAATAAATAAATAGCAAGATTAATCAGAGAGCAGCTGCTCACTCCCACAGCAGTCATGCCTGTTGTACTAGTGGGACAGTGGTGTTTGTATTTCTGAACAATAGTTCCAAATTTATGGTCACAGAGATTATCTTGATTAAACTTAGTGAGTTTTTAAAAAAAAATATTCCTGCAGGAAAGGAAATAGTTCAGAGGTGTAGTAATGGGGTAGTGCGGGCTGGAGAGGATGGGGTTACAGAGAACAGAAAGTGTGAATTGTACAGAGTTGTAGTAATAGGGTAGAGGGGGCTGGAGAGGATGGGGTTACAGAGAACAGAATGTGTGAATTGTAGAGCAGTGTACTAATGGGGTAGTGGGGGCTGGAGAGGATGGGGTTACATAGAACAGAATATGTGAATTGTACAAAGGTATAGTAATGGGGTAGTGGGGGCTTGAGAAGATGGGGTTACAGAGAACAGAACGTGTGAATTGTACAGAGGTGTAGTAATGGGGCAGTGGGGGCTAGAGAGGAAGGGGTTACAGAGAACAGAATGTGTGAATTGTACAGCGGTGTAGTAATGGGGTAGTGGGGGCTAGAGAGGATGGGGTTACAGAGAACAGAATGTGTGAATTGTACAGCGGTGTAGTAATGGGGTAGTGGGGGCTAGAGAGGATGGGGTTACAGAGAACAGAATGTGTGAATTGTACAGCGGTGTAGTAATGGGGTAGTGGGGGCTAGAGAGGATGGGGTTACAGAGAACAGAATGTGTGAATTGTACAGCGGTGTAGTAATGGGGTAGTGGGGGCTAGAGAGGATGGGGTTACAGAGAACAGAATGTGTGAATTGTACAGCGGTGTAGTAATGGGGTAGTGGGGGCTAGAGAGGATGGGGTTACAGAGAACAGAATGTGTGAATTGTACAGTGGTGTAGTAATGGGGTAGTGGGGGCTAGAAACGATGGGGTTACAGAGAAGAGAATGTGTGAATTGTACAGCGGTGTAGTAATGGGGTAGTGGGGGCTAGAGAGGATGGGGTTACAGAGAACAGAATGTGTGAATTGTACAGCGGTGTAGTAATGGGGTAGTGGGGCTAGAGAGGATGGGGTTACAGAGAACAGAATGTGTGAATTGTACAGCGGTGTAGTAATGGGGTAGTGGGGGCTAGAGAGGATGGGGTTACAGAGAACAGAATGTGTGAATTGTACACAGGTGTAGTAATGGGGTAGTGGGTGCTTGAGAGGATGGGGTTACAGAGAACAGAATGTGTGAATTATACAGTGGTGTAGTAATGGGGTAATGGGGGATGGAGAGGATGGGGTTACAGAAAACAGAATGTGTGAATTGTACAGCGGTGTAGTAATGGGGTAGTGGGGCTAGAGAGGATGGGGTTACAGAGAACAGAATGTGTGAATTGTACAGAGGTGTAGTAATGGGGTAGGGGGGGCTAGAGAGGATGAAGTTACAGAGAACAGAATGTGTGAATTGTACAGCGGTGTACTAATGGAGTAGTGGGGGCTAGAGAGGATGGGGTTACAGAGAACAGAATGTGTGAATTGTACACAGGTATAGTAATGGGGTAGTGGGTGCTTGAGAGGATGGGGTTACAGAGAACAGAATGTGTGAATTGTACAGAGGTGTAGTAATGGGGCAGGGGGTACTAGAGAGGATGGGGTTACAGAGAACAGAATGTGTTAATTGTACAGTGGTGTAGTAATGGGTTAGTGAGGGCTAGAGAGGATGGCGTGACAGAGACCAGAATGTGTGAATTGTACAGTGGTGTAGTAATGGGGTGTGGGGGATAGAGAGGATGGGGTTACAGATAACAGAATGTGTGAATTGTACACAGGTGTAGTAATGGGGTAGTGGGTGCTTGAGAGGATGGGGTTACAGAGAACAGAATGTGTGAATTATACAGTGGTGTAGTAATGGGGTAATGGGGGATGGAGAGGATGGGGTTACAGAAAACAGAATGTGTGAATTGTACAGCGGTGTAGTAATGGGGTAGTGGGGCTAGAGAGGATGGGGTTACAGAGAACAGAATTGGTGAATTGTACAGAGGTATAGTACTGGGGTAATGGGGGATGGAGTGGATGGGGTTACAGAGAACAGAATGTGTTAATTGTACAGTGGTGTAGTAATGGGGTAGTGGGGGCTAGAGAGGATGGGGTTACAGAGAACCAAATGTGTGAATTGTACAGTGGTGTACTAATGGGGTAGTGGGGGCTGGAGAGGATGGTGTTACAGAGAACAGAATGTGTAAATTGTACAGAGGTGTAGTAATGGGTAATGGGGGCTAGAGAGGATGGGGTTACAGAAAAGAGAATGTGTGAATTGTACAGCGGTGTAGTAATGGGGTAGTGGGGCTAGAGAGGATGGGGTTACAGAGAACAGAATGTGTGAATTGTACAGAGGTGTAGTAATGGGGTAGTGGGGGATAGAGAGGATGGGGTTACAGAGAACAGAATGTGTGAATTGTACAGAGGTGTAGTAATGGGGTAGTGGGGGCTAGAGAGGATGGGGTTACAGAGAACAGAATGTGTGAATTGTACAGCGGTGTAGTAATGGGGTAGTGGGGGCTAGAGAGGATGGGGTTACAGAGAACAGAATGTGTGAATTGTACAGCGGTGTAGTAATGGGGTAGTGGGGGCTAGAGAGGATGGGGTTACAGAGAACAGAATGTGTGAATTGTACAGCGGTGTAGTAATGGGGTAGTGGGGGCTAGAGAGGATGGGGTTACAGAGAACAGAATGTGTGAATTGTACAGCGGTGTAGTAATGGGGTAGTGGGGGCTAGAGAGGATGGGGTTACAGAGAACAGAATATGTGAATTGTACAGAGGTGTAGTAATGGGGTAGTGGGGGCTGGAGAGGATGGGGTTACAGAGAACAGAATGTGTGAATTGTACAGCGGTGTAGTAATGGGGTAATGGGGGCTAGAGAGGATGGGGTTACAGAGAACAGAATGTGTGAATTGTACAGTGGTGTAGTAATGGGGTAGTGGGGGCTGGAGAGGATGGGGTTACAGAGAACAGAATGTGTGAATTGTACAGCGGTGTAGTAATGGGGTAGTGGGGGCTAGAGAGGATGGGGTTACAGAGAACAGAATGTGTGAATTGTACAGCGGTGTAGTAATGGGGTCGTAGGGGCTGAAGAGGATAGGGTTACAGAGAACAGAATGTGTGAATTGTACAGCAGTGTAGTAATGGGGTAGTGGGGGCTAGAGAGGATGGGGTTACAGAGAACAGAATGTGTGAATTGTACAGTGGTGTAGTAATGGGGTAGTGGGGGCTAGAGAGGATGGGGTTACAGAGAACAGAATGTGTGAATTGTACAGTGGTGTAGTAATGGGGTAGTGGGTGCTAGAGAGGATGGGGTTACAGAGAACAGAATGTGTGAATTGTACAGCGGTGTAGTAATGGGGTAGTGGGGGCTAGAGAGGATGGGGTTACAGAGAACAGAAATTGTGAGTTGTACAGAGGTGTAGTAATGGGGTAGTGGTGGCTTGAGAGGATGGGGTTACAGAGAGCAGAATGTGTGAATTGTACAGTGGTGTAGTAATGGGGTAATGGGGGCTGGAGAGGATGGGGTTACAGAGAACAGAATGTGTGACTTGTACAGAGGTGTAGTAATGGGGTAGTGGGGTTAGAGAGGATGGGGTTAGAGAGAACAGAATGTGTTAATTGTACAGTGGTGTATTAATGGTTTAGTGAGGGCTAGAGAGGATGGGGTTACGGAGAACAGAATGTGTTAATTGTACAGCGGTGTAGTAATGGGGTAGTGGGGGATAGAGAGGATGGGGTTACAGAGAACAGAGTGGGTGAATTGTACAGAGGTATAGTAATGGGGTAGTGGGGCCTGCAGCTGATGGGGTTACAGAGAACAGAATGTGTGCATTGTACAGCAGTGTAGTAATGGGGTAATGGGGGCTAGAGAGGATGGGGTTACAGAAAACAGAATGTGTGAATTGTACAGCGGTGTAGTAATGGGCTAGTGGGGCTAGAGAGGATGGGGTTACAGAAAACAGAATGTGTGAATTGTACAAAGGTATAGTCATGGGTTAGTGGGGGCTGGAGCGGATGGGGTTACAGAGAACAGAATGTGTGAATTGTACAGTGTTGTAGTAATGGGGTAATGGGGGTTAGAGAGGATGGGGTTACAGAGAACAGAAAGTGTGACTGGTACAGAGGTGTAGCAATGGGGTAGTGGGGGCTAGAGAGGATGGGGTTACAGAGAACAGAATGTGTGAATTGTACAGAGGTGTAGTAATGGCGTAGTGGGGCTAGAGAGGATGGGGTTACAGAGAACATAATGTGTTAATTGTACAGTGGTCTAGTACTGGGTTAGTGGGGGCTAGAGAGGATGGCGTGACAGAGAACAGAATGTGTGAATTGTACAGTGGTGTAGTAATGGGGTGTGGGGGATAGAGAGGATGGGGTTACAGAGAACAGCATGTGTGAATTGTACACAGGTGCAGTAATGGGGTTGTAGGGGCTGGAGAGGATGGGGTTACAGAGAACAGAATGTGTGAATTTTACAGCAGTGTAGTAATGGGGTAGTGAGGGCTAGAGAGGATGGGGTTACAGAGAACAGAATGTGTGAAATGTACACAGGTGTAGTAATGGGGTAGTGGGTGCTGGAGAGGATGGGGTTACAAAGAGCAGAATGTTTGAATTGTGCAACGGTGTAGTAATGGGGTAGTGGGGGCTAGAGAGGATGGGGTTACAGAGAACAGAATGTGTGAATTGTGTAGCGGTGTAGTAATGGGATAGTGGCGGCTAAGGAGGATGGGGTTACAGAGAACAGAATGTGTGAATTGTGTAGCGGTGTAGTAATGGGGTAGTGGCGGCTAAGGAGGATGGGGTTACAGAGAACAGAATGTGTGAATTGTACAGCGGTGTCCTAATGGGGTAGTGGGGGCTAGAGAGTATGGGGTTACAGAGAACAGAATGTGTGAGTTATACAGAGGTGTAGTAATGGGGTAGTGGGTGCTTGAGAGGATGGGGTTACAGAAAACATAATGTGTGAATTGTACAGCGGTGTAGTAATGGGGCAATGGAGGCTAGAGAGGATGGGGTTACAGAGAACAGTATGTGTGAATTGTACAGCGGTGTAGTAATGGGGCAATGGAGGCTAGAGAGGATGGGGTTACAGAGAACAGTATGTGTGAATTGTACAGCGGTGTAGAAATGGGGTAGTGGGGGCTAGAGAGGATGGGGTTACATAGAACAGAATGTGCGAATTGTACAGAGGTGTAGTAATGGGGTAGGGGGGCTAGAGAGGATGGGGTTACTGAGAACCGAATGGGTGAATTGTACAGAGGTATAGTAATGGGGTAGTGGGGGCTGGAGAGGATGGTGTTACAGAGAACAGAATGTGTAAATTGTACAGAGGTGTAGTAATGGGTAATGGGGGCTAGAGAGGATGGGGTTACAGAAAAGAGAATGTGTGAATTGTACAGCAGTGTAGTAATGGGGTAGTGGGGCTAGAGAGGATGGGGTTACAGAGAACAGAATGTGTGAATTTTACAGAGGTGTAGTAATGGGGTAATGGGGGTTAGAGAGGATGGGGTTACAGAGAACAGAATGTGTGAATTGTACAGAGGTGTAGTAATGGGGTAGTGGGGGCTAGAGAGGATGGGGTTACAGAGAACAGAATGTGTGAATTGTACAGAGGTGTAGTAATGGGGTAGTGGGGGCTAGAGAGGATGGGGTTACAGAGAACAGAATGTGTGAATTGTACAGCGGTGTAGTAATGGGGTAGTGGGGGCTAGAGAGGATGGGGTTACAGAGAACAGAATGTGTGAATTGTACAGCGGTGTAGTAATGGGGTAGTGGGGGCTAGAGAGGATGGGGTTACAGAGAACAGAATGTGTGAATTGTACAGCGGTGTAGTAATGGGGTAGTGGGGGCTAGAGAGGATGGGGTTACAGAGAACAGAATGTGTGAATTGTACAGCGGTGTAGTAATGGGGTAGTGGGGGCTAGAGAGGATGGGGTTACAGAGAACAGAATGTGTGAATTGTACAGCGGTGTAGTAATGGGGTAGTGGGGGCTAGAGAGGATGGGGTTACAGAGAACAGAATGTGTGAATTGTACAGCGGTGTAGTAATGGGGTAGTGGGGGCTAGAGAGGATGGGGTTACAGAGAACAGAATGTGTGAATTGTACAGCGGTGTAGTAATGGGGTAGTGGGGGCTAGAGAGGATGGGGTTACAGAGAACAGAATGTGTGAATTGTACAGCGGTGTAGTAATGGGGTAGTGGGGGCTAGAGAGGATGGGGTTACAGAGAACAGAATGTGTGAATTGTACAGCGGTGTAGTAATGGGGTAGTGGGGGCTAGAGAGGATGGGGTTACAGAGAACAGAATGTGTCAATTGTACAGCGGTGTAGTAATGGGGTAGTGGGGGCTAGAGAGGATGGGGTTACAGAGAACAGAATGTGTGAATTGTACACAGGTCTAGTAATGGGGTAGTAGGGGCTGGAGAGGATGGGGTTACAGAGAACACAATATGTGAATTGTACAGCGGTGTAGTAATGGGGTAGTGGGGGCTAGAGAGGATGGGGTTACAGAGAACAGAATGTGTGAATTATACAGCGGTGTAGTAATGGGGTCGTAGGGGCTGGAGAGAATGGGGTTACAGAGAACAGAATGTGTGAATTGTACAGCAGTGTAGTAATGGGGTAGTGGGGGCTAGAGTGAATGGGGTTACAGAGAACAGAATGTGTAAATTGTACAGTGGTGTAGTAATTGGGTAGTGGGTGCTAGAGAGGATGGGGTTACAGAGAACAGAATGTGTGAATTGTACAACGGTGTACTAACGGGGTAGTGGGGGCTAGAGAGGATGGGGTTACAGAGAACAGAAATTGTGAGTTGTACAGAGGTGTAGTTATGGGGTAGTGGTGGCTTGAGAGGATGAGGTTACAGAGAACTGAATGTGTGAGTTTTACAGTGGTGTAGTAATGGGTTAGTGGGGGCTAGAGAGGATGGGGTTACAGAGAACAGAATGTGTGAATTGTACAGCGGTGTACTAATGGGGTAGTGGGGGCTAGATAGGATGGGGTTACAGAGAACAGAAATTGTGAGTTGTACAGAGGTGTAGTTATGGGGTAGTGGTGGCTTGAGAGGATGGGGTTACAGAGAACAGAATGTGTGAATTGTACAGTGGTGTAGTAATGGGGTAATGTGGGCTGGAGAGGGTGGGGCTACAGAGAATAGAATGTGTGACTTGTACAGAGGTGTACTAATGGGGTAGTGGGGTTAGAGAGGATGGGGTTACAGAGAACAGAATGTGTTCATTGTACAGTGGTGTATTAATGGTTTAGTGGGGGCTAGAGAGGATGGGGTAACAGAGAACAGAATGTGTGAATTGTACAGTGGTGTAGTAATGGGGTAATGGGGGATAGAGAGGATGGGGTTACAGAGAACAGAATGTGTGAATTGTACACAGATGTAGTAATGGGGTCGTAGGGGCTGGAGAGGATGGGGTTACCGAGAACAGCATGTGTGAATTGTACAGCTGTGTAGTAATGGGGTAGTGGGGGCTAGAGAGGATGGGTTTACAGAGAACAGAATGTGTGAATTTTACAGTGGTGTAGTAATGGGGTAGTTGGGCCTAGAGAGGATGGGGTTACAGAGAACAGCATGTGTGAATTGTACAGCGGTGTAGTAATGGGGTAATGGGGGCTAGAGAGGATGGGGTTACAGAGAACAGAATGTGTGAATTGCACAGCGGTGTACTAATGGGGTAGTGGGGGTAGAGAGGATGGGGTTACAGAGAACAGAATATGTGAATTGTTCAGTGGTGTAGTAATGGGTTAGTGCGGGCTAGAGAGGATGGGGTTACAGAGAACAGAATGTGTGAATCGTACAGTGGTGTACTAATGGGGTAGTGGGGGCTAGAAAGGATGGGGTTACAGAGAACAGAATGTGTGAATTGTACAGCGGTGTACTAATGGGGTAGTGGGGGCTAGAAAGGATGGGGTTACAGAGAACAGAATTGTGAATTGTACAGAGTTGTACTAATGGGGTAGTGGGGCTAGAGAGGATGGGGTTACAGAGAACAGAATGTGTTAATTGTACAGTGGTGTAGTAATGGGGTAGTGGGCGCTAGAGAGGATGGGGTTACAGAGAACAGAATGTGTGAGTTGTACGGAGGTGTACTAATGGGGTAGTGGGGGCTGGAGAGGATGGGGTTACAGAGAACAGAATGTGTGAATTGTACAGCGGTGTAGTAATGGGGTAGTGGGGGCTAGAGAGGATGGGGTTACAGAGAACAGAATGTGTGAATTGTACAGCGGTGTAGTAATGGGGTAGTGGGGGCTGGAGAGGATGGGGTTACAGAGAACAGAATGTGTGAATTGTACAGCGGTGTAGTAATGGGGTAGTGGGGGCTGGAGAGGATGGGGTTACAGAGAACAGAATGTGTGAATTGTACAGCGGTGTAGTAATGGGGTAGTGGGGGCTGGAGAGGATGGGGTTACAGAGAACAGAATGTGTGAATTGTACAGCGGTGTAGTAATGGGGTAGTGGGGGCTGGAGAGGATGGGGTTACAGAGAACAGAATGTGTGAATTGTACAGCGGTGTAGTAATGGGGTAGTGGGGGCTAGAGAGGATGGGGTTACAGAGAACAGAATGTGTGAATTGTACAGCGGTGTAGTAATGGGGTAGTGGGGGCTGGAGAGGATGGGGTTACAGAGAACAGAATGTGTGAATTGTACAGCGGTGTAGTAATGGGGTAGTGGGGGCTGGAGAGGATGGGGTTACAGAGAACAGAATGTGTGAATTGTACAGAGGTGTAGTAATGGGGTAGTGGGGGCTGGAGAGGATGGGGTTACAGAGAACAGAATGTGTGAATTGTACAGAGGTGTAGTAATGGGGTAGTGGGGGCTGGAGAGGATGGGGTTACAGAGAACAGAATGTGTGAATTGTACAGCGGTGTAGTAATGGGGTAGTGGGGGCTAGAGAGGATGGGGTTACAGAGAACAGAATGGGTGAATTGTACAGAGGTATAGTAATGGGGTAGTGGGGGCTGGAGAGGATGGGGTTACAGAGAACAGAATGTGTGAATTGTACAGCGGTGTAGTAATGGGGTAGTGGGGGCTAGAGAGGATGGGGTTACAGAGAACAGAATGTGTGAATTGTACAGCGGTGTAGTAATGGGGTAGTGGGGGCTAGAGAGGATGGGGTTACAGAGAACAGAATGTGTGAATTGTACAGAGGTGTAGTAATGGGGTAGTTGGGGCTGGAGAGTATGGGGTTACAGAGTACAGAATGTGTGAATTCTACAGAGGTGAAGTAATGGGGTAGTGGGGGCTTGATAAGATGGGGTTACAGAGAACAGAATTTGAATTGTACAGAGGTGTAGTAATGGGTTAGTGGGGGCCAGAAATAATGGGGTTACAGAGAACAGTATGTGTGAATTGTACAGCCGTGTAGTAATGGGGTAATGGGGGATAGAGAGGATGGGGTTACAGAAAACAGAATGTGTGAATTGTACAGCGGTGTAGTAATGGGGTAGTGGGGGCTAGAAAGGGTGGGATTACAGGGAACAGAATGTGTGAATTGTACAGAGGTGTAGTAATGGGGTAGTGGGAGCTGGAGAGGATAGGATTACAGAGAACAGAATGTTTCAATTGTACAAAGGTGTACTAATGTGGTCGTGGGGCCTGGCGAGGATGGGGTTACAGAGAACAGAATGTGTTTGTTGTACAGAGGTGTAGTAATGGGTTAATGGGTGCTTGAGAGGATGGGGTTACAGAGAACAGAATGTTTGAATTGTACAGAGGTGTAGTAATGGTGTAGTGGGGTCTTGAGAATATCAGGTTACAGAAAACAGAATGTGTGAATTCTACAGAGGGGTAGTAATGGGGTAGTGGGGGCTAGAGAGGATGGGGTTACAGAGAACAGAATGTGTGAATTGTACAGTGGTGTACTAATGGGGTAGTGGGGCCTAGAGAGGATGTGGTTACAGAGAACAGAATGTGTGAGTTGTACAGAGGTGTAGTAATGGGGTAGTGGGGGCTTGAGAGGATGGGTTTACAGAGAACAGAATGTGTGAATTGTAAAGCGGTGTAATAATGGGGTAATGGGGGCTAGAGAGGATGGGTTTATAGTGAACAGAATGTGTGAATTGTACAGCGGTGTAGTAATGGGGTAGTGGGGGCTGGAGAGGATGGGGTTACAGAGAACAGAATGTGAATTGTACAGAGGTATATTAATGTGGTAGTGGGGCTGGAGAGGATGGGGTTACAGAGAACAGAATATGTGAATTGTACAGCGGTGTAGTAATGGGGTAGTGGGGGCTTGAGAGGATGGTGTTACAGAGAACAGAATGTGTGAATTGTACAGCGGTGTAGTAATGGGGTAATGGGGGCTAGAGTGGATGAGGTTACAGAGAACAGAATGTGTGAATTGTACAGAGGTGTAGTAATGGGGTAGTGGATTCTAGAGAGGATGGGGTTACAGAGAACAGAATGTGTGAATTGTACAGCCTTGTAGTAATTGGGTATTGGGGGCTAGAGAGGATGGGGTTACAGAGAACAGAATGCGTGAATTTTACAGAGGTGTACTAATGTGGTAATGGGGCTAGAGAGGATGGCCTTACAGAGAAAATCATATATGAATTGGACAGAGCAAACTTCAGTAGAAGCTTATAAGCTAAAATAAAAAATTAAGAAATAAAATATGATAATTACAGTAAGGTCTTAATACATGGGGCAATGTTTAAACTAGACCTGACCCCCCCCCAAAAAAAATAGTATGAGTTCGAAGAAAGTCTGAAGGACACAGCCAGACATTCTCAAAACAATGTAATTGCGGACAAAATGCTCCAGGACAGAAGGACATGGAAATGACAGGGAGGAGCAGTAAATAAAACCTGGACATTCATCTCTGTCCATCTGTACTGGTCAGCTCTTGCAGCATAACTACTCTTAATTACTTTCTTGCCATCAATCAAAACTCTGACCTCATGCACACTAGGCTTAGGCTCTGCCCCTGGGTGTGTCCCAGTCCCCATTTCTATTTTCAGTGCTACATTCTGCATAGGAAGTCCGTGGGGTAGATATGCAGTGTAGAGGCACATAAGAACATGAGGCCCTCCCAAACTCTGTAAGGGTGAACACCACATCGGGTGGCCCCACTCCGAAAGGTTCCATGAGCCCCCATGCAGCACTGCCAGCTGGGGACCAAGTGTCCAAACACACGAGCTGCGGGAACATTTCCCTCTCCAACTTCAGCAACGTGCTTTCTGCAGTATCACTGCCTGCCCTGCACAGTGGGCTGTGCTGGCGCTGGTCCTCGGGTGCCTGGTCTTCTGCTGGGTACTTTTTTCTTCAGTGTGCAATGAAGCCTCCTTTCAGACAGAGTTGCTGGTAGTTACCTCAGAGCTATGTTTTGTGATGATGAGTTTACATCTGCTGAGTCTTCCAGGAGCTTTTCCTAGGAGACCACATTTTAATTGGGGAAATCCTTTTTCTGCAGAGGCTGAGGCATCAGACAGGCTTGAGAAGAACTCTACTTATTGGTCAATATGCTCAGTTATATGGATTTTTTGGTATTGAAATGTGTAAATATCCAAGCCAGGCATAGTGGTGCATGTCTCTAACCTTAGCCCTAGGAGACCGAGGCAGGGCTGTAATAAGATGGAAGTCAGATTTGTCTGTTTCAACAAAAAGCAGGGCCACCAAGAGGGCTCCTCAGGGAAAGGGACTTGCTGCCAAGCATGAGGACCACAGAGTAGAAGAGAGAACTGACTCCCTCAATTGTCCTCTGACCTCCATAAATGTGCCCCCACACTAAAATAAATAAATGTAAAAAATAGGCAAATGTAAATCTCCCAGCTCAAATATTTCCATAAGCTCAGTCATTTTGCCTCCATTCACAGTAATTTTGGTCATTGAATATTTTTATGAAACTTAACAGCCTTCCTCAAATGCTAACTATTTTTTAGAATGTTTTGTCAAATTTTGATGCTGCAAAATAGGAGACCTTCTTAATTTCCTTCCATTTCAAGTGTAAAATATAAATTTTTGCAATTAAAATTAGGAATTTCATCAAAAGACCCTGCACGAATGTTGACACATCCCAAACGCCATGGTGGAATCTAACAGGTCTCACACCACTGGAACACTTGGCATTTAATTTCTCCATCTCCTCCTTCACTTTTGTAGAGATGAATTCCAGTGTTTCTCTGTTGGCAAGAATTGTTTCCAATAATTACAGCTGCCTGAAGCTCCCATGCTCAAAATCCTTGGCAGCTACGAATCAAATGTGCTGATTAAAGATTTCCAACAGATCTGAACAAAAAGCAACAGAAAGCAGACTCAAGTACAAAAAGCCCAGGGCCACTCCAGGACATCAGACTGACATTCAAAGCATATTTTCAGGGTTCCAGTGTCCCCATGGTTCAATAACAAGCCAAGCAGAAAGGGTGCCCTAACCCCATGAAGCTGAGATCTGTTTTTGTGTTTGACACTCGCTTCATCACAAAAATGCCCCAAACCCAAATTCCCTAACTCTATGGATAAGAACGCTTACAAACATGGGCATCTGTTGCTTCTACTTTGATTAATAAGACATCAGACGCCGGGCGTGGTGGCACATGCCTTTAATCCTAGTACTTGGGAGGCAGAGGCAGGCGGATCTTTGTGAGTTCAAGGCCAGCCTGGTCTACAGAGTGAGTTCCAGGACAGCTGGGGCTACAGGGAGACCCTGTCTCGAAAAAAAAAAAAAAAAAAAAATCAGACATGTCTTGGTTGTAAATACCAATAATGTGCTTTGCTTCAACCAATCCAAGCACACCTGTGACCTTGGGGTTCAAATTTCAAATCGCCTTTTAGCAGGATTCTGTTGTATGTTATCTGTGTTACAAACCTCTGTGTTTACTTGGATTGAGTGTGTCTTTTGTTTTCTGTTTCTACCCAGTCTGGTACCAATCCTTTTGGAAAACAATCTGGAATTAACTAGGCTGGAAGTCCCATCCCCAGATCTCATGAAGTCCTAGGAAAACTGTGAGTGTTCCTAGAGGTTTTGTTCATACCAAAGTTCATGAATGACCCAAATATCCATCAACACTAGGCTGGAAAAGTACAACGGAATAGTAAACAGCAGTGGTTCACAAACATAAGCACATACCAGAGTCTCCTGGAGAGATTCTTGCCCGCACACCCAGAGTCACTGACTCAAGAGGTCTGGGGTGGACCCGAGAATTTGCTCTGGGTAATGCTGGTGCTGCTGTTCAGGGAACCCCACCTTGACAGCAAACACAGCACAGAACAACTGAGAAGACACCGTGAAGATGAGTTTCCAAAGAAGACCAATGTAAATGTGGCACTCAAGGGAAGGTACCAGTTAATTTCTGCATAAAAAGTTCAAAGGCAAACGTGGCTTTATTGCTTCAGGGTGCAATTATAGATATTCAAGGTGTTAAGAAAAAAACAAGATAAGAATCACTCCATATGGCTCAGAGACCCCACATAGGTGCATCTCTCAATCCTCATCAAGAAGCTTCTTTCTGCAGCAAATGGCAGTGAACACAGAGACCCACAAGTGATCAAGGTGCAAAGAATAAAAGACTGTGGAGTCATCAGCCCTCAGTGTCACACCTGTACCATCCCCTCTGCTCAAGGTTCAGGGGCCATGGAGAAAAGGGGCAGAAAGTTAGTAAGAGCCAGAGGTGGTGGATGAAGACAAGGAAACAGTTTTGTCTAGACACAATGGGGCAGTACACACGAACTCACAGAAACTGTGACGTGTGGGCAAGACTGTGAAAGCTGAAGCAGGTGTAGAGGGGGAGGTAGGCAGAACGTCCCACCCCTCCCAGAGAAGCCATCGGCAGTGGATAACTAGTGGGAGGGGAGCCTGATAGGTCGACCCCCAGTGTAGAGGGGGAGGTAGGCAGAACGTCCCACCCCTCCCAGAGAAGCCATCGGCAGTGGATAACTAGTGGGAGGGGAGCCTGTTTTCTTTAAGGATGTTGTCCCTGTTAGGTCGACCACGCTCTAGTAGATGGCCACACACCAAATATATAGGTAGCACAAATTGAACTTGATGGGTTAAAAAAAAAAACAGTTGAGAGGGTAGGAAAGGGGGGTGAACTTTGGTGGAGTTGGGGGGAGGATAAATATAATAAAATGCATTGTATGATATTCTCAAAGAACTAATAGCATTGTTTAAAAGAATAATTATTAAGCCAAACTTCAGGGTAAAAACTTCCTCAAGCAATTGGAGGAAGGAGACAGGCTTAGTGCCAGGAAGAGGCTCCTGGGCTGACTGGATGAGAGTTGGACAAGTATTCCCAATTATTAAATTATTTTATTAATCAAATTTAATTATAATTATTTATGTTTTTTTCTTTTTTTTTTTTAGTTTTTTTTTTTCTTTTTTTGGTAATTTTGAGGCAGGGTATCCCTCTTAGTACCAGCTGTCCTGGAGCTCGCTCTGTAGACCAGGCTGGCCTTGAACTCACAGAGATCGCCTACCTCTACCTCCCGAGTGCTGGGATTAAAGGCACACACCACCATTCCCAGCTTATTTATGTTTTTTTAATGGCTGCATACGGTTTTGATTTTTGAGGGGGGAGTCTTTTTGAGACAGGATCTCCCTTGTCTCCAATTGGCCTGGAGCTTGCTCTGTAGACCAGACTGGACTTGAATTCACAGAGATCCCCTGCCTCTGCCTCCCCAAGTGTTCAGATTAAAGGCGTGAGCCTCCATGCCCAGCCAATTTTAATTATTTAATAAAATGTAAACTTATTTGCCTTTTATATCCTAGTCTATGTGTATGCTGTGTCTCAAACTCAAAGTGTTTTTCTTATTTTTTTTTTCTTTTTGAGACAACTGACCTCCCAGCTGGCCTGGAACTCCCTATGTAGACCAGGCTGGCCTTGAACTCACAGAGATCTACCTGCCTCTACCTCTGAGTGCTGGGATTAAAGGTGTGCACCATCACAAACACCCGACTCTTAAATTTTTTTTTATTTATTTATTGTTTATTGTATGTGTTCGAGTGCTATGCCTGCATGTGTGTAAGTGCACCATGTAATGCAATGTCTGCAGAGGACAGAAGAGGATGTAGCATCACCTAGAACTGCATGTCTCTCAGGGCTGCCAGCCTCCAGGTATCCACCTTCTTCCTCTCCTGTGTTGTCCCCTCCCTGACTGTCACAGCAGTGGTTAAGAAGAGTGGAGAGTGCATTTCTTCCCTCACACCCTTTTTAAGAGAGAGTCTCTGGTGGCCCAGGCTGGTATGTGAATTTCTGAGTAGCCAAGGTTGACCTTAAACTTCTGATCTTCTGCTTCTACTTCCTGAGGACTGGGATTTTACACCTAGCCCACCACATCTGGTTTATGTGATGCTGAGGATCAAACTTAGGACTTCATGCATATTAGGCAAGCATTCTATCAACTGAGCTACATCCCAACCCTTTTCCTCCCTTTTTAAAGTTTATTTATTTGCTTATTTATTTATTTATTTATTTATTTATTTATTTATTTTTATGTGTATGAATGTACTGTCTGCATGCAAGTTTGTGCACCCGTGTCGTGCAATGCCGCGGAGGTCAGAAGAGGGTGTCGGATTCCCCTGGAACTGGAGTTCTCCTGGAATTGGAGTTTCAGATGGTTCTCGGCTGCCATGTGGGTGCTGGGGATAGAACCCGGGTCCTCTGTAAGAGCGGTCACGCTCTTAATCGCTAGGCCATCTCTCCAGCCCCTACTTATTTATTTTTAATAAAATACTTTTATCAATGGTTTGTGTATGTCATACATCGTTTTTCAGTTCAATTTAGACATATTCCCCTTTCCCTTCCCCACAAAAATTTCAAATATTCAATTAAAAAATGAAGAACTATTTTAATCTAATACTTTAATTGATGTTCTGTGTATTTCAGGCATGACTTTTCAATTCAGTTTAGACATACTCCCATTCCTCTTCTCCCCACTCCACCCCAGTTCATGCATCCTGCCATACATGTCCTGTATCTTTTGTTCAGTCTTTTAAAAGTTTTTCTCTGCAGAAGTTTATTGTTTTGGGCAGAATTTAACTGTATCAATCAGTTCTTTGACCCAGTCCTTATGTTTTTTTGTTGTTCCCTCCCATTTGTATTACTCCAAAATATGCCTATATAAACATCACATGTGTACCAGAATTATGTTCTCTGGAAATAAACTGTATGTTAATTCCAAAATATGTTTAGGAATTCACATTTTCCCCTTTAATTTTATATTACTCTAAAATATGAATACACATCCATATATGGCAATTACAATGTCTAAAAATAAGTGGTAAGTTAATACTAGGGCCTGTTAAGAGATTCACATTATAACAGCACAGTTGCTTTCAGATATAAAGAAATATAACAATACTGTTGCTCAGCTTGCCTTTCAACTGGGGGATTTGAGGGAAACCATTCCCCTTTTGGTTTTTTTTTGGGGGGGGGGACTGTGTTACTTCACTTAGCATAATGGCTTTGAGTACCATCTATTTACCTGCAAAGTTCATTATGTCATCTTTCTTTACCGCTGCATAGAACTCCATTGTGTAGATGTACCACATTTTTGTCATCCACTCGTCAGTTGAGGAGCATTTGGGTTGGTTCTAGCTCTATGTTATTGTGAAGAGAGCTGCGATAAACATAGCTGTGCATGTATCTTTACAGTAGGATGTGTCTTGTGGGTATATACCCAGGAGTGGTATGGCTGGGTCAGGTGGTAGGCTCATTTTGAGTTTTTTTTTAATTTTATTTATTTATTTTATATGTATGAATGTACTGTCTGCATGTAGTTTTGTGCACCCATATCGTGCAATGCCGCAGAGGTCAGAAGAGGGTGTCAGATTCCCCTGGAACTGGAATTCTCCTGGAATTGGAGTTACCGACGGTTCTCAGCCGCCATGTGGGTGCTGGGGATCGAACCCCGGTCCTCTGCAAGAGCAGTCCATGCTCTTAACTGCTAGGCCATCTCTCCAGCCCCAATTTTGAGTCTTTTAAGGGTTCTCCACACTGCTTTCCATAGTGGTTGTACTAGTTTACATTTCCACCAGCAGTGGATGAGTGTCTCCTTTTCCCCACAACCTCTCCAGCATTTGGTGTCTTTTGTTTTCTTGATCTTAGCCAGTCTTATTGAAATGAGATGATAACTTAGAGTGGTTTTACTTTGCATTTCCTTAATTATTAATGACGTTGAACACTTTTTAAGATGTTTCTCAGCCATCGTTACTTCCTCACTTGTGAAGTCTCTGTTGAGTTCTTTACTCCATCTTTTGAGTGAGTCATTTGTTTTGTTTTTTATTTTCTGATAATTTATATATTCTGGATGTTAATGTTCTGTCAGATGTATCAACAATGAAGGTTTCCTCCCATTCTGTGGGTTTTCTCTTCACTTCTCTGTACAGAAGCTCTTGAGTTTAATGAGGTCCCAGTTGTCAATTGTTGACTTTATTTCCCGTGCAGCTGCTGTCTGATTTAGAAAGTTTTTTCCTATGCCCATGACTTATAGGTTGTTGCCAACATTTTCTTCAATCACCTTCAGAGTTTCGGGTTTCATGTTAAGGTCTTTGATCCACTTGGAGTTTATTTTTGTACAGGGTGAGACATAGGGGTTTAATTTCCTTCTACAAATGGTGATCCAGTTTTGCCAGCACCATTTGCTAAAGATGCTATCTTTCCTCCATTGAGCTTTTTTGGCCCCTTTGTTGATTATGAGGTGGCTGAAATTCTATGAGCTCAAGTTTGTATTTTCAATTTTATTCCATTAATCAATGGGTCTGTTTTTGTGCCATTACCAGGCAGTCTTTATGACTATAACCCTGTAATATAGCTTGAAGTCTGGTAAGGTGATCCCCTTGTATTGCACTTTTTGCTCAAGGTTGCTTTAGCTATTAGGGGTCTTTTGGTTTTCCATATGTATTTAAGGAATTTTTTCCAAGTCTGTGAAGAAACTCATGGGGATTTTGATTGGGATTGCATTGAATCTACATATTAATTTGGGTAGAATGAACATTTTTACTGTATTAATTTTTCCAATCCATGAGCATGGGAGGTTTTTCCATCTTTTGATGGCATCTTCAATCTCCTTCAGGGGTTTAAAATTTTTGTTGTAGAGATATTTGGTGTTTTGGGTTAGGTTTGTTCCCAGGTGTTTTATTTCTTTTTTGAGGGTATTGTGAGAGAGAAGGTCTCCTTATATTCCTTCTCCAGTTGCTTGTTGTTAGTGTAAAGAAAGGCTACTGATTTTTCTAGGTTAAATTTGTATCCCATCACTTTACTGAAATTCTTGTTTCTAGGAGTTTTCTGGTGCAGTTTTTAGCATCCCTCAGGTAAACTATCATATCATCTGCAAAAAGAGATAGTTTGACTTCCTCTTTTCCAATTAGTACTCCTTTAATTTCCCTTTCTTGTCTTATTGCCCTCACAAGTGTTTCTAGTACTATATTGAAGAGGAATGGTGACAGGGGGCAGCCTTGCCAGGTTCCCACCTTTAAGGGGAATGCTTCTAATTTTTCTCCATTTAGGAAGATGTTGGCTGTGGGTTTGTTATATATGGCTTTGATGATATTGAGGAATGTTCCCTTCGGTCCAATTCCTTCTAGAACTTTAAACATGAAGGGATGTTGGAACTTGTCAAAGGCTTTTTCTGTATCAATTGAGGTGATCATGTGATTTTTGTCTTTCAGTCCATTTATGTGTTCTATGATATTTATTGATTTACATATGTTGAACCATCCCTGCATCTCTGGTATGAATCCAACTTGATCATGATGGATGATCTTTTTGATGTGGGTCTGTATGCAATTTGCAAGTATTTTGTTGAGAAATTTTGGGTCTATGTTCATTAATGAGATGGGTCTGTAGTTTTCTTTTTTGGTTGTGTCTTTGCCTGGTTTTGGTATTAGAGTGATCCTGGCTTCATAGAATGAGTTTGGGAGATTTCCCCCTCTTTGTATCCTTCTGAACAGTTTGAGCAGTAACGGTTGTAAGATGCCTTTAAATGTTTTATAGAATTCTGCTGTGAAACCATCTGGGCCTGGGCTTTCTTTACTTGGGATGTTTTTTTATTACATCTTCAATTTCCTCAAATATTATGAGTCTGCTTAAACTGTCAATCTCTTCTTGGTTAAGCTTCGTTGATTCCCAGGATTTCAGATATTCATCCATTTCTCTTAGATTTTCAAATTTAGTAGAGTATAGGTTTTTGAAGTATTCTCGTATGATTGTCTGGATCTTTTCTTTATCTGTTGTGATGTTTCCCTTTTCAGTATGAATATTATTGATTTGGAGTTGCTCTTTCTTTCTTTTGATTATCTGGGCTAGAGGTCTATCTTGTTTATCTTTATTTTTTGGGTTTTTTGAGACAGAGACTCACGCTGCAGTCCAGATTGGCCTGAGGTTGATGGTAAGCCTCCTGACTCAGTTTTCTTAATGATAGGATTACAGATCCAAGCTGCATGTCTTGCTCCTCTGTCATCTTTTAAATTTTTATTTATCTATTTATTTTTACTTTATGTGTAGGAGTGCTTTGTCTGCATGTTAAGTACACCACATTCATAAAATACTTGTTGAGGCCAGAAGAGGTACATTCATAAAATACTTGTTGAGGCCAGAAGAGGTTGTCAGATCTCCTAGAACTGGAGTTACAGATGATTGTTAGCCACCATGTGGGTGCTGGGACTTGAATCCTGGTCCTCTGCAAGAGCAGCCAGTGCTCTTAACCACTGAGCCATCTCTCCAGCTCCTATCTGCCATCTTCACCCAATGAACTCCATCCTGTTGTCTATATGAGTTCCTGTTTCCTGTATGCATGATGGTTTCATAATTCTACAATAAGATAGCCTTTTTCAAAGTGCTAATGTTTCTAAGATGAATGAATATGACTTACAGTCAGTATTGAAGATCCCCAGACCACAGTGGAGTGTCAAAACCAACTGTCCCATTTCCCTTAGAAATGAGGGAGGTGCTGGGATATAGGGCTTCCTGTTTTAAACTGGGGTTGAAGGGGCTGAGGATGTCACTCGGCTGGTAGAGTGCTTGTCCAGCATGGAGGAGGCCCTGGGCTCCATCTCTAGCATCACAAAACAAACAATAGGGTGCTGGTTGGAATGCCAGCCCATTTTTTAACTTAAACTGGATTTTTCCACAAAACCTCACATACAATTGACTGTGTGTTTGACTTTAAAATTGGCTTAGATGGGGCAGGATAATGAAGTCCCTTCTCTTATCTGGGCCTGGCTCCCCCACATTAGGTAGCTGGATAAATGGCTGGTTACCCACATGGAAGTGAAGCCCAGTCCTGCCCAGTGGTAGCTTTGTCACATGTCAGTGCCTGCATTTTGCTGGGCATCTCCATTGTGTCTTTGCAGTCTTGCATTGGAAGCCATGTTGGTATCTGTATCAGTCAGCCATAACCATTGCATAACAAAGTGGTCCAAACTTTTTTTCTTTCACAAGCTGTGGTTGATCAGACAGGCTTTGAGCTGAATCCAGGTCCGTCTAGTTGGGTGCAGGCTAGAAAGGCAGCAATCAGCCAAGGGAAGCCCTTCTTATAGGGCAGCAGATGCCCTGCATAGCTCACTCCACATACGCAAGCCTTTGTGACCTACTTACCCTTGTCCTTTTGACTCCAAGACACAAGGCTAAGCCAAAGCAGGGGCAGGGATCCAGGTACTGGGTCCCACCCTATCAGTGCAGAACAAGTCACATGCACAGCTCCAGCATCCAGGAGGCTGAGAAGGTCCTCATCTCAGAAGAGGGAACAGCAAATTAATATCCGGAAGGACAAGTTGTCTTCAACATGTTCATAATCATCACCATCTCTCTTTTAAAGTATAAAAGGAAAACAAACAAAACCTTTTCCTTTACTCTAACTACTTTATTCCCAACACCAAATGTGGAGGGTCCCCAGTCTACACCATCCTGCCCTCCAACCCACCCCACCCCAGCCAGGTGTCTATAGCTCAACTGAGTTCTAACACTTCACCCTGAGTTCAAGCAGACCCTAAGATTAAAAGCTAACGTGACAACAGACTTCCTCATATTAGACTCCAATTGCAAGTATTTAGGTCCCAAATTTTTCCACAATTCTGTCCAATTTGCTATAAACTGGGGTTCCTGTGACCCCCCCTTCTCACCTTAGATTATTCACAGACCTCTGGGAAACATTTGAAGCAGATGCATTTATTATCAAGGAAGCAGATAATGATGAGCCAGAGGGAGACGGGCAGAGCCAGACCAGCCCTGAGTGCAGGAGCTTCCACCCTATGGACTTCAGTGGGCCACCTCCCCCTCCCACCTCTCATGGGCGTGGGTGTGTCTGTCAGTCAGTAAACCATCCAAGCTACAACCATAGGTCCTGGTTTTCCTGGAGGCACTCGAAGTCCTCAGTCCCCAGCCCCTCCCCTCCAGAAGACAGAGGAGCTGACAGCCCAGGCTTACTCCTTGTGAGAGCCAGCCCTATCCTGGAGCCACCAGGCATTGCCCCCCCCAAAACAAGACACGCATCACCTGCAAAATGATAAAGGTTTTGAGGAAAAACCCAAGTACAAACCAAGTATTGAAACAAAAGATGTCTACTTGTAGAAAGTTCACTGCCCAGAAAAATTGCATAAGTTTTAGGGGCTCCAATCAGAAGCCAGGGACACCCTTCATTCCAGCCACACAACAGTCACTGCAGAGCTTCAGTTCAGGACCATGACTGCCTCTCTCTGAGGTATGCCCCCCCCCACAGACAATGAGTGCTAAAATTTCTTCCTATATTGGACACCAGGCTACAGCCTTCTGACAGTTCCCTTCTGAGCCACAGTAATACACACAAAGGCTGGAAATCAATTTTGTGTGTTGGACCTATTCTTGTCACACTGCAGCAAAGTGTTAAAGGCAGGTGACTCGCCAAATCTCTCTGAAGAGCTTTGAGAACTCACAGGGCTTGGCCAGGCCCTGAGTCTCTCATTTCCCAGGAAGATGGCTCTGGAGCCAGGCGGCCCTTGTCCAGCAAGGGCTGCTTTCCAGGAGTAGCCGATTGACTGCCGTAGATAAGTGGGCCAATTATGGGTAAAAATGGAACCGCTAATGTGGGTTAATCCTGGGATGCTCAGTGCACTTCTAGCTCCTGCTGCTAGCACAGGTTCACCCTGGAATGGCCACTGCACCACAAGCCCCTATGGACCACCCCTGGTAGGGAGCAGGAAGGAGACCAGTAGCGGCATTCAGGTTGATCCAGGCGCTTCGCAGGCTACAAAGGGATTTAAGAGCCTCAGATTTTGATGTGGTTGACCAGGAAGTGGAGGCATTGGGATGGATTACATGGACAGGCATTAGCCTAAAAACCTAGGAGTGTTTTGTCATTGTTGTTGCTATTAAGACAGGGTCTAGACTAGCCCAGGCTGGCTTCAGACTCCCTAGCCAAGGATGACCTTAAACTTCTGATCCTCCTACTTCTACCTCCCAAGTGCTGGGATTACAACCATGTACTACCACACCCAATTTATGAAGTGCTAGGGGCCAAACTTGGGGCTTCATGCATTTTAGGCAAAGCCTTTACTAACTGAGCCACATCCCCAGCCTGTTATCTGGTTATTTACTGGTTGAAGTGAATTGTACTTAAGATCTTGCTTTATTTAAATGTATAATATACCTCATTAATAACATTAAAAAGGTGAGGAAGCAAATTATAGCTAGCTTGCCTAGCATGCTCAAAGTCCCAGGTTTAAATCCCAGCACTGCAAAATTAAATAATTAATAATTAAGTTAATTGGACACAAAAAGCATGCTAGATGCCTTAAGGGTCATTGGAGGTGAAGGGCACACAGTATCTAGTACCCGCTGTGCTCAGTCACCTTGTGGGGCCTACATGTAAAGGAGTTGGATAGGGACTAAACATTGTTGCCTCAAGTTCCTATGTTAAAACAGTCCCCAGTGAGATGATATTACTGGCATCCTCAGCCTGGCTAATGTCGTGACTGTCAGAAGATGACTACCCACAAGGCCTTGCTCCTGATCCCATGGTGACTGCAAGGCAAGGGGCACTGTCAGGCAATGCCTTGCTCTCCTGCAGATTCAGGTGGCTAGGGGTTTCCAGGCCCCATTTCCATGTTTGGGAACAGTACATTGTTGCCAAAGCTGGACAGTGACATTCCGAGTTATGGTGTCCCTGCCTGTGTTGGACATCTTTAGTTGTCAACTTGACACACCTGGGTTGAGGGAGCCTCAATTGGGAAATCTCCTCCATTGGACTGGCCTGTGGCCATAACTGTGGAGCATCTTCTTGATTGTTGAGTGATTCAGAAAGGACCAGCTCACTGAGGGTGGGGCTACCCCTGGGCAAGGTGGTTCTGTATTGTATAAGAAAGCCAGTTGAACACAAGCAGGGTGAGCAAGCCAGTAATCAGGGTACCTCCATGGTCTTTGCTCCAGGTTCCAGCCTGGGTTCCTGGGTTCCTACTTTGGACTCCCTCAATGATGAACTGTAATCCTGGGAGATATAGGACAAATGAACCCTTTCCTCCCCAAGTTGGTACTGGTCAGACTGTTTGTCACAGCAACAGAGAAAGCTACCTAGTAACTGCCGATCTGGAAAGATTCCCCGGTGACCTCAGCCGTGAAGCGGGAGGACTGCCAGGGCCAAGCAAGCATCCCTTCAAGGCTTATGTTAGTGCAGACCTGAACAGGAATCTGACCAAAAGGTTAAAGTGATAAAGGAGACCTCATAGACACAGAAACCCTGAGCTTTCATCCCAGATAGTCACCTCGGCTCCTGCAGTGCGGAGCCCCGCTCCATGAGGGAAATGCAGGACCTGATGGCTGGCCACGTCCGAAGAGACCCAGGCCACTGTCCTCCCTCTTCCACTCCCTGCCACACTGGAATGTCAGAAGGTGATGCAGACTACAGGACAGGAAGAAGGAGGCATCCTGACACTGGGCAGCCCCTTCAGATCAGGGTGCTGCTCTCATGGCTGCACTGACTGGATGAGAACCTGGCTGGTTCTCATATCCCTCCTCAGCTAAGCAAATAGACCTTGAAATAGCTTGTCCAGAGCTGAGCTCAGGTCAGGAGAGCTGGGACTCAGGTGAAGGGCTCTCCCACGGGGTCTCACTGTAGAAGCATGCGAGCAGTAGGCCCACTGGGCAGCGATGGATGAAGGTCCTCTCTGATCTGGATTTACAGCCTCAAGCACATTGGCTGTATCACCCTTACAAAAGCAAACAGAATCTCACCCATCTGCCACTCTAGAAGACCTCCTCCACTCCCTGCCCTCCTCTGTAATTATGACAGTAGGTGTTTGTGGGGTGAGGTGAGAGTATGGAGTGCTGCTGGGGCCTGGACCCTGGAGCCTGGGGCCTTGCACTTGAACTCTCTCTAACAGGAATGTGCTCCCTGATAAACATGGACATGACTTCTCACTTGGGTCTCAAATTAAAGGTTAACTATTCAGAGAAATCTTGACTATCTCTTCCAAAGTGCTCTCATCCTATCTACCTCAGCCTCTGGTACTTTCTAGAATATTCTTCACTGCCTCTTCTTGGCTTTAGAACACATGTTGTGTGATTATCCTATTTATTTTGTGTTTATTATCTCTTGGAAAATATAAGTCAAGAAATGTCTCACCAATACATTCTCGAGCTGGTTTGAATGAGAACGCCCCCCATAAGCTCCAGGCATTTGAAGACTTGGCCCCAGCTGGAAGCACTGTTTGTGGAGGTTTCAGAGGTGCAGCCTTGCTGAATGGGGCAGGCTTGGAGAGTTGGTACCCCATTTCCAGTTTTGCTTTCTCTACTTCCTGCCCCTGCTTGAAGATGTGAGCACTCAGCTTTCTGCTGCCTCCCTGACATGATGTACTGCTCATCCCTCTGAAATAAATCCTGCCTTCTATAAGTTGTCTTGGTCATGGATGGTAGTTTACCTGATCCACTTCTGGTGTGGACCATCCATGCTGAGTGGATGCGAGTGCAGGTTGTATATGACTACAGGGGAGAAATAAATGAATGTCACTGTGTGAGTTACTTTTGTGTCACCTTGACGAAATACCCAACAGAAATAACTTGAGAAGATTCATTTGGGATGCTGGTTTCTGAGGTGTTCTGTCCATCATGATGGAGCAGGCATGGTGGGACAACTCAGGCCATGGCAGTAGAAACATGTGGCCAAGGTGATCACAGCACAGCCAACCTGGAAGCAGAGCATGAGATCAGATATAGGGGCTGTGGATAACCTTCAAAGACCCATACCCAGTCAACTACTTCCAGCAGCAAGCTCCACCTCTGAAAGGCTCCACAGCCCCTATAGTAGTGCCACCATCTAGGAACAAGCATACAAGCCTGTGGGGACACTCCAGACTCAAGTCACAGCAGCCTTCAAATCCTAGGCTTCTGTGAGCTTCTGGTAGTGCATGATTTCTTGCTCTGATGCTTTTCCTGAACACCTAGTGGTTTCTAGTTCGCACAGTTTAATCTATCACTGTTGACAGCCACAGGATCTTCTGTGCAGCTCATAAAACAGTGGCCCATGGGATGAAGAAACTTGAAAGAATGATTGAGGCAAAGGCATTTGTGGTGGCTCTTGTCCATGATAAGTTCCAACTGCTCAGAGCCCTGCCATGTTCTGATGCCTTACATTCTGACCAGAAGAAATAAAGCACCTCTAGCTCGTTCTTCTCAAAGTGGTTTATTCAGGCACATTACAGCATTTTTACTTCCTCCTCTTCTTCTTCTTCCCCCCAAGAACAGAAAATCTCCTCTATTTATCCCTCTCCCGCTCCACCTTCTCAGCCCAGGTTGTGTGGCCTCAGTCTATTGGTATCATCTGGCCTGATCTTGCATCCAGGGTGCACCTGTGCAGCTCGAACTGTGGACGTGGCTTTACTTTAAGGTAGGAGGGAATAAGGTGTTGAGGGAATCAGGTGTTAGTCATAAGACTTGGCTAAAGTCCCGGGCACCATCTTGGGACTGTCGCCACACCCGCTCTCCACATCTCCCCCTTCTTTATTATTTTAGCAGAGAGAATGCCTGTCTTAGGTAGCCCTGTGCAGCAATGCCCCTTACCCATCATTGGGAGACAAACAGCACTGGTTTGTTCCCTGTCTTAGGTTGGTGGCATGCCCAGAGAGCCTTACCCGTCTTTGGCTACTTCTCTAGAATGCTAAGCCACACTTGAGGAGACTGTCCTGTCTCCACTGCTGCGAACGCCTGTATTAACAGGGCTTGCGTTTTATGTTGATGAAATCGCAAACGGCACATGCACCAAAAGGCCAGGGAACTAGTGAGGACCAGGCATAGGGCAAGTCCGACAATTCCCGCCCATTCTTTCAGTCGTGAAGCAGCGGTAGTAATCCAGTTTGTCAGCCCACCAGCCAAGGACACATCCACTCGGGTGGAGTTGATGTGAGCGATGGATTGTCTGAGGTCCCGCAACATGCCATCAAGATCCCTAGACCAGTTTCCTGTAAGATACTGAGACAGGTTACAGGACAACTGAGCAGCATGGCTGGCATTTACAAATGGTATGGAAGTTACACACAACCCAGAAAATTTCCATTCACCTCCCAGCACATGCTGTTGCTCTGACTTCCATAAAACACAATGAACACAAAAGGAGGCCACATGCAAACAGGCGTAGCTTTAAAGGAGACATTTGTTCCTGTAGCATATTGAGATACTGTGGACTCGAAAGATGTATTCCAACTAAAGCTTGCATTACCCCAGCCCCCGTCCTTTAGCATACTGAAAGCAGAAATATTTGTACAACTACCATTCACCCCACACAGCAACCACACATTATATCCTGAGAATGATTTATTATGAGTTATACTAATATAAGGGGAAAATGTAAAATACTTATTCACTGCCACAAGCAAAGCAATTACCTGTCTTTGGGCTAAATTTTCCTTCGGACATTTGCATAACTGCAGCAACCAATCCCGCACTGGTCAGTGGGCCTCCTAGTTCTCTGCACACCTTCATCCAGACCTCCAGCCCCTTGTTCTTATAAGGAGTAATGGCGTGTCTACATTCTTTAGTACATTGCTCAAATATAAGCTGTTTTAGTAATGGCATTGCGGTATCAGCATCCCCAAAGACACGGCCCCCAGCTTCCATAATCCTACTTATAAAATCTGAAAAAAAAAAACTGCAGTCCCGGGGCCGATGGTTCTACCTTTACTTTCACTTTCTCCAAGCTGGTGGCAAGGTTTTCCACATCCCCATCTGACATGTCCCCTTCACTAGAATTTCTTCTTGAATTTCAGAGTGTTGAGAGCGCTCTTCCTTAACCTGGTCTAAGGCTTCACTCCCTTCTTTTATCTCTTTTCCGCACCGTTCCTCATCCCCTATGCAATTTCTTACCAACTTCCACACCGGCAGTACTCCCTTGTGTAAGTCTCCCTGTTCCTCAGCAAACTTTAGGTCCCTCCCTAACTTTTCCCAACTAGATATTGTAAGGCATCCCGTCACTGGGAACCATGGAGCGACCTGATCCACCGCTGCCAAAAATCTGTCTAGAGTTTCTCTCCTCAGCTCAATTCCTTTTGCCCTCAATAAAGCCTTAAGGGCGCAGCGAGCAGATGTGTTTCCCATAGTGCTAGCTAGAGCCTGTCCCGGAACCGGGAGCTTTATCGTAACCTTAATTGTCCCCTTTTCTGGGGAGCTTTATTGTCCCCTTTTCTGGGGAGCTTTATTGTCCCCTTTTCCAGGGAGCTTTATTGTCTCTTTCCAAGAACCTTAATTGTCCCGCTTACCTGGGAGGTTACCGACTAGTCACCCTGACCGCAATGAGTTCTGAACAAGAAAGGAAGAAGAACGCATTCCCGTGCGGGCCGCCACTTGATGCCTTACATTCTGACCAGCAGAAATAAAGCACCTCTAGCTCGTTCTTCTCAAAGTGGTTTATTCAGGCACATTACAGCATTTTTACTTCCTCTTCTTCTTCTTCCCCCCAAGAACAGAAAATCTCCTCTATCCCTCTACCGCTCCACCTTCTCAGCCCAGGTTGCGTGGCCTCAGTCTATTGGTATCATCTGGCCTGATCTTGCATCCAGGGTGCACCTGTGCAGCTTGAACGGTAGACGTGGCTTTACTTTAAGGTAGGAGGGAATCAGGTGTTGAGGGAATCAGGTGTTAGTCATAAGACTTGGCTAAAGTCCCGGGCGCCATCTTGGGACTGTCACCACACCTGCTCTCCACAATGTTCCAGACTCTGCACCCCCTCCCTTCCTGTTCTGTGTTGTCCTCAATGCCCTAACTGGCATGCTCTGGGAATCTGAAAACACGGGTGGCCATATACTAACATGTTTTGCTAACACCATGTTCCAGTTTGTCTTCTGTTGCTGTGATGAGAAGCAGAGGGCTTATTTTGCTCACGGTTTTCAATCCATCAGAAAGAAAAGCCAGAGCTCAAGGCAGGAGCTGAAGAGAAGACCGTGGAGGAGTGCTGCTTCCTAGCTGCCTTCCTTCCTTCTGCAGCCCAGGCCCATTGCCTAGGGATGGCCCCACCCACAGCAGGCTGGACCTCTACACACTAGCAGTTAAAAATGCCTTGTGTGGCCCCACAAAAGGTAAGGGCTCTTTGCCCCTAAGTTGGGATACCTGCAGGAGGAGAGGCGATAAGACCCTGCTGCCGAAGACCTGACGTTAACACGGGAGGGATGTATTGAGACCGCACATGCAAGTGTACAGATGGCCTCTGGAATGCCAGAGAGTGTTACCAAAGGCCACTAAACCAATAAAGCAAATACGGGTCTCCCTGAGTCAAGCAAGACTCCACCATCAGCACCAGCTACACCTCACCTGCCTGGAAA
>VZQC01007142.1:0-79441 GCA_009823505.1 Rhizomys pruinosus | reverse complement strand
CAGGAGTGTGGGCTGCCTGCTCACATTGCTGCACAGCAGGAGCGTGGGCTGCCTGCTCACATTGCTGGGCAGCAGGAGCGTGGGCTGCCTGCTCACATTGCTGCACAGCAGGAGTATGCGGCTACCTGCTCACATCGCTGGGCAGCAGGAGCGTGGGCTGCCTGCTCACATTGCTGGGCAGCAGGAACATGGGCTGCCTGCTCACATCGCTGGGCAGCAGGAACGTGGACTGCCTGCTCGCATTGCTGAGCAGCAGGAGCGTGGTCTGCCTGCTCACATTGCTGCACAGCAGGAGTATGCGGCTGCCTGCTCACATCGCTGGGCAGCAGGAGCATGGGCTGCCTGCTCACGTTGCTGCGCAGCAGGAGTATGGGGCTGCCTGCTCACATCGCTGGGCAGCAGGAGCGTGGGCTGCCTGCTCACATCGCTGGGCAGCAGGAGTGTGGGCTGCCTGCTCACATTGCTAGGCAGCAGGAGTATGCGGCTGCCTGCTCACATCACTGGGCAGCAGGAGCATGGGCTGCCTGCTCACGTTGCTGCGCAGCAGGAGTATGGGGCTGCCTGCTCACATTGCTGCGCAGGAGGAGTATGCGGCTGCCTGCTCACATTGCTGCAGAGCAGGAGTATGCGGCTGCCTGCTCACATCGCTGCGCAGCAGGAGCGTGGGCTGCCTGCTCACATCGCTGGGCAGCAGGAGCGTGGGCTGCCTGCTCACGTTGCTGCACAGCAGGAGTATGGGGCTGCCTGCTCACATTGCTGCGCAGGAGGAGTATGCGGCTGCCTGCTCACATTGCTGCAGAGCAGGAGTATGTGGCTGCCTGGTCACATTGCTGCACAGTCACCAGAAGCAGGTCTCAGGATCAAGGCCTGACCTTCAGTGACTCCCTTCCTCCAGCAAGCCTCCACCTTCCAAAGGTTCCACAACTTCCCAAACAGCACCACCAGTTGAGAACCAAGTGTTCAAACACAGGTACCTGTAAGGGACATTTCACATTTAAACCACAACACCTTGTCACCACCCCTGCCCACATAAATCCTCCCAACCCATAGCCTTGACACCTGGCTTCTCCCCACCCATCCCTCCATATCCTGGCCGGGAGGCATGACCTGGCTGCATTCCTGAGAAGTATGGCCTGCCATGGAGATGGCCAGGCTCCCAGCTGGGTGTGGAGAGAGTCAGGGCAGTGCTGACTAGATCCAACCAGATTTGCTCCATTTCAAAGATGAGTTAGCTCTCCAAACCCACTGTGCTCTGGAAACATCTGCCAAAGTATCTGCTGAATCATTTTCTAAATTACTTCCCTGTCAGAGAGTATGTGCCCCTGGTACATAGAAAGTTGGCCATCTATAACCCAGCAGTCCTGTCATCAGCCCCTGACACAGGCTGTCCTTCAGATACTCTCTAAAGCTGCAGTGCTGTTAAGAGCACCCCATCCTTTAGAGCTCTGAACCTTAGATGAAGCCTTCAGGAGGGCCACCTCCTCCACCTCTGCTCAGTCTTAACTAAGAGTGTCACAGCCCCACTGGGATGGCACAGAGCTGGCCGCAGCCTGGCTGCCTTCTTCCAGTAGTGACTCTAGCAAACATGATGTCCCAGGAACATGAAGTCATGCTGACTGATACCTGCAGCAGCAGCACACACTCATTAACGGGAAGTTGGCAGCACTGGCAGGAAGGGAGCACTGCCTGTCCGTGAAGAGGGAGTCAGCCCCTCCTTCAGCAAGGGCTGGCCGTTCCCACCATCTCTCTAAACCAGCTGACTTTGGCTGCAGAGGGCCAGCATATCCAAGGTCAAGTCCCCAAGAGCTAGCAACCAATGACTCATCAATACACGAGTATAAGGAAGAGAGGAAGAAGGCAGGGGAGGCACCATACACAGAGACACTGGATTGTTCTGTCTGGGCCTCTCATGTAAAAACCACCTTAAAATGTACCTTTTTTTGGAGATGGGGGCTCATGTATCCTAGGCTGGCCTTGAGCTAGCTATATGGTGGAGCATAACCGTGAACTTCTAACCCTCTTGCTTCCCCTCCCAAGGGCTGGGATTATAGGCCTACACCACCATGGTCTACATAGTGCTGGGGATAAACCCAGGGCTTCATCCATGCTAGGCAGGCACTCTACCCACTAAGCAACACTCCCAGTCCCTATTTTCTTTTTTGTCTAGCATTTTTCATTTAACACAGTGTAAGCAACTTTTGTATTGCTATGCAGTTGGCATTGTGGGAACGCCTAGAGTCTGACTAGCCTCCCCTTTGCAAACCATCATGACCATCCCAGGGCATCTACATCTTCTGTGAGCATCTGCATACATGGATACCACAGAACCCTCAGAGCAGGACCCAGCAGTGTGGGAAAGGAACTGTGTGCACACAGTCTCCCAGTGGCTGGGATGCTCAGGTCACACCACCATCTCATTCTGTCCACAGAGGTGCAGGCCACACAGGGGTGCAGCTTAGGAGTAGGGGGCTTTGGCTGGTGACAATGTTCTACTGTCCTCTCTGACCAAAAACAACTAAGTGGAGGAAAAGTTCATTTCATCTTATACTTCCAGATCACAGCCCATCATCAAGGGAAGTCAGGGCAGGAACTCGAACACACTTCCTATTCCACACAGATTCCACTAACCAGGAAACTCAAAGCATAGCCAGGAAATGTAGCAGAAAACATGGAGAGATGTTTGCTAGGCGGCTCACAAGTTCGTGCTTAGCCAGTTTGCTTGCTCTCTTGCTCTGTGTGTGTACTGATCCCCTTTCTTTTGTAATAAAACATTTTTTATTAATTCTTTGAGAATTTCATAGTATGTATATTGATCATTATTCCCTTATTCCTCCCAAATCCACTCCTTCTTCCCATCCCACCCCAAGTTCCTGTCTCTCTTTTTTTTTTTTTTTTTAATTTAATTTTTATTGATAGTTTGTGCATTTTATACATCATTTTCCAATTCAGATCATGCATATTTTCCCTTTCCTCTTCCCCCCCACCCCTCACCCATCCCAGATCATTGTATTCTGCCTATTAACGTCTGCATCTTTCAGTTTTTTTTTTTTCAATTTTTAGCTATAAGTTGTTTATCCTATGTATATAAGCTATCTTTCGTGAAATCTCAATCTTATAGGTACGTTGTGCCCAAACCCCCAGCTATTTCCCACCATTCAATTGGAGTTGACGGTGTTTTTCTAATAGTTGATCAATCGATGAGTTGTCTCTAGACTTCATCCTCTTGTTTTCACCATTCACTCCAATTGTAGCCTTTACATTCTACCACGGCCCCCTCTTCCGCGATTTTTCCCTGGGCTTGAGAAAAGGTAGCAAGGTGATAGAAGGAAATACTTCCTCTCTTCTGATGCTGGTTACTTTGGATATTTCTGGTCAATTCTTGCTGTTTTCTTTCATTGGCTTGACAGGATAACTTGCGGATCTACTAATGAATATAAATTCAATTAAAATATATGTATATTTAAGCTAGCAACTATAATAGTTATGGTGGGTTATTTTGGCATAGACACATATTTTTGTTATATATGTGTAATTCATGAATTACAGTTTTACCCCCTGATAAATATAAAAGTGTCTTACTGTGGCTATAATGATCATTCTTAACCTTGTTAGAGTTTGTAAGCTTGTGGCATCACCTATGGGTTATTCCTCCAGGAGAAAGCTAATAGTCAATTACATTTGGGATATACAAACATAAGGCTGCCACTGCTGAACAGTACTTTCCATGTTAAGTAAGTGTAGCTGTAGCTGATGAGAGTCTGCTTTGACTCAGGGATGGAACCCGTATTTCTTATTGTTTTATGCCCTTTGAACTACTCTCTGGCATATCCAGAGGGCCATCTACCCTGTGCTGATGTGCTCTCAATCACTATCCCTCCATGTTAACTCAGGTCTTCGGCAGAAGGGTCTTATCGGCCTCTCCTCCTGCAGTTATCCCAACTTAGGGGCAAGTAGCCCTTACCTTTTGTGGTGCTTGGATCCCCTGCCCTAATCATCCCTCCTGGTAGTAACCAAATCCGTTCTGATGTCAGAGATCCCTGCCATAATATACTTTATGCTCCTAGTCATAGCCCAAGGACTTTTAGTATTTATATTTTGGTTCTGAACAAGTATAATCCTTTCATCAGCTTCTTATGTCTATTGATCTATATTAAAGAAGGCATTTTTTACCGGTTTTATAAATATGACCTCTATAATAGTTGTCTCTCAATTTACAGTTGGGAGATAATGACATTCTATTATCATCTTTTTTCTCCTTGTTCTATGGGAGGCAAGAATAGTCATTATCAAAACCTTTGTTGCACTTAGAAGGTATAAGTTTCATTAAGACTCATAAATATTTGTTACAAGTAAGATCCACAAAGGTTCGGGATGTTGATGCAATTCTGAGGCTTCTTCCTTTCACTGTTCAGACGGGCCAACCTATTCATGTTGCCATCTTTTTTTGGTTAATTCTACTCAATGCAAATTCTTGTGACTTTCTTTTCTCAGCGTTAGAGTTGGTGACTCTTTTCCGTGTTGGAACAATAAAATTCTTTCCCTATATGATTAGTTTAAAATTGAATTGTCAAGTTTTTTGATCTAGTAATGTTTCATGTCTGTCTGGCCCTCCCCCCCTTTTTTTTAACCCATGAGTCTCCAGAAGTACAGTTGTATAATTATCATTAATCTATTATGTGTGAATCAAGGCAGCAATTTCATTCATCGAATTCACCCATGGTGTTTTGTGTGACTGTATGTAATTAACTGGAAGTAAACATTTAAACTTTTGCTGTTTAAATCATCTTAAAGGAGTAATTCTTACAAGTTATACTTGTACATACAGAGTAGAAATTATATTAGAACATTTTGTATTTCCTAATCCTATATTAAGTGGTATTGCTCTAGAGGATTTTTGTAAGAACAGAAAATGTGGACACAGCAAGATGTATATCTACCATTTACTCAGGATTGTCCAATTACCTTTTTATCAGAGTCTGTTTAAAACCAATGTTTGTTTAATATACATCATTATTTATCTTTTACTTAAAGTTCCTAGAAACACTAGTGTTATTCCTTGTAGACAGGTCTAGTCGAATATCTGTATACTTGCTGAACTACATCAATTTAAATTATGCCTTGATTTGAATATACAAAGCATGTGAATTTCCTATTATATAATCTACTCAAAAACCAAAGAGAAGTGAAAATCATAAATGAATCACTCATAAAATGGAGCAAAGATCTGTTAATAGAGACTTCACAGAGAGGAAATAGAGATGCTGGAACATCTTATATGACTTGTTGCAATCAGCTTCTGATAATTAAGGAAATTGCAATATTAAAACACTTTTTAGATTATCACCTACTCTATATAGAGCTGGCTAGTATCAGGAACATCGTAATGTTACCAATATTGCTGGATGAGGTTGCTGGTGAAGGAACACATCCATTGCGGTGGGATATGTAAACTAGATACCTATCCCACTATGGATAAACATGTGGATGAATCCCTTAAAAGAGCTTCTAAAATTGAGCCTTCATTTTGACCCTAGCTCATAGCCACTCCTGGTATAGTACCCACAAGATCACAATCTTCTGCAAAATATATTGACATAGCTATGTTTTATTGCAGCGGCTGTCACTAATTAGCAAAATAGCTGGAACCAGTCCTCTATGCCCCTGCACTTGTCGAGTTGTATATGAGAAAATTGGGTAATGTTATAACAATGTTGATGTCATGCTAGAGTAAGAGAGAACATCTATTGAAGTCTTTGCCAGGTAAATGGATGGAGCTGGAAGACATTATGTTAAGTGAAGTAACACAGTCCCAGAAAAACAAACGACAAATGGTGTCCCTCATATGTGGATGCTAGTACCAACAACCCAGATATAAATATTTCTCATGGAGAGGGATGCATAGTAAAAGAACAACAACAGAAAGACTGCATCAGAAAATGGACTGAAATGGTGAATTGGGAAGGGGGGATGGGTGGGAGAGGGACACGGCTGTCTCTCTCTTTTTTAAATAACCCTCCTAGTCCAATTTGTGCTGTTGGCACTTGTGGCTGTGGAGCCATCTACTGGAGGGTATCGACCTACCATCAGCCACACCCTTCAAGAAAACCGCCTTAAGCCACCAACTTACCAACTCCTGTTAGGGATGGGGTACCAGCTTTCTTATATAGCCCAGGACTGCCTGCCCAGGGAATGGGGCTGGGCCTCCTACATCAGTTAGCAACCAAAGCAATCCCCCCACAGACATGTCCACAGGCCAGTGTGATCTGGGCACTCATTCAGCTGTGACTCCATTCTCTGGTTACTCTAGGCTGTGTCAAGTTGGCAGTCAAAGCTAATGAGGACAGTGTGTCCAGTCATAGCTCAGGATGTGCACACCTTACTGTAAGTATATCAGATTTCAATGGCACATTTTGGAAAAGAGCTTCTATTAACACATAGATACATATATGTGGCAGCATCCTAGGAATAAAGAGACAGAGGATGTTAGACATCAGAGTGAGGGAAGCCAGTCAGGCTGCAGAATGGTCATGCAGAAGAGTGACATTATTGACCTGGTGATGGTTAATCCTGTCAATTCGAATGGATTTAGAATCACCTAGAAGACACACCTCTGACAATGTCTATGAGAGAGTTTCTGGAAAGGTTTAACTTTCTAAGATAGAAGACCGATTTTGAACATGGGCTGCACCATCCCATGGGCTGGGGTCCTGGGCTCAATAAAAAGGAGGAAGTAAGGCACTGGAGAGGTGGCTCAGTGGTTAAAAGCATTAGCTGTTCTTCCAGAGGACCTGCATTCAATTCCCAGTGCCCGCATGGCAGCTAACTACTGTGGGTGACTCTAGCTCCAGGACCCCCCCTTCTGACCTCTGCCAGCACTGCATGACATGGACACGCTTACACACATGCAGGCATACACTCATACACATAAAATAAAAATGGTAATTTAAAAAAATCAGGAAGCAAGCTGAGCTCCAGGGTGTCTGTCTGTCTTCTTCCTGAGGCAATGTGACCAGCGGCCTCACCTCCTGCCACCATGCCTCCCCACCGCAACAGGCTGTTCCTCTGTGAGACAATACAAGCCTTTCCTTCCACAGAAATGAGAAAAGTAGCTAACCTGGCCCACATACGCTGCTTCGTGTCCTGCAGCACGTGGCCCTGCCCTTGGATCCATGGTGATCACCCAGAAGGGGAGCTGGAGGAACCCCACTGAAGCACTCCACCAGTGTCTCTGGACATCTGGGCACCTTGCATCATACCTTCTTGAGGTTGACACTTGTAACACTGACTGCCACAGACCTTGTTAAAAGCAGATGCTTCACATGTAGTAACACATAACGACTACATTCTCATTTTTAAATTTGAGGAGTGTCCTGGTTTGTCTTCCATTGCTGTGACAAAACACTCTGACCAACACCAACTTGGGGAGGAAAAGGTTTATTCAGCTTACAGCTCCCGGGTCACAGTTCATCACTTAGGGAGCCCAAGGCAGGAACTCAGGGCAGGAACCTGGAGGCAGGAGCTGAAGCACAGGCCATGGAGGAACGTTGTTCACTGACTTGCTTGCTCTGGCTCATGCCCAGCCTGCCTTCTTATACCATACATAACTACCTGCCCAGGTGGCACCACTCATTGTGGGCTGGGCCCTTCCACACTGCTCGACCATCAAGACAATACTCCACAGATGTGGCCACAGGCCCATCCAATGGAGTCAATCCCCCAGTTGAGGCTCCCTCAACCCAGGTGTGTCAAGTTGACACTAAAGCTATCCAGCACAATTGACCCCTTGTCAACTTGACACACAAAACACATCACTATTAAACCACCACCTTTCCAGTTCTTATCCCCAAAGTATGATGTTAACATTAATCACAACCTAAGACAGTACATCCTTAAAAGCCCCACAGTCCTTAAAATGTCCAAACGCTTAAAAGTCCAGTCTATTGAAAGTCTCTTAACTGTGGGCTGCTGTAAAATCCAAAACAAGTACTGTCTTATTTCAAAGGGAAGAATCAGGCACTCTCAAACAAAACCTAAGTCCAGCAAAGTAGCTCAAGGCTGGACACCTGGGATTCACTCACGATCTTCTGGGCTCCAAAGGGTCTCGGCAGCTCCCCCTCTCTGACTCTGCCGTCCGTGGCACACTCATCTCTCAGGCCCAGGCCGACTCCATTCTACACCTACCGCTGCTCTTGGTGGTCGTCCCAGGGTACCGGCATCTCCAAAAAGCTGGGGTCGCTACTGAAACTGAGGCAGCACCTTCACCAATGGTCTCTTCTGACCTCTCCTGGTGCAAAGCCTCAGCTTCTCTCCATGACCCCTGCAATCCTGGGGTCTTCACAGCAACCGAGGTGCACTTCCACCAATGGTCTTTCCTGACCTCTCACAGTGCCAAGCCTCGGCTGCTCTCTGTGACCCCCTCAAATTTCAACACTGGAACCATATAGGAGACTCTTACCCGTTACCAAGTCCGGCTTCTGGCTCGAGATGGAGGCTCAGGCCCTTTCTGGGTCACAGCTTCTGTGTGCTGACCTTGAAGAAATTCTCCCCAGAAGATTTCACCTCAGTGATGCTGGTCTCTTGTTACTTACAGCTGATTTTTCAGCCCCAGCTAACCAGCATCAATTGCCCCAGTACCACAAAAATTTCACTTCAGGTTCTGGTCTCTTGTTACTTACAGCTGATTCTCCAGCCCCAGCTGACCAGAACCCACAGATTACACAGTCCTGATGATCTCTGCTCCCCTTTGAAACTAGAAACTTCACAAGCCAGGCCTCCATCTTCTACAACTCCTTCAGCAAAACTGCTCCAAGCTCCACAGCAACAATCTTTAGGCATTCAATGATCTTCCCAGCCCAAATTTCCAAACACTTCCACAATCCTTCCCCCAAACACCAAGGTCAGGTCTGTCACAGCAATACCCCACTCTTCTGGTACCAATTTCTGTCCTGGTTTGTCTTCCATTGCTGTGACAAAATACTCTGACCAACACCAACTTGGGGAGGAAAAGGTTTATTCAGCTAACAGCTCCCGGGTCACAGTTCATCACTTAGGGAGCCCAAGGCAGGAACTCAGGGCAGGAACCTGGAGGCAGGAGCTGAAGCACAGGCCATGGAGGAATGTTGTTCACTGTCTTGCTCGCTCTGGCTCATGCCCAGCCTGCCTTCTTATACCATACATAACTACCTGCCCAGGTGGCACCACTCATTGTGGGCTGGGCCCTTCCACACTGCTCAACCATCAAGACAATACTCCATAGATGTGGCCACAGGCCAATCCAATGGAGTCAATTCCCCAGTTGAGGCTCCCTCAACCCAGGTGTGTCAAGTTGACACTAAAGCTATCCAGCACAAGGAGCTAACCATTGTTATTCATTCAGGTGAGGTTTGTAAAGTACTACTCTAAGCACTGATATATTGAATAGCAGGTTCCAGGTCCACCTTGAGGGACCGAGTAACCCCTAGCATGAGGACCTGTGCCAGTGGAAGTCAAAGGTCCCCGAGGGCAATCAGGCCAATCCTGTCACCTGTCCCCTGATGGGGACAACTTGGCCTGCCTCGCACAGAGCCCCTTGTTCGGGACACATGGGTTCTTTGAGGACTTTCTGCTGACCCAGTCATTCCCCCCCACTGGCCCCTGGAAGCCCCACAGCATCTGTAAACGGGAAAGGTTCTTGAGAGTACACAAGGAGGAGCCACTGCACAGTGGCTGGTGAAGATGACCCCCAGCAGGCCCAAGATCCTCCCATCTTGACAGATAGGCATGGCCATTGGCTGGGTCTCCACGTGCAAATGGCCACCTCCCAGAGAGCTCCATGTATTTGCAGTTTGGTGTGCAGGGACCAGTTTCCATAGGTCCCTCCTGTAGCTCTCCTGAGCCAGGACTTGTCCAGGTGGTGCTCCTGCCTCCTGGACTTGTCCACGAACCAACAATAAGACTCCCTGTCCTCCTGGGGCTTTCTATCATAAGGAAACCGGAAGAGGAAGCAAAGCGAGGGGAAGGTGGGGCACCTGGCAAGAAGAGAAATGTCCTGAGAGAGGAGGAAGAGAGGTCTCCACAGAGCCAGGGCCCTGATGACCAAGGGTGGGCCTGGGAAGGGCCGGCTAGGAAGTTAAAGGACTCCTAGGGACTGTGGCTCCAAGCACCCTGACTGGGATGGGTCCTCAGTGGGCACCCTGGGAATCTGGGAGCACTGAGCCCAGCAGTGCTGGGAGAGCCAAGGGCTGCAGGGGAGGGTCCGAATCTAGACAAGTTCTGAGTAGATGCTCGGCCCTGCTGTCCTGACTGGGTGCCAGTATGATGGAAGGAGGGGGTACTGACCAACACTACAGCCTTACCCTTCTACAGCATGAGTTGTGACTAAAGGCTGCTGAGGACCTGCTCAGGGACCTTTTCATTCTACACAGGGACCCGTGTGTCAAAAGGAGACAGATGCTTAGGGTCCCAGATCAGGAAAGCCTGAGGAGGTGCCAGGACAAAGCCGACCCCTGGGGGCCGGTCATCTCTGCTCATATCCAAGATTCATCTTGCCCTCCCTTCCTCACAGAAGTGACCACTCGTACTCTTAGATGCAAAGCACAGTGGGAGGCCTGGATCTGCCTCAGTCTCCCCAGCCTCAGGCTGCCTCAGGATTGGCTCACAGGGTCTCTTCCCAGCTCTCTGCCTGTGGGTCCCAGACAGGGCAGTGCCTATAGGTGCTATACAGGATGGTGGGTAGGCTGGGCAGTTGCTAAGGATAGCCCCCAGGAACAGCAGCAGAAAGCAGCCCTGCTCCTTCTGCCCTGGGCTCTGCCTTGTGCTTTTGAGACAGGGTCCCTGTAGCCCAAGCTGGCCTATGTAGACTATGCTGGCCTTGAACTCATAGAGATCTGCCTGTCTCTCCCTACCAAATGCTGGGATTAAAGGCATGTGCCACCACACCTGGCTGCTTGGCTCAGCTTTATAAACAAGCCTTATTCTGGAAGCTTCTATCAAGCAGCCACAATATTCCAGCTCAGGCTCTAATTTAATCTTTAGTGGAGAAATTATTGAGTGGCCCTCATTGGATAGATATAGGAACAGGCCCGGAGAGGCACAGCAACTTGCCAGAGCACACACTGGAAATTCACACATTCTTTCTGACTCCAAATGCCATGTGCATTTTTTTCCACATAAAGACAAACCTACTCTTAAGACTGAGTCAAATCCTCTCAGAAATGTGAAGAGGAGTACAATGTACTCAGTAAATAAATAAAAGCACTTGAAGTGTACAGCTGTGCGGGGCCTGAGCTTGGGGAAGCTGACCCTTCTGTTTTCAGCTGACAGAAGAGTGCGAGCTTGTCTCCAGCAAAAAGACCCAAATGTCAAACCCCTCTTTCAATTAACAGATATCTTTGGGCGCCTGCTGTGCTGGGATCCACCTGGGACACAAAGAGGCCCTAGCTGTTTATCAGCTCTGCAGCCTCAGCTGAGCGGCAGGGTCCCTCAGCAGACCCCAAGCCCACAGCCCCTGCAGGGTGCTGACGTCTATGTGGTCAGCAGAGGGCCTCTGCTCCCTTCTTAAGACATTGAACCCCAGTGTTACATTGCCTGAGGTGAGCTGGGGCCGAGAAGTACCTGACAGGGAGCCTGGGCTGGAGACAAGTGACCCACACTGGCAGTCGTGGGGTATGGCTGGAGGTGGCTTTGATTAGTGTCCCTTTTTAAAGGACCCAATTATCCCCCAAGCTGATCCAGGCAGTGCCTTGGCCAGCCAGAACCCAGAGCTCATTAAGAGTGGCTGACAGAGGCTTGTCATCTGGAAGCCACCAGGGTCTGAGCAGGGCTGGGAAACATTCCTTGTCCATGCCAATTAGAAGGTCGTGGGCAGCAGGACTGGAGTCGGCATCTGCCTGTCAAAGGTTGGCACTTGGGTTCCATTCTGGCTGCTCTTTGTTGGAGTGAGGAGGGGCAGAGAGCTCTGAGGATTCACCTTCATCTGTCTTGGCAAATTGCTGCACAGCACCTCATATATGTACACTTCTCACTCCACAATGACCCTGTGAGCAAAATAGTGCTGCTTGAAACTGGGGAAACTGAGGCACAGAGGAGAGAGCCAGATATGCAAAGTGGCACATCCAGCAAGTGGCAGGGGAAGGATTTGAATCTGGTCCAGAACCCAGGTCAGCAGATCGTGCCTTCGCGCCCCTGCACCTACCCCAAATGACTCCACAGGAAACCTCAGTGCCAGGACTCACACCTGTCCCGTGAGGTCCAGGCTCCTTACCCAGGGACCCCAACACAGGGGAATCTACTCTGCACATATGTGGAGGGCAGGGAGCCATGGCACAGAGGGAAGCAGAATCTCCCTCTAGTACAGGCTTCAGGTTGGCAAAGGGTCAGAGCTGGCACTTAGAATCCTTAGAAAATGGCTCAGAATGGGAACCAGTATCTGAGGGAGGGAGAAAGGGTGAGTGGACAGATGAGTTCATGAATTAATGGATGAATGATGGGTGGATGGATGGATGGATGGATGGATAGATGAGATGGAAGGATGGGAGGATGAATAGGAAGACAGATGGATGGACCAATGGATATATAGAAAGACAAATGGTGGATGATAGATGGATGATGGATAGATGAGATTGATGGATGGATCAGTGGATGGATGGATGTCTGGGAAGATGAATATGAAGATGGATGGATGGGTCAATGGACAGATAGAAAAATGGATGGTGGATGATGGATGGATGGATGAAAGGATAGATGATGCTGGATGGATGGATGAAAGGATAGATGAAGCATGGATGGATGGATGGATGGATGGATGGAGATTGGTGGTGTGTTGGCTTCTGCTGTGTCATGAGGTTTCTGCCTCCCAGGTCACCAGCCTCAAGGCCCTAGGTATGGCAGTCATGCCCAGCCATGGCACGACTGCTGGTGACCACAAGTAGGGAAGTGGGAGGGAGCAGAGGACAGTGCCTGGGATAACAAATGAATCCAAACGGATCTGAAGAAAGATCCAGGAGCTGTGTTGGTGAGCAAAACTCACTTACTGCAGAGGTTTTAAGCACTTATATAGTGTTTTGTTGGCTCTTTGACCAGGAGGTGGGCAGGACAGAGGAGAAGCCTATGTGTGTTATGGCAGAAATAACGTACCTCTCCTGATAAGCTTATGGCTTGTGCCATTTGCCTCTAGAGGACTGGGCAGACATGCATCAGGAGGGATCAGCTTAGGAATACTACTCTTCAAGCTACACTCCCCTGGGGGTTGGGCTGCACGTGCCTGATATCCAGTATGGTGAGTGGGAGCGGCTCCCATCTCCTGCTGGCTTTCTAGGTTTGGGGAGAAGGAGCCATCTCTCTTATACTCAGCCATTATGGATTTATCTGACCTCACAGCTCCCCCTTTGTTTTTAAAATGGGGAAGTGTCATCATCTTCCTCAAGGAGGGGGAGGGCCTGATACTGCACCAAAACTATCTTGGCCACTACCTGAGCTAGGTTGTTAATTCAGCCTTTAATAAACTGGATAATGCAGGGGGCAATTACTAAAAGCACCCCTAAGGTGATGAGGGGGCCTATGAAAGGGAGCATCCAGGTGGTTAAGGGGTTGGAGAACCAGGAGACAGATGACTGGGGAGAATATCTGACCTGAAGGTTTTTTTGGAGGTCCTTAAGGGCTTTTACATTTTGTTCCACTACCCTAGACTCACTGATATAAAAGCAACATTCCTTCCCTCAAAACATACATTTCCATTAATAAGTATTTGTATCCAATTTTACACAGATAGTGAATTTAGCTGTACCCCAAAGTTTCAAGTCTGGCTGGAAAGGCCTGTACACATAATTATTTTGATTAAATAAGGTCCAGTTTGTATTTGCTGTGCTCACACAAATACCCCTATCTCCTTAGTCCTTATACTCTGACACAGCTCTTCTTCCTAGAGTAGTCCCTAGGCTTTGGAAAAAAAGGGGCAAGAGTGGGTGAGAAGCAGAACAGTCCATCTTTTCCTTGAAGTGACTTTGGACTTTCAGGCCTGTCCTGGCTTTCCTTCCAACAGGTTGGCAGTTCATCCAGGGCTTAATTTTTCAATTCTACTAATAAAACACAAATAGTAAAAAGTACAGGCACTTTAAGCACATATTAATTATCATTATAGGTTGTTATGGACACAGGCATAGATGTTTAGAAATACCATCATCCTCCACATTAGAGTGTCTCCTCTAGACATGTCTTTTGTGAAACAATACAGTTTATCATAAACGCATTTTAGTAGATAAGCAGATGAAGCTAATTAAAGTTCTTTTTAAGAATAAACTATCTCAGGCCTTTGATATCAAATCTGAAAAGTAAAACAATGCACCAAAGCATGAATGAGGGGCATTAGTTTAGAGGCTTATTTGGTATTTGGGGTTTTTTAGCCATGGCCCTGTTACATCTCTCTAGCCTTGATAGACTCATTGGGCCTGACTTTGGTCTGTGGTTAAAGCACTAGATTTTTTCTTTACTGACCACAGTTGGCAGCTGAGGGAGGCCCCAGCCAGGTAGAACTGTTTCCATTCTTAGTAAGATTTTTTTCAGTAAAGAAAGGTATTCTGTTTAACTTAGGTGGTTCATACCTGATTCTTGAATAGTTATTGCCTTTAGTACACTTTTTGAGAACTGTTCTCCAAGTTCCAAACCCCTTTGGGAAGCTTTTAGTATAGTACCTTGCTTTGATATGTTTGTTGTTTGTTTGTTTGTTTGTTTGTTTGTTTCAAGACAGGGTCTCCCTGTAGCCCCAGCCATCCTGGAACTCCCTATGTAGAACAGGCTGGCCTTGAACTCACAGAGATCCACCTGCCTCTGCTCCTGCCTGGCACTTTGATACTTTTTTTGATACTTTTTAATTAATGTTTTGGGGAATAAACACTATCCCTCCAAGAGATCTCTTGTCTATTAGTCAAAGGAAGAAGTCAAGCATATCCTATAAGGAGTCACTGCCATAATAATTTACTCTTAACCCAGAGAGATGCCATCAGGAGCACCTATGTATCACCTATGTATCACCTATGTATCACCCTGTGTGTTGGGTCCCTGTGAAGTGGTCTTTTCTCCCAGACTTCCGTTTTATGTTTGTTTGTTTGGTTTGGTTGTTTGTTTGTTTTGCTATGGGTATTCTTTTTTATTTTAAAATATTTTAAAGTTAATTTTTATTGAGCGCATTTCATACATTTCTTAATCAAATTTAGACTCATTCCCTCATCCATGCCCACCCCTCGCAACCCCCACCCACCTCCAGAGCTCGTAGATTCTGTCATACATGTTAAATCCTATCTTGCATCTTATTCTCAGTCTTTTTTTTTTTTGGTCTTTATCGAGACAGGGTCTCCCTGTAGCCCCAGCTGGCCTAGAACTCACTTTGTAGACCAGGCTGGCCTTGAACTCACAAAGATCCGCCCCTTGGCCTAGAACTCACTTTGTAGACCAGGCTGGCCTTGAACTCACAAAGATCCGCCTGCCTCTGCCTCCCAAGTGCTAAGATTAAAGGTGTGCATAACCACACCCTGCTAATCAGTCTTTTATAACCTTTTTGATGCCCAAATTTACTGTTTTGGTCAGTTATTTGAATAGGTGTTTCTCTTCATTTTGTTCCCTTTAATTTTATATTATTCCAATATATGCATATAAATCAAAATAACAAAGTCGGAAAATAAACTATAGGTTAATTTTAAAACACATTTAGGGGTTCACATTTTAACAGTAAAGTTGCATCAGGTAAAAAGAAGTATAACTTTACATTTTTTTTAGAATATGAATACATATTTTCCATCCATATATGGTAATTACAATGTGTGAATGCAAGTGGTAGGTCAATTCTAGAGCTGATTAAGAGATTCACATTATAATAGCACAGTTGCTTTCAGATACAATGAATAAAGTTGCTCAGTTTGCCTGCCAGCGGGGATTTGGTGTTAGCATCCACAAATGAAGGAAACCATTTACCTTTTTTTTGGGGGGGGGCCTGTGTTACTTCACTCAGCATGATGTCCTCGAGTTCCATCCATTTACCAGCAAAGTTCATGATGTCATCTTTCTTTACTGCTGCACAGAAATCCATTGTGTAGATGTACCACATTTTTGTTATCCAGTCATCAGTTGAGAGGCATTTGTGTTGGTTCCAGCTCTTCACTATTGTGAAGAGAGCTGCAATAAACAGCTGTGCATGTATCTTTGTGGTAGGATGAGTCTTGTGGATATATACTCAGGAGTGGTATGGCTAGTCAGTCTCATTTTGAGACTTTTAAGGGTTCTCCACACTGCTTTCCATAGTGGTTGTACTAGTTAACATTCCCACCAGCAGTGGATGAGTGTTCCCTTTTCCCCACAACCTCTCCAGAATTTGATGTCTTTTGTTTTCTTGATCTTGGCCAGTCTTATTGGAGTGAGATGATAACTTAGCATGTTTTCATTTGCATTTCCTGAATTATTAATAATGTTGAACACTTTTTTTAAAGGATATTGATTATAAATCTTTTTTATTTTATTTATTTATTTTTGTATGTGTACGAATGTACTGTCTGCATGCACGTCTGTGCACCCGTGTCATGCAATGTCACGGAGGTCAGAAGAGGGCATCAGATTCCCCTGGAACTGGAGTTAAAGACAGTTCTCAGCCGCCATGTGGGTGCTGGGGATTGAACCCGGGTCCTCTGCAAGAGCAGCAGATGCTCTTAACCACTAGGCCATCTCTCCAGCCCCATGTTGAACACTTTTTAAAAGATGTTTCTCAGCAATCTTTACTTCCTTACTGGTGAAGTCTCTGTACAGCTCTTTACTCCATCTTTTGAGGAGGTCCTTTGTTTTCTTATTTCTTTGTTTTTTTAAGTAGTTTATATATTCTGGATTTTAAGGCTCTGTCACAATGTATCAGTGGTGAAGGTTTCCTCCCACTCTGTGGTTTTTCTCTTCACTTCCTTGATTGTTTCTTTAGCTGTACAAAAGCTTTTGCGTTTGATGAGGTCCCACTTGTCAGCTGTTGTCCTTATTTCCTGTGCAGCTGCTGTTTGATTTAGAAAGTCTTTTCCTACACCTATGTCTTGTAGGTTGCTGCTGACTTTTTCTTCTATCACATTCAAGTTGAGATCTTTGACCCACTTGGAGTTTATTTTTGTACAGGGTGAGAGGTAGGGGTTTAATTTTGTTCTACAAATGGTGATCCAGTTTTGCCAGCAGAATTTGCTGAAGATGCTATCTTTCCTCCATTGAGCTTTTTTGGCCCCTTTGTCAAATATGAGATGGATGAAGTTATATGAGCTCAAGTTTGGATCTTCAATTTTGTTCCATTGGTCAATGGGTCTGGATTTTTGCCTGTACCAAGTTGTCTTTATGACTATAGCCCTATAATATAGCTTGAAGTCTGGTAAAGTAATCCCCCCTGTATTGCACTTTTCACTCAGGGTTGCTTTAGCTATTCGGGGTCTTTTGTTTTTCCATATGAATTTAAGGATTTTTTTTCCAAGTCTGTGAAAAAGCTCATGGGGATTTTGATTGGGATTGCATTGAGCCTGTATATTAATTTGGGTAGAATGGACATTTTTACTATATTAATTTTTCCAATCCATGAGCATGGAAGGTCTTTCCATCTTTGGATGTCATTTTTGATCACCTTCTTCAGGGTTTTAAATTTTTGGTTGTAGAGGTCTTTGGTGTCTTTGGTTAGGTTTATTCCTAGGTATTTCTTTTGAGGTCATTGTGATTGGGAAGGTCTCCTTATATTCCTTCTCCAGTTGCTTATTGTTGGTGTAAAGAAAGGCAACTGATTTTTCTAGGTTTATTTTGTATCCCACCATTTTCTGAAACTTTTAATTGTTTCCAGAAGTTTTCTGGTGGAGTTTTTAGCATCCCTTAGGTAAACTATCATATCATCTGCAAAAAGGGATAGTTTTACTTCCTCTTTTCTGATTAGTACTCCTTTAATTTCGCTTTCTTGCCTTATTGCCCTAGCAAGCATTTCAAGCACTATATTGAAGAGGATTGGTGATAGTATTAGACAACCTTGCCCTGTTCCTGCCTTTAACGGGAATACTTCCAACTTTTCTCCAGTTAGGATGATGTTGGCTGTGGCTTTGATTACATTGAGGAATGTTCCCTCAGTCCAATTCCCTCTAGGACTTTAAGCAGGAAGGGATGCTGGATTTTGTCAAAAGCTTTTTCTACATCAATTGAGATGATCCTGTGGTTTTTGTCTGTCAGTCCATTTATGTGTTTTATGATATTTATTGATTTATGTATGTTGAACCATCTCTACATCTCTGGTATGAATCCAACTTGGTCATGATGGATGATCTTTTTGATGTGGGTCTGTATGTGATTTGCAAGTATTTTTTTTGAGAATTTTTGCATCTGTGTTCATTAATGATATGGGTCTATAGTTTTATTTCTTGTTTGTGTCTTTGCCTGGTTTTGGTATTAGAGTGATGCTGGCTTCATAGCAGGAATTTGGGATATTTCCCTCTGTTTGTATCCTTCTGAAAAGTTTGAGTAGTAATGGTTGTAAGATCTCTTTAAAGGTTTTATAGAATTCTGCTGTGAAACCATGTGGGCCTGGGCTTTTTTCAGTTGGGAGGATTTTATTACATCTTCAATTTCCTCAAGTATTATGGATCTGTTTAAGCTGTCACTGTCTTCTTGGTTAATCTTTGGTGAAGCCAAGGATTTCAGATATTCATCCATTTCCCTTAGGTTTTCCAAATTTAGTAGAGTATAGGTTTTTGAAGTATTCTCGTATGATTGTCTGGATCTTTTCTTTATCTGTTGTGATGTTTCCCCTTTCATCATGAATGCTATTGATTTGGAGTTGCTCTTTCTTTCTTTTGGTTAGCTGGGCTAGAGGTCTGTCTATTTTGTTTATCTTTTCAAAGAACCAGCTTTTGGATTCATTGATTTTTTTTTGTATTGTTTTCTTTGTTTCTATGTCATTGATTTCTTCTCTGAGTTTTGTTATTTCTTCCTGTCTTGGGTTTACGGTTCATTTGTTGTTGTCTCTCAAGTGTTTTTAACTGCAGTGTTAGATCATTTATTTGTTCTCTTTCTTTTTTTTTTAATGTGGGCACTTAGGGCTATAAATTTCCCTCTTAGGACTGACTTTAATGTATCCCACAGGTTTTGATGTTGTGTCGTATTGTCATTTTCATTTAGTTCCAGGAAGCTTTTATTTCATTCTTTATTTCTTCCTTGACCCAGTCATTATTCAGGATTGTGTTATTTAGTCTCCATGTGTTCTTATAGTTAGTAGGGCTTATCCTGGTGTTAATATTGAGCTTTACTGCACTTTGGTGGTCTGAAAGAATGCATGGAACTACTGTGGTCTGATAGAATGCATGGAATAATTTCAATCCTTTTGTATTTGTTGACATTTCTTTTATGTCCCAGTATGTGGTTGATTTTGGAGAATGTTCCATGGGGTGCTTAGTAGAAAGTATATTCTCTGGTGTTTGGGTGGAATATTCTGTAGATATCTGTGAGGTCCATTTGGTGTATTGTATTGTTTAGTTCTGATGTCTCTCTGTTTATTTTTTGTCCAGTTGACCTATCCAAGGGACTCAGTGGGGTATTGAAGTCTCCCACTATTAGCATGCTGGGATTAATCTGTGTCTTGAGGTCCTGAAAGATTGTGTTTATAAAGTTTGGTGCACCAGAGTTTGGTGCATAAAGAGTTCTTCGTGGTTAATTGTTCCATTCATAAGGATATAATGGCCCTATTTGTCTTTTGTGATTAATTTTCCTGAGATATATTTTGTCTGATATTAGATTAGTCACTCCTGATTGCTTTTGGTACCATTTGCTTGGAATATTTTTTCCATCCTTTCACTCTAACTTGGTGTCTGTCCTTGAGGGTGAAATGGGTTTCTTATAGGCAGCATATAGATGGATTCTGTTTCCTAATCCATTCTCCCAGTCTATGTCTTTTGTTTGTGGAGTTGAAACCATTAATATTTAAGGTTATTATTGAGAGATGTGTGTTGTTTCCTTTCAACTTATTTTTTTGTTTGAATTCTTGGTCTAGGTACTTATTTACTCTGTTATGCTTTTGTTAATTTCTCTCTTGGGTTGCTTAAGGATAGTTGCCCCTTTCCTCTGTTCTTTGAATTGCTTTGAGTATTTTCTGAAGTGTTGGTTTTTTTTTTCATTTACTTTCATTTATTTAATTTTTTAACAATAAGTAATAAGTTTTTAGTATAAGTGTTGGTTTTATTGACATGTGTTCTTTCATTTTGTTTATGTCATGAAAGATTTTTCTTTCTCCTTCAACTATGATTGGCATTTTTGCTGGGTATAGTAATCTGGGTTGGCATCTAATGTCATTTAGCACTGGGAATATTTTGGTCCCTGTTCTTCTGGCTTTCATAGTTTGCACTGAGAAGTCAGCTGTAATTCTGATGGATTTCCCCTTATATGTAACTGTTGTTTTTCTCTTGTGGTTTTCAGTATTTTGTACTTGTTTTGAGCATCTAGTGTTTTAACTATGATATGGTATGGGGAATTTCTTTTCTGGTCTTGTCTATTTGGAGTTCTATGTGCTTCTTGTATTTATTTGTATGGGTTTGTCTTTTTTCAGTTTGGGTAAATTTTCTTCTATTATTCTGTTGAAGATCTTATCAATACCATTCTCTTGGGATTCTTCTCCTTCCTCTATCCCTATGATGTGGAGGTTTGGTCTTTTCATAGTGTCCCACATTTCCTGGTTGTTCCACTCTTGTGTTTTTTTTTTTAATTTTTCATAATGTTTACTTGAGGTTTCTAGCTGCACTGTGTTGTCCTGTAGGTCTGATATTCTTTTCTCTGCTTCATCCATTCTCCTTGTGAGGCTTTCCCCCATCCTTTTCTGCTGATTATATGAGTGTTCAATTTCCTTTTTCATTTCATCCTGTGATTTCTTCAGTATTTCTACTTCCTTTTGGAACTTTTCACTCTCTTCTTGTAACTCCTTGCTTCGCTGGTCAGTTTCTTTTTTCCTTTTAGCCTGAGATCTTTTCAGTGTTTCCACTTCCTTCCAGTTTGTCATTCTCTCCCTCTAGTTCTCTTCAGAGTTTGTATTTCTCTTCCTTTAATTCTTTTTGGAGTTTGTATTTCTCTTCCTCTAATTCTTTTTGAAGTTTGTCTATCTTTCCCTTTAGTTCTTTCCATAGTTTATCATTCTTTCCTTCTAGTTCCTTCATGAGTATTTCATTCTCTCCCTTTAGTTCTCTGATTTGTTCTTTATATTCTTTGAATATGTCTATATTGTTCTTCTAAGGTTGATGTCTTTTCTTCCAGGGAGATCTCATTGTTGGGATCTTCTACAGGACTGGTTGAGTTCGGTGGAAATTTATTATAAACTTTTCTCAATTGTTGTTTTTCTGTTGTGTCTTTGGCATGAGGATTCGTTTTCCTTTTCCCCTTTTGCTTGTTTGTTTGGCTCCTGTTGCTAATCTCAAATGGAGGACTGGTTGGTCACTCAGTTTGCTTCCTGCTGGTTTCTTTCTCAGCTTTGGCTGTGCAGCCTAGAATCACTGACACTGCTGGATTGTCCCAATCACAGCAAACCACAGCACCAGCAGCTTATCCTCTCCACCACAGTACCAATAACTTGAGTGTGGGATGGGGGTATTCCTTTGGCCTGCACACCAGATCCCACCTGGCCACCAGGTGTGTGTGCCACTGTCTGTTCCTCTATCCATGCACACAGTTCTTCTCTATGGTTCAAGCAGTGGGTGGCAGATGCCTGGGTGGGCAGCAAGGCTGTGTGCCAGACACCCACCTGGCCACCCTGCTTGTTTTGTTTTATGTCTAGATGGGCCAATCCATTTTTTATAATTAGTAAAGGATTGGGGTTGTTACTTTTTATTTTAAAATTGAGAAATTGACAAAAGTTTTAGAGTAGAGCATTTTCTATTTAACTGTATCCTCGAGGGAGCTATATTAATCTTTACCGTTTTGTATTAGGAAAATGGATTAGACTTTGACATTTTTATCTATAATTAAAACAGTTGTACTACACAGCCATACAGGAACCAGGTTGTAGAGGTCCATTAAGTCCATTTAAACTGTCTCTTATTGGACTGTATACTATTGGCTTAAAGATGTAAAACCCAATCTTTTAGGGTCAAACTATTTTGTAGACAAAATAAATGTTACAGGTAATATCATATAATACAGAAAGACATAGAGAACACTTGTATACATTAATTCCAAAGTTGTCACTGGAAATATAGTACAAATTAAAAGCAAAAATATCAATAACAATTTGCATCCCCAATTCGTTTAAATGTAGTACTAATTTTATATTAATAATAGTTAATCAATTGTGCCTTATATGGGTATTTTAATATTTACTAAGCCTTTAAATATCACACAATGTGTAAATAAAGCTTGGGCAAAAATTGAACATTATTTAAATGAACCTTGACTAGACATACATTGTGTTTTCAAAATTACTCAATTGAACTATGACTCTAGGGCAGGGAGGTGAGGTGAGATCATAAGCCACATGCTCTGGGAACATGTCAACAAACCCTTTTCCAAGTAATTTTTTAATGGATTAAAGTTAGTAAAGCCTTTAAGGTGAAACATACTTGAAAAACCCAAAATGAGTTGTAATGCCTAGGAAATTTTAAACTAATTAATTAGTTAATTAATTAAGCACACATTTTACTTAAAGATGTTTTAAGGTACCCCTGGTTGTTTTTGTTTTTGTTTTTGGGGTTTTTTTTTTTTTTTTTGTCTTTTTGAGACAGGGTCTCCCTGTAGCCCCAGCTGTCCTGGAATTCTCTCTGTAGACCAGGCTGGCCTTGAATTCACAAAGAATCACCTGCCTCTGCCTCCCAAGTGCTAGGATTAAAGGTGTGTACCACCATGCCTAGCTACTCTTCAACTCTTAAGAAGTGTCCTTAGTCCCCTAACCTGTGGGCCTCTCTGATGTGTGTATTACCCATGATATAAAAAGAAAGAAACGCTTATGCCCCAAGGGAACATTCCCAAAGGCAAAGGCCAATGGGTGATTCAGAGTGTGGCACCTCACATAAGCCTTGCCTCAATTTTAAGAATCCAGTGTAGTCTGCTAATGCTTCAAAAAGGGAAGCCTGGTCTAGAAAGACCTGACTTTGTCCTCGAGTGGATGGAATTGGTGATTGAAAGCCAAACTACAGCAATATAGTCTGGACACTTATCTGATTAAACTGATGAAATTAAAAGCCCCCCCCCCAATGGAGTGGGGGACCATGGGCTGTGTGGGTTTGGGCACAACTGCTTGCAAATTCGCGTTTTACATGAAGGATGCTTGTTTTCTTTATCTTTTTTTTTTAAACTTATTGATGAAAAAGATAAAGAGTAAGAAGTAAATTAAAAAAAAAAAGTAAAGAAAAGGAACAAGCCACAAAGCGAGCCGGGCCTCCCTATGCCCAAACCTGAGTGACAAAACCCTGAGACCAGGTCCTCAACTGACCTTGAAGAAAACACAAAAACCTTGGATCTGGCTAACTGTTGTTGGCCTTCCTACGCATCCAAAAAGAAAGTATAGCCCCAAAATAAATAAATAGTAAGTACTGAGAAATTGTACTTCAGGTATAAAAACTGTGAGATCTTAGTAAAAAGACAAAAAGTAATACATATATCATATATATATATATATATATATATAGTTAATTAATTAACAAAAAGAATCCAGCGCCCATCCTGGTGGTGTTTACTGGCCAATGAAGTTACCAGTTTGTTCAATAGTAAAGAGAAATTAGGATAGAAGGTTTTTGCCAACACCAGTGCTGGCTGTCAGGGTCCCACCAGAGGACAAAGGAGCTTTCAGCTGACACCAAAGAGTAGCCTCAGTCAGAAAGCCTCAGTCAGAGAGAGAGCCTCAGTCAGAGAGCCTCAGTCAGAGAGCCTCAAGTTGCCGCTTTACCTTAGCAGGTCCCTTGAGACACCGTGAGCTGAAATTAAAAGATTAGAAAACACCTCATGCTCCTCAAGTGTGGGAGAAACAAGAGTAGTAGCTGCTTGATGTCCCCAATCCCGCCAAAGAAATGGGAGGGCTCACCTTCTTCCTGTGTGTCTTCTGAAGTTCCCATCTTCTCAAGCCTTACATGTTGGGCACCAGCTGTTGGCTTCCTCCACGTCGTGAGGTTCCTGCCTCCCAGGTCACCAGTCTTGAGGCTCTAGGTGTGGCAGGCACGCCCAGCCATGGTGCGACTGCTGGGGGCCACAAGGAAGGAAGTAGGAGGGAGCAGAGGACAGTCCAAGGAATGGCAAATGAACCCGAACGGATCTGAAGAAAAATCCAGGAGTTGTGTCAGAGAGCAAAACTCACTTATTGTGGGGATTTTAAGCACTTATATAGCTTTTTTGATGGGCTCTTTGACCAGGAGGTGGGCAAGACAGAGAAGCCTACATGCATTCTGCAATGGCTATTATGGCAGGAATAATGTAGCCCCCCCATAAGCTTATGGCTTATGTCATTTGCCTCCAGAGGACAGGGCAGACATGCCTTACGAGAGATAAGCTTAGAAATGCTACTCTTCAAGCTACACTCCCCTGGGGGCTGGGCTGCAGGTGCCTGATGTCCAGTATGATGAGTGGGAGCAGCTCCCATCTCCTGCTGGGTTTCTAGGTTTGGGGGGTAAGGAGCCAGCCCTCTTACACTCAGCCATAATGGATTTTTCTGGCCCACAGAGGTGGATGGATGGATGGATGGTTGGTGGTGGATGGTAGGTATTGAATGGATAGATGGCAGAGTGTGTGGGATGGATGGATGGATGGTGAATGGATGGATGGATGATGGATAGATGGATGGATGGTGAATGGATGGATGGATTGTGGATGGATGGATGGCGGATGGTTGGATGGATGGATGGATGGACAGATGGATGGTGGATAGATGATGGATAGATGGACGGTGAATGGATGGATGGATGGATGGTGAATGGATGGATGGTGGATGGATGAATGGATGGTGGATGGATGATGGATGGATGGATGGGTGGATGAGTGGATGGATGGGTGGATGGATGGTGAATGGATGGATGGGGGATGGATGAATGGATGGTGGATGGATGGATAGATGGTGGATGGATGGATGGTGAATGGATGGAAGGATGGTGGATGGATGGATGGACGGATGGACAGATGGATGGATGGATGGATGGATGGTGAATGGATGGATGGATGGATGGTGAATGGATGGGTGGTGGATGGATGAATGGATGGTGGATGGATGATGGATGGATGGATGGATGAGTAGATGGATGTGTGGATGGATGGATGGTGAATGGATGGATGGATGGATGAATGGTGAATGGATGGATGGATGGTGGATGGATGGATGGATGGTGAATGGGTGAATGGATGGATGGATGGTGGATGGATGGATGGATGGTGAATGGATGGATGGATGGTGGATGGATGGATGGTGGATGGTTGGATGGATGGATGGATGGATGGACAGATGGATGGTGGATAGATGGTGGATAGATGGACGGTGAATGGATGGATGGATGGATGGATGGTGAATGGATGGATGGATGGATGGTGAATGGATGGATGGTGGATGGATGAATGGATGGTGGATGGATGATGGATGGATGGATGGGTGGATGAGTGGATGAATGGTTGGATGGATGGTGAATGGATGGATGGGGGATGGATGAATGGATGGTGGATGGATGGATGGATGGATGGATGGATGGTGGATGGATGGATGGTGAATGATTGGAAGGATGGTGGATGGATGGATGGACAGACGGACAGACGGATGGATGGATGGATGGATGGATGGTGAATGGATGGATGGTGGATGGATGAATGGATGGATGGATGGATGAGTGGATGGATGTGTGGATGGATGGATGGTGAATGGATGGATGGATGGTGGATGGATGGATGGATGGTGGATGGATGGATGGATGGATGGATGGTGAATGGATAGAAGGATGGTGGATGGATGGATAGTGGATGGATGGATGGATGGATGGTGAATGGATGTATGGATGGTGGATGGATGGATGGATGGATGGATGGATGGATGGTGAATGGATAGAAGGATGGTGGATGGATGGATGGTGGATGGATGGATGGATGGATGGTGAATGGATGTATGGATGGTGGATGGATGGATAGTGGATGTTGGATGGATGGATGGATGAATGATGGATAGATGGATGGATGGTGAATGGATGGATGGTGAATGGATGGATGGATGGTGGATAGATGGATGGATGGTGAATGGATGGATGGATGGATGGTGGATGGATGGATGGCGAATGTTGGATGGATGGCGAATGTTGGATGGATGGTGAATGGATGGACAGATGGTGGATGGATGAATGGATGGTGAATGGATGGATGGATGGTAGATGGATAGATGGTGGATGGATAAATGGTGGATGGATGGATGGATGGATGGATGATGGATGGATGGTGAATAGATGGATGGATGAATGGATGGATGGTGAATGGATGGATGGATGGTGGATGGATGGATGGATGGATGGTGGATGGATGGATGGATGGTGGTCAGATGGTGGATAGATAGATGGACGGATGGATGGTGGATGGATGGTGGATGGATGGATGGTGGATAGATAGATGGATGGATGGATGGGTGGATGGATGGATGGATGGATGGATGGTGGATGGATGGATGATGGACAGGTAGATAGATGGGTGAATTAATGACTAGAATCAGAACCAACTTGTTGTTGGAACAAAGATGAAAAACATCTTTGTTGCCCTCCACCTTGCCCTTCTCCTTCCTCCCTATCAGTGTTCTCCCTATCACCTTCTTTGGACTCACTCTTTTCCACAGCCCTGACACTATGTGTCATCACCCTGACTCAGCGCTGTGAGTACAGCATGGCCCAGGGGCTCCCTGCCTCCAGCACAGATGCCCTGGAACAGAAAGATGAGCTCTCAGCTGCAGGTGCCAGGAAGGAACGTGGCTATCCAGACTCTGGTCATCAACAGAAGACCTCCTGGGGTATGGACAAAGCTCTGCCATATCCCCTTCCTGGGGGTGTGGACAATGCTCTACAATTTCCCCTTCCTGGGGTGTGGACAAAGCTCTGCCATTTCCCCTTCCTGGGGTGTGGACAAAGCTCTGCCATATCCCCTTCCTGGGGTGTGGACAAAGCTCTGCCATTTCCCCTTCCTGGGGTGTGGACAAAGCTCTGCCATTTCCCCTTCCTGGGGTGTGGACAAAGCTCTGCCATATCCCCTTCCTGGGGTGTGGACAAAGCTCTGCCATTTCCCCTTCCTGGGGTGTGGACAAAGCTCTGCCATTTCCCCTTCCTGGGGTGTGGACAAAGCTCTGCCATTTCCCCATCCTGGGGTGTGGACAAAGCTCTACCATTTCCTCTTCCTGGGGTGTGGACAAAGCTCTGCCATTTCCCCTTCCTGGGGTGTGGACAAAGCTCTATCATTTCCCCTTCCTGGGGTATGGACAAAGCTCTGCCATTTCCCCTTCCTGGGGTGTGGACAAAGCTCTACCATTTCCCCATCCTGGGGTGTGGACAAAGCTCTGCCATTTCCCCAATGGTCCTTGTCTGGAGCTGCACTGTGTTTTCCCAGGATGAGGCCTCACTGTTGGGCCAAGTGCTCACCCCTACCAGCCCTTTCTGCAGAGGAGTCAGACAGCTGGGAACCAGGCTCAACTTCACTACCACTTCTCAAGGTAAAGCTGTAGGATATCAACTTTAGAGACATTCTCCATTTAAATACTAACTCTGCAGCCTGGTGCCTGTGTGACCTTGGACATGCCATGTGCCTCAGTCTCAATCACTGCAAGGAAAGCCTCAGTGTTTTGACTCCTCCTGCCTAGTGTGTTATATTGAGTGTCCAGCTCATCTTGCCCACTCTATCTCCTTCCCAGGACCATGAACTTGCTCTGGAGTCCAATAACACAGACACTTAATTCTGAGAGCACACAAGCCCTCACCACTGAGATGGAGAGACCCAGACCCTAATAATAGTCACCAAGCAAGTACCAGCTGCTCTTGGTAAAGCTGGGAGCAGGACCTGTGGAGCTCGTTCTAGCTGCCTCCAGGCAGTAGCCCTGGACAGGTGTCTCCATGGGCTTGGGTGGATGGAAGCTCTGACTCTCCTTTCATACCTGGCTGGGAGCATCCTGAGCTCCCCGTTGGGCCCTGGAACTGTGCTACCTCATGTTTACTCTGTGAGAGGGTGTGCCTTCAGGTCTGGCTCCAGCTCTAGAACCTTAACAGGCAAGATACAGGTGAACTCTGGGTCTCAGCCCCTACCCTGAAGCTAACCTTCCTGATGTGGAACTCTGGGCACAAAGTGGAGAAACAACTTGGCTGGCTCCCCACACTGCACAAAACTGTGGGTTCCTTGGGTCCTGGAAGCACCCTGCCTGGCAGTGTAGGCTATAGAGAGGATAGTTGGATCTATTCACCGCTAACCATGTAAGAGCCATGGGAGCCCCTGAGCAGGTCAGTCCCTCCCAGAGCCTCCACTGACATCTGTAAATTGGGCACAGAGCACCACTTCTTGGCATTCCTGTGGAGGCCACACTGGTGTCCAGCCCAGGCCTCAGTTTATCTGTCCCTGCCTGAAAGCAACCACTGTGTTTTCCCGGCTTTCTTCCCCCCATCCCATGGCTCCCACAGGAGCATCACCCACTGGCACCCACTCACACAACCCCATCATCTGTCCCAAGCCATGCAGCTTCAGTAAGCCAATGGCAGAAAGTGAGGCCCAGAACAAGGCTGTCATATAGAAAAGTCCCCTCTGTCCCTCCTGCCATGTGCAATGCAGCCTCATCCCTCTAGTTTACAGTAGCAAGCCCCAAACAAAGCAGAATCTGGAAGATGGTAGCCTTGTAGACTGAAGAACTGGGAGAAAAAATTCCTGCCATCTTGAAGCTACACTGTGTGGGGCATTAGTTAAAACAGACATGGATACAGTGGACGTGTAGAGCTCCCGTCTTCCCCCAGTGCACAGCACAATGCACATGTGGCCCTGGGGCTGGGGAATACCACCTCCCCATACTCCAGGGCCCAGGCTGCAGTTTCATCTGTATAGACCATGTAAAAATGACCTCCCAGGGTTTAGACCTCTAGCGTGACCTGTTCACTTCCAGACCTTAGTCAGCAGGAAGAGGACAGGCAGAAGCCCCTCTCCTGAAGTGTCCAGTGAGGTGGGCTTCAGGGTTCTTCTTGGAAGGGGTGAGGGGTCTCACACAGACACAGTGCCTGGGATGAATGGCAGATGGAGGGGCCCCCAGCAGACAAGTCAAAAGGTCACATCAGCAGGTCACAGCCAATGGCAGCCCCCACCACCAGCCCCTCAGCTGTGCTATAAGCAGGGAGGTAGGGACATGGTAGGCACAGGCCAGTTGGAGGAAGGGGTGTCAAAGGGGGAGCTTAGTCTCATGGTGAGCATCGGAAACAAAAGCCAGGACTTGAGATCCAGCAGTCCTGCACCTACATAGGTGGTCCTGTGTGCCAGCCATTCCAGCACTTGAGATCCAGCAGTTCTGGATCTACATAGGTGGTCCTGTGTGCCAGCCATTCCTGCTGGGAACAAGCCATCCCTGTGTCTAGCAGTGTATTATTTCTCACGGTCTTGAGTGTCGAGGACCTGGATCACTGAGAGGGTAGCTCTAGCAAAAGGCTCCACATGGCTACAGTAACATGGTGCCTGATAAGCTGGAGACCCTTGTTCACACTCATCTCATGGCTGTAAGCAGTGGCCTCTCCAGGTCACCAGGCTGCCTGCCAGGTCCTCAGTGGCTGGCCTGGTGAGCTTTCCAAAGGTGACTCTTGTGTACCCCATCACTTTGTCCAATGCTTTTGAGGACTCAGATCATCCCAGGTCAAGGAGGGGACTCCCTAGGGCATGGAAACCCACTGTAAGACCCAGGAACACTGCAGGCCCTTCCCCACTCCTGAGCTTGCACAGATCCCTCTACCTCGATGAGCCTTGAGTTCCTCACTATAAGCAGGTGATGCTACCTAATCCTAGTCTGCACAAACATGTGCACGTACACACACACACACACACACACACACACACACCACTCAGACTGGAATCTCAGTCCTTTTCAGCCCTGACATCAAGTGCAGGGTCACTCATGAAGCCTGAGCTGTCTTTTCTGACATATCCCTTATCATTTCTATTCCTAATCCCTTACCTCAGGTCCAGTACTGGGGACCTGAGCCATAGCCAAACTTGTGCAGTCACAACTTACCACAGTGCTCTGTCCTTCAGGCCCCACAGGCAGGAATGCCTCTCACTCACTATATATAGGTTCACCTGGTGACCCTGCACTGTTCTGGCTTGCTTTGTGTTGCTGTAAAGAAACACTCTGACCAAAAGCAAGTTGGAGAGGAAGGGGTTTATTTCAGCTACACTTCCAGGTCACAGTCCATCGCTGAGGAAAGTCAGGGCAGGAACTTAAGCAGACGCTTGAAGCAGAACCCATGGAGGAAGACTTACCGGCTAACTGTCTTTGTATTCCCAGGGGAGAACACAACCCACCACAGTCTCCCACTACAACAAATTATGTAGTCAAGTTTCCAGACCTGGGGAAATTGCTCAGGTCAGTACATCCCAACTGCAATGGATAAGCCTCACCCTGGGAAAATCACTTTCCTGATGATGGCATCCTCCCTGCCAGGTAAGCATTCAGGTCACTTTCTCAAATAGCCCAGCCTGCCTGACTAGAGATGGCGTTGCCCACAGTGGGCTGGGCCCTTGCAATCAATCATCAGTCAAGACTGTCTCTCACAGATGTGGCCAATCTGATCTGGGAAATTCTTCAGTTGAGGTTCCCTCTCCCCAGGTGACTCTAGTTCGAGTCAAGAAGAACTAACTAGGACACCTATCTATCCTTTAAACCCCAACTGGAATGGCCCCTCTCCTGTGTCACTCAAGAAGTGGTCCCTGATACAAGTTCTTGTGGCCCTGAACTGACTCACATGCCCCCAACCTGGTTGGGCTTCCAGATAATCTTATGACTGATTCACATCTGTCTGCAGAGGTCACTGGTCACCCATGTGAATGCTTACAGAAGTCCATGGATGTGAAGGAAGTGGTCTTCCTGGAGCCTGGAGTACACACTAAGAAGAGAAAGCAGCCAGTCTCTGCAGCTTTTGAGCACCATCTTCCCAGCCTTTATTCCTAGCTGCCCGGCAGGGACCAGTCAGATCCTCTCCCAGACAGCTCTGTGGGTGAATAATTTATAAGCCTTTTACATGGAGCATTAGTGAAATGTCTCCCTGGAGTTGACATTGTTCATCAAAGTCGGCTATCATGCAGAGCTGCCCTTTCCTCAGTGCCACCAGGGGAGCTGCCCTTTCTTAAAAATAGAAATGTCTTCATGGCCTCTCCACCAGTCTCAAATGCACACAGGCCAGGGAAGAAAGCCTGTACTTGTAGGCAACTGCAGGGACAGAGGTCCTAGAGCCCCATCCTCTGCAGCAGCTTCTCTCCATTCCCCTTGAGGACATTACATTTGAACCAAGAGCAGTAGAACTTAGAAGAAAACAGCAGTGTCACTGGCAAAGCAGACCATGTGTACAAAGGCCCTGGGGTGGGATGGAGACGTGATCTGGGAAGCTTCATTCCTTCCTGGGCCACATCCTGCAGCCCCCCTATGTGGGGTTGGGAGCCATGTTCCTGAATCCTGGCTAGTGTAATGGCATAGGCTAAATATTAGTTCATGGGCCAGTAAGTCCTTCTTTCTGCCCACGTAGTCACATGTTAAGGATGGGAACGTCCCCCAGCCAATGTAGCCAATCCATGACTGCTGGGTTCAATGGAAGACCATGTGTCAAAACACAGGGGGCTGGAGAGATGGCTTAGCAGTTAAGATCACTTGCTGGCCTTGCAGAAGATAGTTAGGTTTTCCACATGCATGTTGGGTGACTCACAACTGATTGGAGCTTCACCTCCAGGGAATCTGATCTGACACCTTCTTCTAGCCTCCATGGATAGTGACATGCATATTAACATACAAACAGAAGCACACATACACATGAATAAATGATAAAATAGTTTTTATTATTTTTATTTATTTTTTTGGTCTTTTTGAGACAGGGTCTCCCTGTAGCTCTGGCTGTCCTGGAACTCACTCTGTAGACCAGGCTGGCCTCAAACTTCACAAAGATCCATGTGCCTCTGCCTCCTGATAAAATAAGTTTTAATTAAAGGCTAGGGAGCTGGGCATAGGGGCTCACGCCTTTAGTCCCAGCACTCAGGAGGCAGAAGTAGGCATATCTCTGTGAGTATGGGGCCAGCCTGGTCTACATATTGAGTTCTAGACCAGCTGGGGCTACAAAGAGACCCTGTTGCAAAAAGGGGGATGGGGTAGGGAGATGGGCCAGCAGTTAGGAGCACTGGCTGCCCTGGCAGAGGATCCCAGCTTGGTTCCCAACACCCACAAGGCATCTCACAACAGACTATAACTCCAGTTGCAAATGGGTCTGGCCCTAGCACCAGGACCCTGGCCACAAGTACACAAAGGGCCCCACCTCTTTTCAAAAAGAGGACAGAACCATATGCTGCTGGGTGGCCAGTCACCTGGAACTCAGGGCATTGTGTGTCTCTAGCTCACAGCTCAGTAGTGTGGACTGGCTCTGGGTTTTGTGATCTTGTCTGGGCTCAACCTCATCCCTGGTGGTTGTTAAGCTATCAGTTACAGGGCCCATGGTATCGCCATCCAGGCTGGGCCAGCTGTGTTCTCATAGGGACATCAGAGGTTTGAGACTGTGAGAAGGGGCAGGATACCACTGGACCCTAACCAAGATGGGCACAAGGTCACTTCCATTGCATCCTCTGGACTCACGTGGGCCTCACAGCTGCATTCAGGATCAGGGAGCAGATCTCAGGCTCTGGGATGGAGGAGGGACAGAGTTCACATGAGGGAGTGGAAGGGTTGAGTGCAGCTTTGAGCTAGCCCTGATAGCTGAGAGAGAAGAGCCACCAGGGAGAGAAGCATGAGAATGGGAATGCAGCAAACAAGCACGGCCACCGCACTGGCCAGCAGGAGGCTGCCACGGTCAGGCCTGGCACCACCTCCACAGCCTCTGAGCCACCCTCCCCACAGGACTTGGCCTGTTCATTCAAAGCAGAATTCTGGATGTGGTTCCCCAACCCACTACACACATACCTCATGGCTGCCAACTGCCCACTGTCCATAGTACCTCTGTGGTCTGGCCTGGCCTTGCTTCTCAGGCTTCTAGTCCCTCCTCACACTCCTGAGAGTCACACCAGCCGTGCATCACATCTGTTCTCTTCTCCCCCAGGACCTTAGCACATGACACTCCCTTACTGTGGGGCACTGTCGCTGCTTTCTTTCCCAGGCAACTTTCCTGCAGCCTCCAGGCAGGCCAGATATCTCCTCAAGCCCAACCACTCAGGCTTCCTGTGTCCAGCTCTGGCCATGTGGTAGAGCTGCTCAGCCTGGTCCTGGAGAACAGAATCCTGCTGGCTCCATCTCTAGTCCCTACTGCCCTACACAGTGTCCTATACACAGCTGGTGCCTCGTAAGTGTTTCCACTGCCTCATCCTTGTTTGACCTTGAGAAAAGTATCACTGAGGGAAAGGGAGGGCCTTAGAGATGAAGTAACTCCACATGACATCCACAGGCAGGGAAACTGAGGCACAAGCTCAGGGGCCCTCTGCAGTGCCCTTCCTCCTTCCCTTCATTAGACACACACTGTCTGGATAATTTTAACAATTTGACACAACCTATAATTGCATGCAAAGAGGAAACCTCAAATGAAGAATTTCCCAGATCAGATGGGCCATGTCTGTGAGGACAGTCTCAACTGGTGATTGCTGTGGGAGGGCCCAACCCTGTGGGTAGCACCGTACCTAGGCAGGTGGGCCACGACCGAAAGTGAGCCACGATGCAGCCTTCCTCCATGGTCTCTGCTTCAAGTTCCTGTCTGGACTTCCCTCAGTGTTGAATTATAACCTGGAAATATAAGCTGAAATAAACACTTTCTTCCTCAAGTTGCTCTCTATCATGATGTTTATCACAGCAACAGAGAGCAAATTGCTATCTGAAAGAGGCCATAAAGACATAAAACCCCTGCTCCAGGGCCTGCAGTCATTGCTGCAGTCAGCACAGACAATAGAAAATTGCTCCTGAGACAGATCTCACTCTGTAGCCCAGGATGGCTCCAAATTCATGATGTCTCAGTCTCCCAAGTGCTGGGATTACAGGTCTGCTCTACCATACCTGGCTTAGAGAGTTGTAACTGAAACGGATGTTCCAGAGAAGATGACTCAAGCCTGTACAAAGCTGGCAGATCACAGAGAGGAGGTGTCGGCACACCCTTCCTTTCTCTAGCAGTTGACTTTGGGCCCTGCTTAAACGCTGCATCATCCAGGCTTCCTTGCATCCAGGTCCCCAACAGATGCTGGAAGATGATTTATCTAGGAGTGACGACACCTGTGGTCCCTTTCTTACTCTTTATCTCTGCCTCACCCCATGGCCACAGAATGGAGCTTCAGCAGCCATTCTGTGATTATAAGGTGCACAGCAATCACAGGCAGAAAGATGGTAGGGGCCTGCGAGCCTGTTGGCCCTGAGGACTCGCTGTACCAGCTCTAGATGGGTGCATCGACTTCCTTGATGGGTGGTAGCTCCCGGTTTGATGGATCTGTAACAGCCTCTAAGCAGCCTAAATCAGTTTCTACCAAGCGGGAAGAACTGACATTAAGAGAGATCTGGGAAGGACTTCCTACAAAGTGAACTGTGAGTTGAGACATAGACACAGTGGTTCCCAGTTGTCCTCAGGAGATAAGCTCTGACATCCAGTAGATGCCTGAGACAATGGTCATGTCAAAGCTGATTCCTGCCATGTTCTTCCTAACTGTACACACCTGTAACAAAGCATAACTTATCAAGCAGGCTCAATTAGAAACTGACAATAGTAACTACTGATTTTAAACAAACCTCCTGGGGAAGAGCACGATGTACGCAAGCCTCTCTCACCACAGCTTGTGGCATTCAACTGTATTTTTCGATCGCAGGTGGCCTGGTCTGCCTTCCTCAGCTCACAATAGCATTCACAAGCAAGCATCTGAGGCAGCAGGGCCAGCCTGAGAGCTGGGGCCACGTGGGGCAGCCCCCTTTCTCCATGACAGAGTTGGACAGGCCCAGCGTCCACCCCAGGGACACAGAGTCCCTTCCAAACAATTTACTGGAGCATGCATCCAAATAATAAGAGGGTGACTGGATCCTTTGTTCAAAAGTTATCTTTACACAAGAGCATTTATCAAGTTTAATTAACGCGTCAGTGACTCCAATGTGAGGGACGGCTCCCAACAAGCCCTGAGGATACTAATTCTTCCACATTAATGCCGACATGGCACCCGGCACTGAGCAGGAAATAGACCCTCAGTGAAAACACCACAGAAGAAGATGAAAACTTCCCTCCTTAAACCAAGTGAAGTGGGTGGTGGAGGCGGGAGGAGGAGCAGAGCTGCCAGTGAGCCCGCAGGGTGCGGACTGTGCCCAGCTTCGGCACAGACTCGGGCCGCCAGCTGGACCTATGCACTGTCCCCTGTTCCCAGCCACCTCTGCGGACCTCTCCTAAGAGAGACCATGCTTCTCTCTCACAGAGGCCTGGTGGGAGTTGGTGCTGAGACCCAGTTTTTATGATTTATGTGTCTGTGTGGGTGTGCACATGGATGCAGGAATAGGGCATGGACTGTCTTCCTCTGTCACTGTGTGTTTCTTTCAGGCAGGGTCTCTACCTGAAGAAGCTGGCATGCCTTGTGGAGGCAGGCTGGAGACCGACAAGCCCCAGGGGTCCTCCCATCTCTACCTCTCACTCGGAGCTGGACTACAGGGGTTCTCAGACACCCAGCTTGCTCTGTGGGTGCTTGGATCTGAATTCCTGCCTTCATGATGGTTCAGGAAGAGCTCCTAACCACTGGCCCACCTCTCCACCCCTCCTACCCTACACTCATTCTTTCTGTCTCTCAATACCTCCAGCTCCAGGGCACAAAGCAGTCAGTTGACACAACTGGGAGTTTGGGATGTGACTTGAACCCAGGGCTAAGCATGTGGAAGTCCTCCCAAGGAACTAACTTTCTGCTGGGGAGACAGAACAGGGAGGAGGAGAAGGCTAGGAAAGAGAAGAAAACAAAGATTCCATCCATTGTGGAGTGCTAAGAGAATAAAGTGGGCTGAGAGAGGCACAAGGTAAGCAGCCACTAGCGTCGGCAGGTCAGCAGTGCAAACGTCCTGGGGTGGGGGTGATGTTCCAGCACTGGAGAAACCACAGGGATGCCAGCTGGCTGGAGCAGTAGTTCCCTAGCTCTAAGAATACAGAGGCTGGGGCCATGGTGGGTGTTCTAGCTTGCTTTCAGTCGCTGTGACAAAACACTCTGACCAATACCAACTTGAGGAGGAAAGGGTTTATTTGTCTTACATCTCCCAGGTCACAGTTCATCACTTAGGGAGCCCAAGGTAGAAACTCAGGGCAGAAACCTGGAGGCAGGAGCTGAAGCACAGGCCATGGAGGAATGCTGCTTACTGGCTTGGTCCCACAGTCCAACCATGCTCAGCCTGCTTTCTTATACAATACAGGACCACCTGCCCAGGGGTGGCTCTGCCCACAGTGGACTGGACTGGACCCTCCCACATTACTCAACAATCAAGAAAACACCCTGCAGACGTGGCCACAGGCCAGTGCAATAGAGATGATTCCCCAGTCGAGGATCCCTGGAAGTAGGTGTGTCAAGTTGACAACTAAACTTATCCAGCACCCCAGATAGGACAGGCCTGTAGGAGGAGAGGGCACAGTGGAGAGCCATCCCTCATGGGAGGCCAGTGGGAAGGGACACTCAACTGCGCCACATCCCGGTGGAAAGTTAATAGCACAGGTGATAAAGCTTCGCAGCCCACACTGAGGTCTCCTGCCGTATGACCTTGGGCAAGTCACTCCCCTCCATTAAATGATTCTCCATTTGTTAGAGGAGCTGACAACCCTAGACGGGAGAGGTGCCAGACTCTGAGCCTGTCCCAGAGCCCTCTGGAAGCAGACATCACCGTAAAGGCCACACGGACCCTGCCATGAGGAGCACACAGTGGTGGAGGCAACAGACATCAGCATTTCCCCTAGGTAACCCTATGAGTAATTCTCCAGATGGACACAACATGGTGACAGATAGGCTCAGAGGAGAAGAACCCCAGAGGTTGCTCCATCCTCACAGGAGGGAGTTTCTCCTGCCCCCACGTTACATCCAATGTGGCATCCTGTCTGTCCCTTGGCTTGGGCTCCTGGGTGCAGAATCCTCAGCTTCTCTCTCCCACCTGCCCTGCCGTGGGGATCTGACTCCCACACTGGACCCTGCCTGCCCCCTTCTCACCAGGCTCTTCCTGGTGTGCGTAGCCACATGGTGGCTAGTGCCACCTACATCTGATGGAGTCATGGCCATGAGCCATGCACACACCAGACCACATGTCACCACATCCTCACTGGGGACTTTACAACCTGTCTTCTGCTTGGCCTCCAGGAGAGGCCACCCTCCTGGACTCCTATGTGTCCCAGGACCACAATCCTCCACAAAGCGTGTGCTGTGGCCTGAAGCCCAACACAGCTGGGGCCACAGTCCAATCCAGAGCCCTGCCCAGGGCTGCTGCCTGGGCACCGCCCACACCTGGGCACAAGTCCACATCTGCACTTAAACACTGTTCCTGGGATTCTTGGACTCTGCCCCTCTCTGGCCACTTGGGGACATGCTACAGAGGGTCTCAGTAAGCCTCCTTTGTGAGTGGTACCCCAGGAGACCCAAAATCATATCCTAAGGCCGCATAGGCACTAAACACCAAACCACTCACCTCAGTTCCCAGATGCTGCCTCTCTGTGGAAAGGCTCCAGGTCCTGAGGTCACTCCGTGATGGAAGGATCTGGAACCCAGCCTGCAGCATACCACCAGCTGGAGGGACAACTGGAGCGGGTGCTGTCCTGACTCCTGCTCTGCCCTGCAGAGCTCTGGGGGTGAGCTGGCCCCACTGGGACTAATTTGTAGGTTAAAGGGGGGAATAAGTTGAGCTCTCTTCTGCCAGCTCTGCACCCATGCGCCAGCATCCCAACCATTCTCCCTGAGCCCAAGGAGGCTCTGACTGAGGGCACCCACCGCTACATGATGTGGGAGGGCTGTCAGGGCCAGTGAGGACATGAAAGGTGAGATGCTCCCCAAGGGTGCAGCTCCCACCTTCCCCAAAGTTAACTCTGGGGACCCTGGGGTTTGCCACAGCCCCCTCAGCCTCTCTTCTTCCTTCTGACTGTGGGGCCCGGCCTCAGCTTTGCAGCCCCCAGGAGTCTGTAAGGAAAGCCAATGTCCCATGTCCTCTCCCCAGACTCAGCACTAGCTCAGCGCTAGCCAGCTCATTAGTCTGTGAGTCCTATGCCCTGGCGCATCCCCACGTGGCCCCTGGAGTGTCCCCACTGCTCTGCCTAGGGCATGCTCTGAGGTCCAGAAAGAGGCAGCCACTTGTATCCAGCAAGTCCCAGCACCTTGACCTGGGAACAGCAGAGCCCCTCATGGGACACAGCATTTTGGCCTAAATGTACAGAGCCCCACACTGGACATGGCCTCTTGACCCAAACTTGACAGAGTCACACACTGGACACAGCCTCTGGTGACTTCTTCACAGTACAGTATGAACTGTGGGCTTTAGGCTCTGACCACAACCCCCTCCCAGCAGCCTTCAGGGACTAAGACTGCCACAGTCACACCCTTCAGGAGTGCCGGACCAGGGTCTGAGACCACACCCAACTCCAGTCAGTCTCTTCCCTACCCAGTCTCTCTAAGTCCAGCTTGTAAACTATAGAGTGCCAGCCACATGTAGGGAGGGGCATAGGTGCTCCATTCTTCTTCCAGCTGAACCAGAACTCAGGCCTTGAGCATTGACAAGCCTCCACTCAACCTCTCCCCTGCCTCACTTGGCCACCACTTCCTGCACACCCTAAACACAGATATGAGGCTGGAGAGATGGCTCAGTGGTTCAGAACACTGGCTGCTCTTGCTGAAGGCCTGGGTTCAGTTCCCAGCACCCACATGGCTGCTAAAAACTGTCCTTAACTCCAGTTCCAGGGGGTCTGATGAGCTTTTCTGACCTCTGGGGGCATTGCATAGCATGGTGCACTACATTCTTGCATACTAAATACTTATACACATAAAATAAAAATTAATTAGTTAATTTGTAAAAAGAAGCAGAGAAGCGTTAAAGAAACAGCCCCAGACATCAAAATGAAGGTGTGAAGAATCTGGGGTAGGAAGTCACTGTGGGGCTCTGATGTCACCTGGTCACACCAAGAGGAACAAAGGAGACCCAGCCTATTCAGGGAGCCACGTACAGAAGAGGAGACCCAGCCTGTTCAGGGAGCCATGCCCGCCCATACATAAGAGGCCCCCCTGAGGCCAGAGCAAGGACAAGGATAAAGGATATCTCACGAATGACCAAGAGTCTCCACGACCAATGTCCCCATCAGATAGATTGGAAAACTGAGGCCCAGGGAGGGTGAGACCTGTCTGCTATCAACCAGGGGCAGGGACAGTTTCAAAGATATCCTTGGAGGTACCAGGGTCCCTTCAATCGCACACGCTCACAACATATGGCAGTTAAATGCCTTGTGAAAGGCAGAAGCCGGACTCAGACAGCTGTGGTCATCAGTCTATTCCCCTGGGTGCTATCTGGGCTCCTGGGAACAGCATGGAGGCCAAAGCTGGTTTCCCTCTGGAGAGGACCAAGTCTGTCCTATGAGAGGGCGACCTTCCTTTTCTGAAGAAGCAGATTCCGAGAAAGCCCAGAAGAGTCAAGGCACCTGGGCAGTTCCAAACAGGAAAGGGGGTTCTAGGTGAAGCAGAAGAACTTTTATGTCAGAGGTGAGTTGTTACCTTCCTAGAGTTCCCCATTTGCTAGGGAAGGGATCCCAGAGTTTGCCTTTCTAGCAAGTTCCTCCTATTGTTTGATGGCTGAGGAACTCAACTTTGAGAGCCTCTTGGGCAAGAAGGTGGGCCAGTCCCAGCTCACTCCTTACAAACCCATCTAACCACCTCCATCATCTGTACAGTACCTCCTCTGTGTTTACTGAGCACCTGCTAGGTGCCGCCCTTGCTCATCCTCATCCCTGGCCACCAAGGCTTACACTGGAAGTAGGCTGAGCTGGCCACACTTCCTACCTTGAAAGCACTGGATCTGGACTTACATGTACTTTATCTCTCCCTAAGCTCCAGGCTTCCTGGAACACAGTCCCTGGGGGTGAAGGTAGAGAGCCTTTCCAGAAAACTGACTCCAGAGAGTCATCTAGAGGTGTGGGGGACCACAAGGTAATTGAGCCTCTGGGGCTTGGCGCTGACCCAGAGGCTTAGATCCTAGCCTCCTCAGAGAGCCTTCCGGCTCTGCCTCCTTCCCCACACAAACTTCACTCAGGTCCTCAAAGTTAATTTTTCCCAGACAGAAAATTATTTACAACTCTGAGAAAGGAGTGATTTGGGGAGGCAGATCGAATTACTGGCCTTTCTCCACATGTCTCTGGGAAGCAGGGGACGGGTTCCCTGGGCCTAAGAATACAATTACAGGGAACATTAGAGCTTCTGTGGTCGGCACCTACGTCAGCGCTCAGCCAGCTCCTGGCAGGGACTGAGCCCTGGTGGCTAGAAACAAGAGGGAGGTCTTGCTCCCATCATGTCCCCAAAAGAGGTACTCGGCAACCTCTGAGGTCAATACCTCACCCAGTACCCTGTCCCTGTGATAACTGACATCCCCCCAAATCATACCCATTCCAACCCTTGGTTGCCTTCTGACCCAGTTTGGAAATAAGTCTTGAGGGCCACTAAGTCAGGTGACTGGGGTCCTTACACAAAGAGGAGAGGCTAGGAAGACACTGCATCGTGGGTCAGGAGCCAGGGTGTCCCCAGGGCCAGGGTAGCTGCAGAGACCCTACTGGCACCTGATTTTGGATGTACAGCCATGAGAACATAGTCCTTTTGCTCTAGGACCCGGGTCTGGGGCCACTTGCTCTGCAGCTTGGAGACATACCCCAAGATCCTTCAAGGAAATGCCTGCTTGTCTCCTGCCTACAGACAGTGGACCTGCTTCCTTTGTAGCCCACCTGAGCCCCTGCTAAGCATAGCCGCCTGTTCCCTGAGCCCCATAATCTGCTGTGGAATCCCCACATGGCCTTCGGCGGAGGCTCCAGCTCCCCAGTGTCTACATTGCGGGCCAGTGGCCAGCACCCTCCTGCTCCATGCTCTCAGCTGTCCATGACACCTCCCATCCTGTTCCATCTCCCAGGCTGCTCCTCCAGACAGTGCAAGCTCACATTAAAAAGGATGTCCCAGGGCAAGGCCAGGTCCTGGGAGGAGATAGTGCATCTGGGGGAGGTTCAGACTCTGGATGAACATGAACAGAAGCCTTCCTGCTGTGGGGGATGTGGTGGGGCTTCTCTGCGCCCCCATTTCTGCACACACTCAGTGGTATAGCACTACTGCTCAAGTGCAGGGCACAGAGCTGGTGAACTTCTCAGCAGACTCACCAAGCCCAAGTTCCTTCTAGCTTCCTGATCCAGTGACTTCAGGGCACATCCCTCCTTACAACATGGCAGAGCTGCTGTGGGTCCAGATTTCAAATCTATGTTCCAGACAGACAGGAAAGAAAAGCCAAAGGCACAAGTCATACATAAGTCGTCCTCGGAAGCCTTTGTCTTTTTATTAGAATACGGAAATTGTCCCCAAGGAAGGTCTATCCACTTCTCATTGGCTGGAGCTCAGTATAAGGCCAGGTCTAGCAGCAAAGGAGGTGAGGAGCATAAAGGTTGGGGCTCCCTTCTCACCACCAGGGAGAAGGGAAAGGGGTAGATCGGGTCGTTCTGCATCAGTCCATACAGAAGTTGCCTCCCGCAGTAGCCTCTCCTTTTGTGTTCTTCCTAGTCTGTAAGTGATCAAACCCACAGCCAGGGAGACAATGGAGGTGAGGAAAGGCAAATGCTAGGGACTTGGTAAAGGAGGAGGCATGGAGAGCTCACCTCCTTGGGGGCTGTTCTGGGACCTTCCTTCGTGGGGCACCTAAACGCCTACAGCACTCACGACACAACATGTTGCTGTGTCAGTCTATCTCTCTTCTTCCCTCTCCAACCAGGACACCTGTCCCCAGCCCACCTTTGCTCTTTCCCGAGAGTCTACCAGATAGTCAGCCTGTGACGGAAGGCCCAGCCGTCTCAGACTCTGCCCTGGAACGGTCTAAAAGGAAAGTCTGCAAGGAATCTGCTTCATACTCTGGGATAACCCCTCCTGGCCATAGAGTACTAGGGGAGATGGAGCACCCAAGAAAGCGGTGGCACATGGTCCTAAACCAGCTGAACCACAGCTGGACCTATACTCTAAGCCACTGGACTCCAGCCAGGAGACTCCTCCCCATCCTACTGGGAAGCTGACCCCACGTGGATGTCCACCCCCTACAGCCCTAGTCCCTGTGGACTGAGAGATTCAAACTGTCGCTATTGTGGCCAGCTCTTTCTTCTGCCTCTGCCCAGTGGCCCCAGCCATGTACGAAGTCCTCTACAAAGCCCATACCTGAAGCTACAGAAACCTTCCCAGGAGCAGGGATAGCTCAGACCCTCCCAGCAGTCACCCTACTCCAAGACAGATTCCCAAACTCTTATGACAGCCCAGCGAAGCCACCTGTCCCAAAAGCTCCAGAGATAAAAATATCAAGGCAGGTATAGGAGCAGGTGTCGAGGAGGGCCTCCTTCCCAGCCCACGTCACGGGCTCATCTGGCAGCCGTGTGCATATGGTACACACTGATGAGGAAACACAACTCTTGCCTCAAAAGCGATAAGAAAGAATTTATTCTGGAATCAAATATGAGGGACCATGGCCCAGGAATACAGATTCAGGTTACTCCAAATTCCTTGTTCCAACATGGTAACAGTTTGTGGAGTTTTTATAGTAACAGAACAAAGTCATGAATCAAGACGGTTTGGGACGCATTTGTGGGAGCGCCAGCAGCAGGTCCACAAAGCAGGGAGTATTCCCTCCCTGCTTCAGATGCTGTCTGAAGACAGTCTTAGCTTTTGGACTGGTGGGAGCCAGGGGTCTGTTGATATATTCTGAAGGATTTATCTAATAGTCATGAGGGTGTTAGGTCACACACAGAGATAGGAGAAAAATGGCCAACCTACACCATTCCAACCTCTGCACAATTGTTGAAGTTTTGATCAGCCAGTCATCCTTATAAGGTACAGGTTCTTTCCTGGGGAACTTTTGTTCACAAACACATGAGAACAGGAGTTGAAAGTGACCCTGGGGGAAGAAGAAGGGACATAGAAGGGCAGGGGGGAGGACTTGGTCACTCGGCAGTGGCTGATCAGCTCCTGGTTTCTCCGGAGGCCTCATTCAAGGAGTTCTCTTCACATGTCCCCATCACATGCTACCCCCATCTCCCAGCAAGCTACCCAGCCTCAGGTAAGCCACAGAACAAGATGTGACCAGGTGGGGGCTAGGGCTGGGCCTGGGAGGACAGCAGAGCTCAGGGGATGAGAGAGGGGAGAGTGAGTTGAGCCTGCTGATGTTTTGAGACGGAAAGAAATGCATGTTTGGGCTCCAGTCCAGGAGGTAGGGTGCAAGAGAGAAGACAAGAGTGTCCAGGCAGCTGTGGAGCAAGGTGACCTGGAACACAGAGGAGGGGAGAGTGGAGAACCTGACGACGAGGGCTGGAGAGGTGACAGCTAGAAACACGCTCTCAGCACAGGCGGAAAGACTGAGAAGGGATGCAGAAGCTGGGCGTGGCCGTGCCCGGGGCTGGGGGGTGAGACTCGCAGGGATGCAGAAGCTGGGCGTGGCCGTGCCTGGGTCTGGGGGTGAGACTCGCTGGGATGCAGAAGCTGGGTGTGGCCGAGCCCGGGGCTGGGGGATGAGACTCGCTAGGATGCAGAAGCTGGGTGTGGCCGTGCTGGGGGCTGGGGGATGAGACTCGCTGGGATGCAGAAGCTGGGTGTGGCCGTGCTGGGGGCTGGGGGATGAGACTCGCAGGGATGCAGAAGCTGGGCGTGGCCGTGCCCGGGGCTGAGGGGTGAGACTCGCTGGGATGCAGAAGCTGGGTGTGGCCGTGCCCAGGGCTGGGGGGTGAAACTCGCGGGGATGCAGAAGCTGGGTGTGGCCGTGCCCAGGGCTGGGGGTGAGACTCGCGGGGATGCAGAAGCTGGGTGTGGCCCCGCTCGGGGCTGGGGGATGAGACTCGCTAGGATGCAGAAGCTGGGTGTGGCCGTGCCCGGGGCTGGGGGTGAGACTCGTGGGGATGCAGAAGCTGGGTGTGGCCCCGCTCGGGGCTGGGGGGTGAGACTCGCTGAATCCCTGGGCTCCAAATCAGTGAGAGTCCCTGTCTCAAAAAGATGGATGACACCTGAGAAGGTTGTCCTGTGACCTATACACACACACACACACACACACACACTCACACACACACACACACAGATTTTTCCCAATGAATTGATTGAATGAGCCTCAGACAAACTGAAGTCTGAGGAACCCCTCTTCTGCCCTGCTGTTGCCTGTCCCAGGGACCTCAGAGAGGCCAGGACAGTGCTATTATCAGCAGGACTGCTCTGCAGACATTTCCCTGTTGTCATTCTGCTATTACCAGCAACTTCTCCTAGGAGACCACCAAATTATGACGCAAATGCCACCGTGTTTAGGGGGTGGAAGTAATCAGAAGGCTGTTGGTATTTATCTGCCAAGCCAGACTGCCATACTAGGCAGCTCTTTCCCAGCGTTATCTAATGCGTGACATTCACTGGCCCTGCAGTAGAGGGGTGACCTTGCTGGTGCCTGACAGCTCTTTGGTGCCCTGAGACTCCAGTGCACCAATAATCTCTCTTTGCTGGAAGCTGAAGAGATGGCAGATGGGACCTTTGCAAGGGCAAGGGCCTGGGTAGCTCCTGGCAGCCTCTACCTTCCACCCTGAGAGCCCAGCTTCCTGGAGACCCCAGGGATCGTGGGAGAGAGGGGATGGCTTTCTGCCCAGAGGGCAACACCTGCCAGCAGGTGCTGGCAGATGGTAGATGCCAAAGCATGTGCTAACAGCTGTCCCTCCCCATCCCCTTCCCTGCCTGTCCCTTCCCTGGGAATCACGGATGGGAAGGGCCCAGTACAAGGGGTCGCAACCAGCTTCCTCCTCTGCCAGCCTTAGATGACTCAGGGACAAGAGGACCCCCTGAAGGACCAACATAAGAGGGTGGGCTGTGGTCACAGAGACTCCTGCCTCTACCAGGTTTGTCTCCCTGCTAAGACCCAATACTTGGAAGCCATCCTGTCCTGGGAGGGGTCCCTGTCAGGCAGGGTGAGCCTCAGAGGAGCCCCTCAAGAAGGTGGCAGCTGAGGGGGGAAGTAAGCATGAGTGTATGTGGGCAGGAGACCAAGGATATCCAAATGCAAAATGCCTACTGTGTGCTCCTACGATCTCTACAGCCTGTGTCACAGCCAAGGAAGCTGACATGGATTACATGGCCAGGACCCAGGTCTGGGGCGATACCCTCTGTCTACCCTTCCCTGCCTCTTCTGTCTCCAGGCCTGGAGTCTGTGGGCTTCCTGCCATATGCATGCATACGCATGGCTTTGCCAGTACTCTATCCCTCCAGTAACTCTCGGGAGTGTCTCTGGCACACAGCAGGTCACCACAGCCACCCCAGACACAAGAAGAGCAAGCTGGACCCTCCTTCCAGTGGGTCATGAGCTTCCACACCAAGTCACCTGGACCCTAAGGAGCTGCAGAGGGTAGGTGAGGAGGCTGCCATTCGGAAGTCCCCATGCTGAAAGCCAGGAAAACAACCATGTTGTGAGACTTGGTCCTCTGAACGCTCTCGGCCTTAGTCTCCCCACCTGCAGGATGAGATAATTACAAACTCGATTCCCAGAATGCCATGGGGTTCCAAGAGTCAATGTCTGAAATTTACATTGGGAAATGCCAGGTGCTGGGCAGATGCCTGGATGGTTGGGAAGATTGGGCTGTTGCCATGGTGATGGGAGCTCTGAGTTTAGTGGTAAACATTCCTAACCCTCAGGAGTAGCTTGTCCAATCTCATCTCAGAGACAGGCCCAGCCAGGGCCATCTACAGATGACAGAAACTGGCCCATGGGCATGCACCCACAGGAAGAGGCTGCCTGCTCCAGGATCCGTGAGCTTTGGTCCAGAGCCCTCCCCAGGGCCAGAACCACCCTGCTTCCTAACTACAGCTTAGGCTCTGACAGTTCTCCCTGTGTCACTTGTCCCAGTGACAGACGTCCCCTAGTCTCTGGAAACCATGAAGTCAGCTCAGCCCCTGTGCTCAGGGAGCTCCAGTCATGCCCAGTGGGGACAGCAGGGTGAGGCCAAGGCAGCAGGGCAGGGCTGGGGTGGACAGGTGGGACAGCACCAAGCTGACTAGGGCTCGACAAAACCTGACTCTAATAACCACGGGAGCAAGCGTTTGCAAAGCTCTACCACCTGCTAACGAGGAACTTACAGAGAGATGGAGGGGAGAAGCCCAGGTGAGCATAGACCTGTCCACGCCAGCACACAGCCGCCCCCACAGGTGTCTCTGTGGACTGCAAGGGTGGCAGTATAAATGGATGTACCTTTCAGCCCTCCATGCAAATTGGGGCTCCACAGGATCCAGAAACATACCCTGTTCCCTCTCAGGGCTGTTACCTGCTATAGACACCAAGGCCTTGACACTGAAGGGCCCGACTTGCCCACCCATGGGAGTCAGGGGAACCAGGAAGAAACAAAGACATAGTATGTCCAGCAGACAGGGCCCGATAGAGAAGTCTTCCTGCCTCCCCAAAGCAGAACTCTTAACATGAGTCAAGAAGAAGACAGAAGGAGAGGGAGAAGAAAATGTAGGGTATAAGCACCCTGCATTTCTGAAGTATGGCCATCTTGGACCGGCAGAGCCTCCAGAAGAGCACAGTGACTGAGGGCTCCCTAGGGACCCGGGTGAGGCACTTTGGGCATGCTGAGGCACTCCTGCGTCCGTACTGCTGATGACTGGAGAGGCCAGGGCTCCTTCGCCTTACTTCAGCCTGGTAAGGTGTCATATGAACTGCCAGGGGGTTGTGGGGGAATGGCAGGTGCAGAGGCCTCGGGGTGGCCTTCTGCCTGCCAGAGGACAGCAAGAGCTGGAGTGCAGCCAGACTGTGAAGCCCCTGAAGGATAAAGTGAAGGACTTGAGCAGCTGCAGTGTGTTGTGGGGAGGCGCAGTAGGGGTCTCCTGGGAACAGGAGGCCAGCGGAAAGCAGCTGACGTAGAGCGGGGGTTGCCCTGTAGAATCTGAACAGCACATGAGTCCCTGGCCCTGGGACTGAGCCCGGGAAGCCTGAGCCGGGCCTCCTCTAGCCTCCAGCTCTTTTCCCAGTCTCTGGACCAAGGTGTAGACCCTGGCAGGAGGGCAGATAGCAAGTTCCCTTGGAAACGTTCAGCTGTAGCTTCAAACCGCAGAGGCCAACTCCCACCTCCGGCACATACACAATGTATGTGACCTGGCAGAGGGGAAGACACAGGGCTCCCAACAGAACACCCAGCCTAGCCTGGAATTTCTACTTCAACTTCTTCTCCCTGGCCCTACCAGGTCAGAACATGGCAGAACTTCCACACAGTGAAATCCCAGGAAAGCTGAAGTGGAGGGGCAAGCCACCACAGAGGGGTCCGGATGTTCCCTTAAGCCTGCCATGTCCCATCCAGACTGGAGCTTGTGACACCACAGGGCGTGGGTGGAAAGTGCAGCCCCATGAGTTGTAGAGAAAGAAGAAAAGAGGGCACTTTCCGGTCCTGTCAGCAAGGCGGCTGGTCCCACTTCACAGATGGGAGGTGAAAAGAGTCCCACCAGTGCTAGAGGTGTCTCACCAGGACTGTGCCATTCTGCATCCAAGCAGCCCACTGTGCTTAGAGAACCCCAGGCTAAGCAGAGAGCTTCCTCTCCCTGTCACCACCACCCCATCCCTATTAATGCCCAGCCTGGTTCACCAACCCCAGCAGCTCCAGGGATCCCCTGCCACACAAATCAGATTCCCAAGGAATCCCCCATGGCTCCCCAGTGCTCTCTAAGACCACCCACCCTGTCCTGGCGTGAGCTGGCCCCTTTCCCTGTCCCTTGTCTCCCTGATACCATGTTTGGTGTTTCTCCCAGCTGTGCAAGCTGCCCTTGTCTCCCCTTCTCCATGACAAGTGCCCCACCTTCGTGTCTCACACAGCCCAGTCTCTGCAGGAACACAGGCTTCAGACTCATCATGCAGCCAGGCTGACCTCGGACTGCAGATTCTCCTGCCTTTGTCTCTCCCAAGTGCTGGGATTACAGGCACTTGTGCCACCCCAACCAGCAAACAAAATCAGACTTTTACTCGACCTGTTACCTGACCTCATCTCTCAGGTATGTTAACCCTCACACACATTCATTTTCTCTTTCTCTCTCTCTCTCTCTCTCCCTCCCTCCCTCCCTTCCTCCCTCCCTCTGTGTGTGTGTGTGTGTGTGTGTGTGTGTGTGTGTGTGTGTGTGCTGTGTTGTCCCCATGCTTGTGTGACAGGCACTTTACCTACTGAGCTGTCTCCCCAGCCTCCTCACCCATATTCTTATATGACCTTCTTTCCCTAGTCAGGCAGAAGTCCCCAAACTACCCTCCACCCCTGGACTTTAACAGGACTCAGGCTTCAGCCAAGGTGGGTGTCTGGTATTCCAGGTGACAGGAAACAGAGTAAGGGATGAGGAGGGGGCAGGGATTCCTGGGAGCCTCAGCCAACCCCCAGACAGGTGACCTCACAGCTGATAGGTTCCTCAGCCAATCCCCAGACAGGTGACCTCACAGCTGATAGGTTCCTCAGCCACCTCCCAGACAGGTGACCTCACAGCTGATAGGTTCCTCAGCCACCTCCCAGACAGGTGACCTCACAGCTGATAGGTTCCTCAGCCAACCCCCAGACAGTGTGACCTCACAGCTGATAGGTTCTCAGCCAACCCCAGACAGGTGACCTCACAGCTGATAGGTTCCTCAGCCAACCCCCAGACAGGTGACCTCACAGCTGATAGGTTCCTCAGCCACCCCCAGACAGGTGACTTCACAGCTGATAGGTTCCTCAGCCAACCCCAGACAGGTGACCTCACAGCTGATAGGTTCCTCAGCCACCTCCCAGACAGGTGACTCACAGCTATAGGTTCCTCAGCCAACCCCAGACAGGTGACCTCACAGCTAATAGGTTCCTCAGCCAACTCCCAGACAGGTGACCTCATAGCTAGATAGGTTCCTCAGCCAACCCCAGACAGGTGACCTCACAGCTGATAGGTTCCTCAGCCACCACCAGACAGGTGACCTCACAGCTGATAGGTTCCTCAGCCACCCCCAGACAGGTGACTTCACAGCTGATAGGTTCTCAGCCAACCCCCAGACAGGTTGACCTCACAGCTAATAGGTTTCTCAGCCAACCCCAGACAGTGACCTCACAGCTGATAGGTTCTCTCAGCCAACCCCCAGACAGTTGACCTCACAGCTGATAGGCTCCTCAGCCACCTCCCAGACAGGTGACTTCACAGCTGATAGGTTCCTCAGCCAACCCCAGACAGGTGACCTCACAGCTGATAGGTTCCTCAGCCACCTCCCAGACAGGTGACTTCACAGCTGATAGGTTCCTCAGCCAATCCCCAGACAGGTGACCTCACAGCTGATAGGTTCCTCAGCCAACGCCCAGACAGTGACCTCACAGCTAGATAGGTTCCTCAGCCACCTCCCAGACAGGTGACCTCACAGTTGATAGGTTTTTCCTCAGCCCACCCCAGACAGTGACCTCACCAGCTGATAGGTTCCGCCAGCCAACCCCCAGACAGGTGACCTCACAGTGATAGGTTCCTCAGCCACCCCCAGACAGGTGACCTCACAGCTGATAGGTTCCTCAGCCACCCCAGACAGGTGACCTCACAGCTGATAGGTTCCTCAGCCACTCCCAGACAGGTGACTTCACAGCTGATAGGTTCCTCAGCCAATCCCCAGACAGGTGACCTCACAGCTGATAGGTTCCTCAGCCAATGCCCAGACAAGTGACCTCACAGCTGATAGGTTCCTCAGCCAACCCCCAGACAGGTAACCTCACAGCTGATAGGTTCCTCAGCCAACCACCAGACAGGTGACCTCACAGTTGATAGGTTCCTCAGCCAACCCCCAGACAGGTGACCTCACAGCTGATAGGTTTCTCAGCCAACCCCCAGACAGGTGACCTCACAGCTGATAGGTTCCTCAGCCAACCACCAGACAGGTGACCTCACAGCTGATAGGTTCCTCAGCCAACCCCCAGACAGGTGACCTCACAGTGATAGGTTCCTCAGCCACCCCAGACAGGTGACCTCACAGCTGATAGGTTCCTCAGCCAACGCCCAGACAAGTGACCTCACAGCTGATAGGTTCCTCAGCCAACCCCCAGATAGGTGACCTCACAGTTGATAGGTTCCTCAGCCACCCCAGACAGGTGACCTCACAGCTAATAGGTTCCTCAGCCAACCCCCAGACAGGTGACCTCACAGCTGATAGGTTCCTCAGCCAACCCCCAGACAGGTGACCTCACAGCTGATAGGTTCCTCAGCCAACCCCAGACAGGTGACTTCACAGCTGATAGGTTCCTCAGCCACCCCAGACAGGTAACCTCACAGCTAATAGGTTCCTCAGCCAACCCCCAGACAGGTGACCTCACAGCTGATAGGTTCCTCAGCCAACGCCCAGACAAGTGACCTCACAGCTGATAGGTTCCTCAGCCAACCCCCAGACAGGTGACCTCACAGTTGATAGGTTCCTCAGCCACCCCAGACAGGTGACCTCACAGCTAATAGGTTCCTCAGCCAACCCCCAGACAGGTGACCTCACAGCTGATAGGTTCCTCAGCCAACCCCCAGACAGGTGACCTTACAGCTGATAGGTTCCTCAGCCACCCCAGACAGGTGACTTCACAGCTGATAGGTTCCTCAGCCACCCCAGACAGGTGACCTCACAGCTAATAGGTTCCTCAGCCAACCCCAGACAGGTGACCTCACAGCTGATAGGTTCCTCAGCCAACGCCCAGACAGGTGACCTCACAGTTGATAGGTTCCTCAGCCAACCCCCAGACAGGTGACCTCACAGCTGATAGGTTCCTCAGCCAACCCCCAGACAGGTGACCTCACAGTTGATAGGTTCCTCAGCCACCCCCCAGGCAGGTGACCTCACAGCTGATAGATTCCTCAGCCAACCCCCAGACAGGTGACCTCACAGCTGATAGGTTCCTGGCCTAAGGAGACAGAGGGAGCTTGAGGAGTCCTGGCCTAGCTGAAAGAGTGAGTCCCTGGGTGGGGGGGCTGGCACACTGCCCTCTTCCTCTCTCCTGCTCTCCCCACCCCCTCCTTTCCCTCTCTTCTCCCTTCTCTCTCCCTCTCTTCCTCACTCTCTCCCTCTCCCTTCTCTCTCTGCTCTCTCTCTGCTCTCTTCTTCCTCACTCTCTCCCTCTCCCCTCTACCTCCTTCCCTCTCTCTCCCTCTCTCATTCTCTCTCTCCCCCCTATCTTCTCCCTCCCTCCCTTCTCTTCCCCTCTCCTCTCTCTGTCTCTCTCTCTCCCTCTTTCCCTTCTGCCCTTCCTGGTTTCTATCCTTTTTCAGGTGAATGAAGGAAAGCTGATTGACAGGCCCAACACAGAGGGAATATGCCACCTCAAGGCCAACAGACCTAAGTGAGAAACAAAAGGGAGCACCTTCACGGCTGCCTTCTTCTGGGTGGGGCAATTGCTTGGCCCAGGCACCACTGCAGCTCTCTGGCCAGGGACGAGCAGGTAGAAACGTGGCATTCAGGGCTGGAAGACTCTTCCCAGGTAGATACTGCATTCTGGATAACAGGAGGAGGAGCCCTACAGCGAAATCTTGTTTGCATACCCAGGGATGGCAACACTTGAGCTGGGATCCTGGGGATGCTTGACGAGAAACACCTGCCAGCATGTGCAAGGCCAGAGGCTCAAGTATGCTTCCACCAGCAGCCCCTTCAGACTGGGCAACTTCGCAGTGCCCCAGACTCAGGCAGCATTTCCACACTCGGGGAGCCTCGATTGGGAGCCGGGCCTCACTAAAGTAACCTCAGAAACTTCAGTCATCTCTTAGAGTGCCACTTTGCCTGTGCTTGTGTATTTGGGAAACTGTGCCACAGAGAGAGGCAGTCATGCACCGTCCATGTTGAACAGTGGAGAGGTGGTACTCTGACCTTCCAGGGGAGCTGACCCAGCAGCCATGTACCCTCCATGTTGAACAGTGGAGAGGTGGCACTCTGACCTTCCAGGGGAGCTGACCCAGCAGCCATGCACCCTCCATGTTGGACAGTGGAGAGGTGGTACTCTGACCTTCCAGGGGAGCTGACCCAGCAGCCATGCACCCTCCATGTTGGACAGTGGAGAGGTGGCACTCTGACCTTCCAGGGGAGCTGACCCAGCAGCCATGCACCCTCCATGTTGAACAGTGGAGAGGTGGTACTCTGACCTACCCTCGGAGCTGACCCAGCAGCCATGCACCCTCCATGTTGGACAGTGGAGAGGTGGCACTCTGACCTTCCAGGGGAGCTGACCCAGCAGCCATGCACACTCCATGTTGGACAGTGGAGAGGTGGTACTCTGACCTTCCAGGGGAGCTGACCCAGCAGCCATGTACCCTCCATGTTGAACAGTGGAGAGGTGGTACTCTGACCTACCCTCGGAGCTGACCCAGCAGCCATGCACCCTCCATGTTGGACAGTGGAGAGGTGGCACTCTGACCTTCCAGGGGAGCTGACCCAGCAGCCATGCACACTCCATGTTGGACAGTGGAGAGGTGGTACTCTGACCTTCCAGGGGAGCTGACCCAGCAGCCATGTACCCTCCATGTTGAACAGTGGAGAGGTGGTACTCTGACCTTCCCTCGGAGCTGACCCAGCAGCCATGCACCCTCCATGTTGGACAGTGGAGAGGTGGTACTCTGACCTTCCAGGGGAGCTGACCCAGCAGCCATGCACCCTCCATGTTGAACAGTGGAGAGGTGGTACTCTGACCTACCCTCGGAGCTGACCCAGCAGCCATGCACCCTCCATGTTGGACAGTGGAGAGGTGGCACTCTGACCTTCCAGGGGAGCTGACCCAGCAGCCATGCACACTCCATGTTGGACAGTGGAGAGGTGGTACTCTGACCTTCCAGGGGAGCTGACCCAGCAGCCATGTACCCTCCATGTTGAACAGTGGAGAGGTGGTACTCTGACCTACCCTCGGAGCTGACCCAGCAGCCATGCACCCTCCATGTTGGACAGTGGAGAGGTGGTACTCTGACCTTCCAGGGGAGCTGACCCAGCAGCCATGCACACTCCATGTTGGACAGTGGAGAGGTGGTACTCTGACCTTCCAGGGGAGCTGACCCAGCAGCCATGCACCCTCCATGTTGAACAGTGGAGAGGTGGTACTCTGACCTTCCCTCGGAGCTGACCCATCAGCCATGCACCCTCCATGTTGAACAGTGGAGAGGTGGTACTCTGACCTTCCCTCAGAGCTGACCCAGCAGAGGCAGGCAGCTACATCAGTGCTTCGGCCCCCTGGGCTGGAGCCACCTCACCTCCCCTCCCCCCCCAGGGAGAAGGAAGAGCTAAATTCTCCCTCAACAGCAGGATGCTTCTGGGCCTCCCTTCCATGATGCAAATTAATATTTATTATGCAATTATTCATCTTTGTAATTGCTAGTATTTCAAAGGAAGCGCGGAAGGTTTAATTAGAACACTTGGAATGTTATTAAAATGGAATGCCAAAAGGAGGGGTGCCCCCTCCACCTCTGCAGCCCCAAGCCCCAAGCAGCTGCCTCTAGAAGGTTCTCAAAGCTTGGGTCCGCCTTAGCCTGGCTTCCTGACCTGGACACTCCTGTGCCATTTAGCCTTTTCTTTTTCTTCTTTTTTGAATTTTGATTCCTTTGAGGGTATAGTGATACAAGAAATTCTGTGGTTGCTGCAGGATGCCTTTGAGAAAGGCAGCTGGGCTTCCTGGGGCAGAGGGTGGCACTTAGGTTCTGTGAAAGGACAGCCCAACACCTGCCTCTTCTCTGCACCAAGCAGCCTGCAGGGTGGCGCAGCCTCTGCAAACCCCAGCCCACCCTATACCCAGTTTCTCCTTCCTCCTGTCTCCTGCCACACTGCAAACATTCACAGGGTTCACAGGGCTTTTTTAGATCCATAGATCCTCCATCCATAAGGAACTTCAATTGGGGGGGTGGGGGAAAACCTTTGTAAGTCAGAGGATGGGTGGCAACTCTGGGGAAGTTGGATCTAGAACACAGAGACCAACTTGCCCAGCTGCAGCGGGACCCCGACCCCCAGCCAGCCTTTGCCCAATCAGAGAGAAAGTCTGTACTGCAGTAGGGAAACTGAGGCTATGTCCAGAAAACAGGAGGCTGAGCAGGGATGGGGCAAAGGGAGATGCCAGGGGCCTGAGGGCCTCCATGTGGAGAGTGAGCTCAGGGAGATGAGATGCTGGGACCTGAGGGCCTCCATGTGGAGAGTGAGCTCAGGGAGATGAGATGCTGGGACCTGAGGGCCTCCAGGTGGAGAGTGAGCTCAGGGAGACAGGGCCTGAGGGCCTCCATGTGGAGAGTGAGCTCAGGGAGACGCCGGGGCCTGAGGGCTTCCATGTGGAGAGTGAGCTCAGGGAGATGCTGGGGCCTGAGGGCCTCCATGTGGAGAGTGAGCTCAGGGAGATGAGATGCTGGGACCTGAGGGCCTCCATGTGGAGAGTAAGCTCAGGGAGACGCAGGGGCCTGAGGGCCTCCATGTGGAGAGTGAGCTCAGGGAGATGAGATGCAGGGGCCTGAGGGCCTCCATGTGGAGAGTGAGCTCAGGGAGATGAGATGCTGGGACCTGAGGGCCTCCATGTGGAGAGTAAGCTCAGGGAGACGCCGGGGCCTGAGGGCCTCCATGTGGAGAGTGAGCTCAGGGAGATGAGATGCTGGGGCCTGAGGGCCTCCATGTGGAGAGTGAGCTCAGGGAGATGAGATGCCGGGACCTGAGGGCCTCCATGTGGAGAGTGAGCTCAGGGAGATGCTGGGGGCCTGAGGGCCTCCACGTGGAGAGGCTCAGTTGGGTGATGCGTCACAAGCTGTAGGGAAGGGCTAGATTACAATCCCCCCCAAAGAGAGGGAACCCCTGGGAACTGAGATGACCAGAGAGATCTAGCACAGGCCAGAACTCAGCCCTGGTCCTCGGGGCCTGGGGCTTCTCAAGGAGACTTGTCGAGGAAGAAGGGCAGCATGTGTCAGCTCATAGCCTGTCCCTGGCCATTGTGAGAGCTCAGGCCAGGCTCCTGCAGCTCACTCCTGGGACCTAGAGTTAAGGAGTCAGTGCTATGCTGTGATTTTTACAGCTTCTACCTGGCTCCTGCCCGCTCCCTGTACCTTGTCAACAGGCTATGTTTGAACTAAGTCACATGCTAGAGAACTTCCCACACCTTTCTGAAAGGATATAAAAGTCAGGGGTTTTCCTTTGTGGAGAATTTCTCTGAAGGAGCTGGTCTTCTCTGTCACCTTGCTTGGCCCTTACCTCTCTCTCACTCTTCATTCAGGCTTTCTCTCTTGGTGAAGTCTCCCCACGTTTTAAAGAGCAGTCTCTTCTCTTTGAGGCCCCATCTGTGTAGTTTCTGATGTCAGTACTGTCTCTTTTCAACTGCTCTACCCTCATCAAGATCAAGCCTCTTCCTCTTCATGATTATGGAAGAAATATTAAATAGTAGTCCTTTCCTCCAAACCCTGTAAAACTTTTTGTTTCTGACCAGGAGTTCTGATCTTTTAATCTCCCCCAGTTCCTGAAGTCTTTGTTTTGCTTTTTGTGGGTTTGTTTGTTTGCTTGTTTGTTTTGAGAGTTTTTGTCTGGCCTGAAAATCCCTATGTAAACCAGACTGCCCTTGATTTCACAGAGATCCACCTGCCTCATCCTCTTGAGTGCTGGTAAGGCTCTGATGCATTTCTGGATCCTGCTGGCCTGGGGCAGCACAGCCTTCCCTCCTCTTTGGGTAACCTTATTTCCCCTCCCTTTAAACTAGCCAACCAGGAATGACTGAGGTCAGACCCCCCCCAGCCTCCCATTCCCCCACCCGCAATGAGGGAAAAGGCATAGTACTGCTGGGTTAGTGATAGAAACCTATCAGATTCCCAAGTGGGATACCCTTGCTGAATCTGAATGTGACACAGCTCATCCTTTTGCAAAGGTCTTGCCAAGCTGCCCCTATTTTGCCTGCATCCTTTGTGTGTGGATGGAGTGCCTGAACTTCATTTTTTTATGTTTATTTTATGTGTATGAGTGTTATGCTTGCGTATATGTCATACAATGTACAATGTACAGTGTCGCACAATGCCCACACAAGACAGAAAAGGGCATCATATCTCCTTGAACTACAGTTACAGAAGGTTATTATCTGCATGTGGGTGCTGGGAACCAAACCTGAGTCCTCTGCAAGAATAGCCAGTGCTTTTAACCACTAAGCCATATCTCCAGTACCCCTCATTTTATTTCTAACAATTATGTGCCAGCTCCCTTCACAACCAACCTGTCTTCCCCATTTAATGGCCTATAGACAGCAGAGGTGGCATAGATCAGGTGCAGCAGGGAGGGGTTGGTTCAAATATGGCCTCCAAGCGGAGAGTCCAACTTACAGCAGCTTTGGTGACTTCAAACCCCTGCTAACCAGCTCAAAGGGCTTCCCTGTTCCCAGAGCCCGACACCTTGAGAGCAGCAAAGTCTCCTCTTCCCAGAAGGCCTGGTTCCCACCCGGCCCACAGCACACCCCATGGCACAGAGCACTGTTCCAAGCCTCCCCTGGATCTTGGCTGGGGTTGGGGTGCAGGATGTCAGCTCAGCGAGAAACCAAAGCACAGGCTGTGGAGGCAGGAATGAGACCCAAAGCCACAGCCTCCCTCAGGTACCATCTACCAATACACGCAGGACACAGAGCTGAACGTGCCTCCCTAATGCTGGGATGTAAAGGCATGTGCTACCACAGAAGGCTTATATTTATTTTTCAAATTGTGTGTGTGTGTGTGTGTGTGTGTGTGTGTGTGTACCCTTGCCTACACTTGGATTACCTTTGTCATTACTCTCCATCTCAGCTTAAGACAGGTCTCTAATTCTACCTGGAGCTCACTGATTCAACTAGACTAGCTAGCTAGTCCTGACAGAGAAGAGAGGGGCAGTAGTTGGCATCTCTGACAGAGAAGAGGGGGGCGGTAGTTGGAGTTACCCAGATATCACCATAGCCAGCTTTTATGTGTCCTGGGGATTTAACTCAGAGCCTCTTGCTTTCGAAACAAGCACTCTGCCCACTGAGCCATCTTCCCAGCTTGTTTCTGAGATTATGTCATACTGCAGGCTGGCCTTGACCCATTTACCTAGTTTAAGATCACTTCAAACTGCTGATCTTCCTGCCTCCATCTCCTGCCACCACCCACCAGGCCCTGCCATGGGGCTGTCCATGGGGAACCTGCAGCTCGAGGGTGGAAAGTGGCCTTGTGACAGTGTTCCTCAGGCTGGCCCATTCTGTCCCAGGCTCCAGGTCAGCTCATCCTCCTCTCTGTGCTCTAGGACCCCACCGCCTGTGTCACCAGGACTGCCCTCACCACTGCAGGTGGCCTGCCCTCTGTGCCCATTATGCCTCATCTCGGAGCTCACCAGGAGCTTCCTTGTGCCATGAATATCTGATACCCGGATCTTGCAGGGCCTCTGCAGACTCACTGCCCTTCCACCCTGTAGCTTACACAGGGCAAGCACCGGCAAACTCCTTTCCAGCACTTTCCAACTGCTCCCAATCAGCCTGAAGCAGCCACCTGCTGTGAGCCCAGACCACCTGCAGGGTAGAATGAATATGCATGTATTCTAATCAGAATCGGTTGTGATTTGCATGACAATTGGAGGCCAATTCCACACTCCTGAGTAACTTTGAAAGGCAGCTCAGACAGCCAGACTCCTCAAGGCTGCTTGGAGTACAGAGGCAAGGTGGTAAGTGGGGGGGCCTCCATCCCAGGGCTTTTCACAGCCTGACCCTCAGCTTCCAATTTTCCACTGAGAGAAACTGGGCCCAAGCAGCGCTGGGGGTGAACTGCCTGTCTCTGGAATGTTCCTCTGGCACAGGGGACAGCCAAGGTGCTGCCATGCTGGGGGTCAGGAAGGGCTGTCCTGGGAGGTACTCACTGAAGGGCCCTTTGCTGGTTGGTTCTTGTCAATATGACACAAACAGGAGTCACCTGGTGTGCTGGATAGCTTAGTACCAACTCTGTCCACCAGGGGGCAGCTGTGGAATTACCACCATTAAACTGGCCTGTGGTCATGTGTGCGGGATATTTTCTTGTTTGCTGAGTGATGTGAAAGGGCCAGGCCCTCTGTGGTAGGGCCACCCTCAGCAGGTTATCCTGTACTGCATAAGAAAACAGGCTGATCATGGGCCAGGGGAGCAAGCCAGTAAGCAGGACTTCTCCATGGTCTGTGCTTCAGCTCCTGCCTCCAGGTTCCTGCCCTGAATTCCTACTTGGGCTCCTTCTGTGATGAACTATCCTGGGAGATGTACGACAAATAAACCCTTTCCTCCCCAAGTTGTTATTGGTCAGAGTGTTTTGTCACAGTAAAGGTGCCACTAAGTAGAACACCTGGAAAAAGGAGCCCTCAAGTGTGGAACAGATCGGCTGTGGCCACATCTGTAGGGCATTTTCTTGATTGCTAATTGGTGCAGGAGGGCCCCGCCCAGTGTGGGTGGTGCCACCCGCCTAGAGACTGAGCTGAGCGGTGCCATCCCCTGGCAGGGCTAATTGATACAGGAGGGCCCAGCCCAGTGTGGGTGGTGCCACCCGCCTAGAGACTGCGCTGAGCGGCGCCATCCCTAGGCAGGGCTAATTGATGCAGGAGGGCCCCGCCCAATGTGGGTGGTGCCACCCGCCTAGAGACTGGGCTGAGCAGCGCCATCCCCTGGCAGGGCTAATTGATGCAGGAGGGCCACGCCCAATGTGGTGGTGCCACTGCCTAGAGACTGAGCTGAGCGGTGCCATACCCTGGCAGGGCTAATTGATACAGGAGGGCTCAGCCCAGTGTGGGTGGTGCCACCTGCCTAGAGACTGTTCTGAACAGGGCCATCCCTAGGCAGGGCTAATTGATGCAGGAGGCCCCGCCCAGTGTGGGTGGTGCCACCCGCCTAGAGACTGGGCTGAGCAGGGCCATCCCCTGGCAGGGCTAATTGATGCAGGAGGGCCCCGCCCAGTGTGGGTGGTGCCACCGGCCTAGAGACTGGGCTGAGCAGGGCCATCCCCTGGCAGGGCTAATTGATGCAGGAGGGCCCCGCCCAGTGTGGGTGGTGCCACCCGCCTAGAGACTGGGCTGAGCAGTGCCATCCCTAGGCAGGGCTAATTGATGCAGGAGGGCCCGCCCAGTATGGGTGGTGCCACCCGCCTAGAGACTGGGCTGAGCAGTGCCATCCCTAGGCAGGGCTAATTGATGCAGGAGGACCCGCCCAGTGTGGGTGGTGCCACCCGCCTAGAGACTGGGCTGAACAGGGCCATCCCTAGGCAGGGCTAATTGATGCAGGAGGACCCGCCCAGTGTGGGTGAGAGACTGGGCTGAGCAGTGCCATCCCTAGGCAGGGCTAATTGATGCAGGAGGCCCCGCCCAGTGTGAGTGGTGCCACCCGCCTAGAGACTGGGCTGAGCAGCGCCATCCCCTGGCAGGGCTAATTGATGCAGGAGGGCCTGCCCAGTGTGGGTGGTGCCACCTTCCTAGAGATTGGGCTGAGCGGTGCCATCCCCTGGCAGGTGGACCTGCGCTGCAGGAAAGTACCTGAACAGCCCGAGGAGCAAGCCAGTGAGCAGTGCTCCTGTAGCGTCTGCCTCCACATTCCAGCCATGACCTCCTGCCCTGGCTTCCCAAGATGACGGACTGTGACTTATAAGCAGAAATCAACTCTTTCCTCCCTTAGTTGCTTTTGGCCAGTGTTTTATCACAGCAACAGTGAAGGGAACTGAGTGGGCCCTCCCACGGCCTGCAAACAACCACGAAGGAAGTTGCCTGGGTGTGGCTGGGGCTCTTAAACACACCCCCGCCCCCCACCCTCTTCAGGCCCCCAGTTTCCAAAGCCCCTTCCTTTGGAGCAGGTATCCCTCAGGCACTTGTAGAGCCTCTGAGTGGAAGCGACAATCACACACAACACACACATACATACACACACAGGTCTGTGCCACTTGCCACACCATGCCTCCCCCTGGCCTGCCTTGGGGTGGGGGAGACCCAGGCTCAGTGGCCATTGTTATCCCCTAGCCTCCCACCAACCCAATGCACTTCCCAAGGAGGCAGAGAGGTCTGGAGGGACTCTTGAGACACTCCAGTAGAGCATCAAGCAGGCATGACATGTAAACTGTGGTGGTGCCAGGACTCAGCTAGACCTCATGCCCAGTGGAGAGCTGGCAGCCACCACCACCCACTGGTGACAGGTGAACACCCCGAGCTACCACTGACTTGATGGGGCACTCTGACTTACTGAGCAAGCCTGTGGCCTAGTTGGCATCAGTGTCCCTCTACTCTAGGTAAGGATAGTCATGCTAGAGGAGAAGTACTGGGTACCTGTTGACTTTACACCTTGAAACATGTGCAATTTGTCCCTCCTAATAGCTATATTGGAAGGAGCCAAATAAAAATCACCATTCATGTAGGACAAAATAGTCAAAATGATTCTGTTGCAATTTCACATAACCTACTAAATATCAAAGTGCTATGGGCACTCTCGTACACCAGCGTTACTCTACGTTCATAAGTGTATTTATGGAACTGGAGAGATGGCTCAGCACTTAGGAGCACTGGCTGCTCTTGCAGCTTTCTGCACCCACATGGCAATTAACAATCATTCATAACTCCAGTTCCAGGGATCCAACTCCCTCTTATGGCCTCCACGGGCACTGCATACATGGTGCACTTTCATATATGGAGCAAAACACTCATGCACAAAAAATTAAGTAAGCCATAAGCATATTTACTCACTAGCTTCTACCATCTTCAGTCAGATGGCTGGATCAGATGGGGTCAGGAGAAGTTCAGTAATTCTCTCAGCCTCACACAGCTCAAACACACTATAGTGATTTCTTAAAATCTCAGCATGGTAGCACACACCTTTAATCCCAGCACTTGAGAGGCAGAGGCAGGTGGATCTCTGTGAGTTCAAGGCCAGCCTGGTCTACATAGTATAGTTCCAGGCCATCCAAGGCTACTTAGTGAGACCCTGTCTCAAAAAAAAAAGTCTCAGTGTGAAACTATCCTACTCTCCCCCATTTAATTCTTGGACGTTGGTCTCGGGGAATAAAAACAGTCCAAACAGACCCCTTTCATGGGGCATGCAGCAGTTTTGTGTGTCTCACAACAGACTCAGCCCAGCTGGCCTTCAGCAGAGTGGTCAGACACGCTTGCTCATGCTAAGAAGCAGGGCTTGGCACTAGGCAGGAGGACGCCCCTCCCCATGCCTAGCCCTGCAGCAATCTGGGACACACCAGGGCAGTGGGCTGAGTGAAAATTAATCCCCAGAGTCTCCCTGCAAGAGTGTGACTCCAGTTACACACAGGCCTGCGGGGACAGAGGACAGATGCGTGGATGGTAGAGATGAGGTGCGGTCACCAAGCAGGGAGGTCCTCTGTATCAGTGCTCTTCTGCGGTGGAGACATGAGCTTGCATGGTAAACCTGAGCGGAGTCTGCACATGCATACACCCCTGGTATCCTGCTGCGATCCCTGCTTCTAGCCTACCAGACGGTGCCACTGCCAGAAACAGACTCAATACACAAAGGACCCTTCCCTGCTCTCGTCTTTACTTTTTATTATTTAAAGCAGGATCTCGTATAGCCTAGTCTGGCCCAGGTCTTGCTATGAAGCTGAGGATAACCTTGAACTTCTAACTCTCCTGACTCCTGCTGGGATTATAGGAGTGCACCAACACATTCAGTCCAGGGGATCAAACCCAGGGCTTTGTGCATCTAGACAAGCACTATGCTAACTGGGCCACATTGCCAGTCTCATCTCCATTTGTTCTTATAACTGCATATGAATCTGCAGTTATCTCCATTGTTTTTTAGTAACATCTTTAGAAGGTTGTCAGAGAGAAAGAGATAGAGAGAGGGAGAGAGAGAGAGAGAGAGAGAGAGAGACCTATGCAGATGTGACAGCTAAACATCACAGGGAACCCCTAGTGGGATCTGTAGGTTTATCAATGGCACACAGTGTTCCACACTGATGGGGAATGCTGAAAGAACAGGTACAGGGAGTCTGAGAACACTGTCCTGTAGGAATTAATGTCAATAAGTTAAGATACTAGCATGGCGGTATGAGCCTATAATCCCAACACTTGGGAGATGGAAGTGGAAAGATCAGGAGTTCAAGGTCACCCTTGGCTGTATAGTGAGTTCAAGGCCAGCCCGGGCTACATGAGACCCTGTTTTATACATATATATATATATATATATATATATATATATATATGGTCTGGTATATAACAAATTGCTACTTCCATGGAGGGAAAGACAAGGGCAGACCTTGTGGAGAGAATGTTAAGCAAAGCAGGCTGTGCTGGATGGCTTTAGTGTCAACTTGACACACCTGGGTTGAGGGAGCCTCATTTGGGGAATTGGCTCCATTGGATTGGCCTGTGGCCACATCTGCGGAGTATTGTCTTGATGGTCGAGCAGTGGGGGGGGGGGCAGCCCACAATGAGTAGTGCCAGCCTGGGCAGGTGGTTGTGTACGGTATAAGAAGGCAGGCTGGGCATGAGCCAGAGAAGCAGCAAGCCAGTGAACAGCATTCCTCCATGGCCTGTGCTTCAGCTCCTGCCTCCAGGATCCTGCCCTGAGTTTCTGTCTTGGGCTCCCTTGGTGATGAACTGTGACCCAGGAGATGTAAGCTGAATAAACCCCTTCCTCCCCAAGTTGGTGTTGGTCAGAGTGTTTTGTCACAGCAGTGCTTCCAAACTAGAACACAGGCTGAGACAGAATGGTGTCCTGCCTGGGCAGAAGCCTTAAGAATGTCACCTGTGTGGGGAAATGTTGAGGGAACAATGGCCTGTGGCCTGCTGTGTAGGTAGATGAAAACCCAGGCACCTTAATGTATGTTGTAACAAACACAACACAAGTGTACTAGGGAGGCTGAGGCAGGAGAAGCACTTGAGCCCAGGATTGTGAGGTCAGCTCAGACAATATAAAGAAATCCTGTCTCTAAACAAAGTAGATAGATAGATAATGATAGGTAGGTAGGTAGGCAGGTGGGTAGATAATAGATGATTGACAGATGATAGAAAGATAATAGATAGATAGATAGATAGATAGATAGATAGATAGATAGATAGATGAAATCTTCTTTAAAAAAATCGTATGTGTCTGGGCTTGATGGTGGGGTCAGAGACCAACTGCCTGCTGCTATGTGGGAGGCCCTGGTTTCATCCCCAGCACCACACATGCTTCACACATTTCCCATATTTCACCTACACCTCACACATGCTTCACACATTTCCCATATTTCACCTACACCTCACACATGCTTCACACACATCATACAGTTCATGCTCACAAATGTTCCAAACAGTTCATACACTTCACAACACTTCACATGCATGCTTCACACACTTTACACCTCACATGTGCTAAACATACATCACCCTTCACATACTACTCACAGTTCACACAGTTCATACACATCACAACACTTATATGCATGCTTCACATATACCTTGCAAACACCACAGAGCACATCATACACAGATCACACACCCCTTACATTCATCAGATACTTTACACATGTCTCATAGACTTCACACATACTTCATACAGTGCATACACCTCACATTTTATACACCTCACACAGTTCACACAACTCAAAAAGCTTCATACATGCTTCACCCACTTCATACATATATCTAACAAAGGCCCCACATGCTTCACATCACACGTGCCTCACAACACATTTCATACATATTTCAAACAGGCTTCACCTATTTCACACACAACACACATATGACACATGCCTCACACACACCTCATAACACACTTCACGTGTTTCACACAGGCCTCACGTCTTTCACACACATGACATACCCCCATAGGTTACAGCCATCCCAAGAGCCCCATGCACTCACTGTGCATCAGCTGATGTTGTACACTGAGTCCTGCCACTGCCCTGTGTTGAGTAGCTGCCAGGGCCCTACAGAAAGCCAGTCGGCCCCTAACCCAGTGGTGACAACCTAAAATCACTCACTCTAGACATTGCCTCTGTCTACTGAGGACATGGCCTGGATGGGAAATACCGTGGCCTGAGAAATTGGCACTCAGCCAGGGAAGCCAACAGGTATAATAATTAAAGCAATGATAATTAATGCAGCAATAGCTGTGATTGGAAGAACAACAATAATTTTGATCATCACAGCCAGGACAGTAGCAGACAGCAACTGAGATAACAGCACAGGCACTCACACAGCACAACTGCCAGATAACAAGCAAGATCCAGATCCTTTCATGACCGAAGGCCCCACGCTGCCCTACCCTACCCTACCCTTCCCTGTGCTTCACTGGCATGGTGATGTCATCCCCAGTTAGAACATAACCAAGCACTGTGGGTGGCTGGCTGGGCTGCCTGGGGTCACCCCTGGAAAGCACCTTCCTGGAGCAATAGGAAGAATGGCGAGACTCCTGCTCCTCCCTCCCCTGTGTGTCACTGGGATGTCCTGTGCAGGCTGCAGGGTGTGTGTTCTGCAGAGTGCACTGTGTGGGGTGCTGCATTCCTGTGGGATGGGAGGGGAACCTCCTGAGGAAGCAGCTGGGAATGGACTGGTGGGCTCGGGGCGGGGGGGCTCCCCAACCCCCCTCTCTCTCAAGCTAATGATGTCCACTAAACACCAAAAGGCAGGATACAGGTCTGACATCCCTGGGTGAGGTCACCCCACATACAGGACCACATCCTGCAGAAATGATGGGCTCCTGTGATCCTTAGACCAGCTGAGGGGCCAGTCCACACCCTGGGATTGTGTTGGATTTTACTGCACTGGAAGAGCCTGGGAGGGTGTGGTGGCTGAGGTGGCTCCAGAGCTCCCTGTCCCCACTGTGGTCCTAGGGCCACCCAGCTGACCCTTGATGGCTGCCCATTTTTCACAGCTGTGCTAAGCTGGCTGCATACATCCTGTTTGTGTGGTTGCTAGGAAGTTTCCATGGCAACTAATAGGGGATGAAGGAAGCCTGGCAATTTGGCACATCCTGCTCAGATGGGTCGACATTGGGTCCCTCTGGCAGTGCCTTCTGGGGCCAGAACCTTCTGTGGGGGGTCATGGGGATGATAGGAACACCAGACTTCCAGAAACCCACACCACAGGGCATACACATGACCCAGGGCCTAATGGATTGAGGACAGAGAAGAGAAATGGGATATTGGGGCAGGTGTAAGGATGTGGGGGCAGGGCTGGGCGCAGAGACTAGCACTGTTCTTCCTGCAGCCCCTCAACCTGGCACAGTTGAAGAACCTCGGGCTGTGGGGATTGAGGCGGCCAGGCCCTGAGCAGAGCTCCCTGGCTGTCAGTGCAGATTTAGGCACTTCCTTATCCTATACGAGGTTTGTGCACCCTGACCTCCACTTGAGACACTAGGAGACCCAGGCACAGAGAGGCCATATAGCACAGCAGGGTCAGTAAATCAAGACCATAGCAAGGGATGCTGACAGAGGCAGCCAAAGCACCTGGCCCTGAGACTCCAAAGGAGGGATGCAAGATGGGTTCAGTCTGACGTCATTAGGGTGACAGGAAACATAATTAGATGCCTGGGAGTCAGAGTCAGGTAATAGCTGTAGAAGGATATTGCTGCATGGGGAAGGCCAGGTGGGCCATGGAAACGGTGGAGAGAGTGGAGACTTCCACCCACCGCAGTCTCTGCAGCTCCCCTGGATCCCAGCCCAGCAGGCCCTGCTCCTCTTTATGCCTCAAACCACCCTCTGGACACAGCCAGGGGAGAACCGCCCCTGCCATAGACCGCAAGAGGGCATGCTAAGGTCACCCAGCTCCTAAGTGGAGGTGCTGGCTGCAGCCTCTGCTGCCTCCTGTCCCAGAGCTGTCTCACTATGCTGGCAGCAAGAGGACTGTGGCCCAAGGCAGACCTCCTCAACATCACGAACTGGGAAAGGTTAGCACCAGCATTTGGCAGGTGGAAAAACTGAGGCACAAGAGGGCTAAAACACAAGAGCCCATGGATGACCCAAAGCAGATCCCAGGGGTCCAATTGGGTCTGGGAAACCTGCATCCCACAGCTGACATCCCAAGCCCAGAGCTGGTCAGAGAGGAAGAAAACCCCAGAAGACAGACACCGAGTGGTGGGTCAGCCCCATGCCTTCGTCTCCCCACGCTGGTCTGCAGGCTGGAAGGGCAACAAGGTTCTGCTGCCTTGAAGGAGGCAATTGTTGCTATGGTGACCCTTGTTACCTGGCAACTGAGTCGCATGTCCTAGGCATCTGCTGTCTCTCCATTAGAGCTAACGGCTGGCCCTGGGGATGGATCCAAGTCCAACAGCTCCCTTGTTTCAGAAAAGCCACCTGTGGGGCCAAGCCAGGCAGCCCCCAGCACATGCAGACACACAGTCTTTCCAGGCCCATGACCAGCAGAAATGGCATGCGCTTTCATTTTTCAAACCTAGGAATAATTATATTACTATATGGGATAATCAAAATTATACAACCCCCCCCAAAAAAAGAATTTTGAAATGATGAACTAGGGCTCACTGTGGAAGGGGTGTCTCCACCTGCTGCTGGGCCATCCTGGAGTGTAGACCTGTAGAAGGGTCTGGGAGTCAGACCCCTATCTGGGGCAGGCTAGTCTAACGTACACAGAAGAATGTGCCAGCCCATAGGTTACAAGGGTTTCTAGAAGGAGATGGTATTACAGCTTTGAGCATAGCCTTAGCAACAAGTGAGGTGCCACTGAGGGGAGGGGTTAGAGTATACATACACAGTCCCTGCAGGGGGGGGGGCAGCCGAAGTGCTCTCCATGCTGCTCTGAGCCAACCAGGGCTTCAAAGGTGCAAAGACCTCTAAACAGGCTCCAGAGCTTTGTCTCTGAGGGCAGGCAGGCATAGAAGTTCCTGCAGCCACTGCTGAGGGGTCACAAACTCATATAGAATAGGGACCAGACAGGACCCGGTGACAGGATGGCCTGGGCCTTCGAGACAGTTCCTGAATTCAGGTCCTCTCTGTCCTGACTAGCCTGGGGCCTTCTGAGTCCTGAAAGTGATGGATGTGACCTTACGAAGGTGGGGTCTCTACAGCCAGGACTGCATCTTGGGCCCTAAAAGTGGGCATCCTTATCAAAGGTGGAGGAGGAGAAGGCACCTGGAGATGAATTCAGGAAGATGCAAGCAGACACAGGAGCTGTGTGTCCACAAACTAAAGGATGCCTGGGCCTGCAGGGATTGGCAGAAGCAGGGAGGACCTTCTTCTGAGCCTTTAGATCTTGACCTGGATTTCTGTCCTCCAGAATGGAATGGGATAAATTTGTGTGGTTTTAAGTCTTCCATGAGTAGCCATCTGTTAAGGCAGCTAAGGCAGCCAAGGCTCTGATGGGGATCTCAGGCAGGGCTCCCCCTCTGTACAGAGCATGCCTGCCCCAACACTTGTTAAAGCCCTGATTCATAGGAGACAGAACAGCTGAAAAAGGGCAGGATGGTACAGCAGAGACAGCTGCAGGGTGTGATGATACAACACTCCCACTACCTGAGCCCTTGTACATGGCTGCTAGGGCTGAAACCCAATGGCACCCCCAGCCTGCTGCCGGCCATTGCCTAAGGTCCAGACAAGCAGGCTGCAAATTCTGGTCTCCATTCTCATGGTGTGCAGACTATGGAGTGGACAGAGGTCCCAGGAAGTAGTGGGCCCCAGCAAAGTGTGTGCTTGGAAGACTCATCTCCTCTAGACAGCAGTGGCTGTGGACTGCCACCCACTGGAACTGCCCCACAGCACCTACCACCTGAGTGCCACAGCCTGGAGCCTGGACTCTGGCTCTCTTGGGAAGGGTGGTGGCACCCTCTGCTGGCCCGGAACCTTCTGGAAAGCAGTGGACAGTGGACTGGTGTCCATGCTTCATGGCTGAGGCTGGGGGGTCCTAGAAGGTACCCGTCTTCACCTGATCCTCAGTTTCTTCATCTGTAGAATGGGGACCTGGCAGCACTGTCCCCCATCCTGGGCTCTTGGGGAGTGCAAGTCCAGTGGGTCAGTGCTTTAAATGCCAGGTGGATACAGCTTGGTCAGCCCCAGTGCTAAGAAGGGCCCTGCATTTGCTACACATTCTGCTGCTGCCAGCTTGAGATGCTTAACTTTATTAACTTGTTTTATTCCTAAGCAGAATTCAGTTCCTGAGTTTTGGAGACCAGAAACTCCCAAACTGAGGTGTTGGCAGGGTTTTTTTTTGGGGGGGGGGTTGTTTGTACTTTTTTTTTTGTTTGGGTTTTATGTGTATGAGTATATTGTTATTATATGCATGTGTAAGTCCACTTTGTTGTTCAATGCCCACAGAGGTCAGAAGAAGGTGTCAGATCCCCTTGAATGCAGTTACAGATGGTTGTTAGCTACCATGTGGGTGCTGGGAATCAAACCTGTGTCCTTTGCAAGAGCAGTCAATGCTCTTAACCACTGAGCCATCTCTCCAGCCCTCCTTTTATTTTGTTTTATTTATTTAAACCTTTTTTTAGATTTTTAAATTTTTATTTTCACATAAGTATGTAGTATACTTTGAGCGCGTTCCCACCAATGTAACTTTGAGTGCGTTCCTACCACATAACTTTAAGCGCGTTCCCACCCCGTAACTTTGAGCTTGTTCCCACCACCTAACTCCCGTGTTCTCGTCCCTCTTTCATTTGTCCTCTTTGTTCCCCAAACATTCTCACTTCTATTTTTTTTTCTCACTCCTATTTTCATGCCATCTGTAATATATGACCTTATGTGTCTGTATAAAACCTAGGAGCCACGTATGAGAGAAAAATGCAGCATTTGTCTTTCTGAAATGGACTTAATTCATTTAATAGGATTCTCCCCAGTTGCACCCATTTTCTTTCAATCAATATAACTTTGTTCTTCTTTTTGCCTGAAAAAAAAAAGCCCATGTGTACACAAACCACATTTTCTTTACCTATTCTTCCATCGTTGGATTAGTGTTTGCTTATGTTGAGATGGGGTCTCTGTGTGCTGTCCAAGTCAATTAAGAACTCCTAGGTTCAAGAGACCGTCTTACCTCAGCTTCCCAGCTAGCTGGGCTTCAGGTATGTGCCCTCTACTCTCAATCATTTTTATTGGGCTTCCCCCTCCCTGCCACCATATAGTCTTCCATCCCAGCCCCCATCCAAACCCCTACCATGCCAAGCACAGCCTCCCAAGGGAAGACCCCAAATACCGGGATGGGTAAAACACCTCCCATGGGCAGCTGTCCCCCACCTCCCTCATAGCCGGGATGGCTCAGGTTTGATCCCAGGCCACCCCAGGATCTCTGCACCCAGCACTGGCCAGCCAGCAGGAACGATTCACTAATGTCCCATATGGTGACCACGCAGGAGCACATAGGGAGCAGGTGTGGCTGTCCCAGCTCTTCCCCTGAGAGTCTGCTCTGCAGTGACGTGCTGGGTGATGCCCTTGGAGCTGGGTCTAACTAGTTCTGCTCTTCAGTACCAAGCTAGGTGCATGTGAGTCAACATATGTGAGGCACTGCTGCCCCCTCGTGGCACAGAGACAAAAGGCAGCACACCCACCTGAGGCCAGCCTGTGACAGATTTCAAGATGAGGACAGGCCACCAGTGCTTCAGACAACTGACCCACTTTACCCACTCACTGCTGTTCTTTAACTGTCGTCTGATGCCCTGAGGGGACCTAGGAGAAGTAAAATGATGGCATGGGTGACAGGGACGCCAGGGGGACCTCCAGAGCCAGGGCTCCTGCAGAGCTTTCTACCCTCCACTCAGCCCAGACTGGCTCCTCCCCAGGTGAAAGCACAGCCAAGGTGGCAGATGGGAGTTTGGGGAATAGGGTTCACCAATCCTGACCACTGTCCAGGATTCAGTTAGTCCCCATCCCAACATACACTCCCCTACTCTGTAGACAGACAGGAGTCACCCTTGCAGGGACCCTACTCTGCTCTCAACAATGTCCCCAAGTGATGTTTGGAAATAAAAATGGACCTGTGGCCACCTCTTCAGTGCACAGATGGAGAGGACAGGAGGAGGGCAAGGAGGACAGGTGAGGGCAGCATGTCCCAGCCAGGCCTAGGTTCAAATCCCAGCTCTACAACCTTCCTGGTCTCATTCTGCTCCTGAGCCTTCACCCTTCTCATACATACCTGGTAAGATGGGGTACTGGTACCTCTGTGCACCAGGGTGACCTGAGAATCAAAGATGAAGCTCTTTGCAGAACTCAGCGCTGAGGCTCAATGTGAAAGGCAAGTGCACGACTGTAGAGTGCATGACGTGCATCTGGAGGCGCAGCAGTCCTTATAGAGCAGCAAACATCTCAGCCCAGATAGGGACCCGCCCAAAGCAGTGATACCAACAAAAATCAACTTGGTGAACAATCAGTTTACTAGGGTAACTGACAGGATGGTGGGTGAGGGATTGCTTATAGGAGTAGAAATGATTCGGGCTGGAGAGATGACTCAGCAGTTAAGAGCACCAACTGCTCTTGCAGAGGACCTGGGTTCGATCCCAGCACCCACACAGTAGCTGAGAACTGTCTGTAACTCCAGTTTCAGGGCAATCTGACACCCTCTTCTGACCTCCACCACATTGCATGACACGGGTGCACAAACTTACAGTACATTCATACACATACAAAAATAAAAGTAAAAGAAAAATTTAAAGAAAAAAAAAAAAGAAGAAGAAATGACTCACAGACCGTCCTGTAACCAAAGTCCACCCCAGCATGGGAGCAGCCCAGGGAAGATGGAATCCTACAGCAGTACTGTTATGAGATGTTTACTACCTGAGTCTTAAGAGCCTGCTTCCCTCCAGGACAGAATGTTTCAACTCTGAGATTTGTTGCACAAGACCCTTGTAGCAAATGGATCAGTGTGGGAGGCTGTATGGAGGCCCACAGGAGATTTTGGAAACTGTGTAACTCTCAAAGTAAAGCCTGTGGTGTGGAGGGGGGGTTGGCTGGCTGGCTGGCTGGCAGGTTGGTTGGTTGGTTTACTTGGGAAGTGAGGCGTTTTCCTAATTGTTGATTGACGTAGGAGGGCCCAGCCCACTGTGAATGGTGCCATCCCAGCCCAGGTGGGCCTGGTCTCTTTAAGAAAGGTAGGTGAGGAGGCTGGCGGGGGGAGCAGGTTAGTATGTTCCTCCATGGTCCCTGCTTTAGTTCCTGCCTCTGGTCCTGCTTGAGTTCCTATTCTGAGTTCCCTCAAAGACAGACTGTAACCTGAACTGAAATAAACACATTCTTCCCCACTTTGCCTTTCAATGATGTTTATCATTGAAAAAGAAAGGAAACTAGATGTGTGTGTGTGTGTGTGACTAGAGCAGTATATATGTTATTAGAGCAGTATGTGTGTGACTAGAGCAGTGTGTGTGTATGACTAGAGCAGTGTGTGTGTGTGATTAGAGCAGTGTGTATATGTCTAGAGTAGTGTGTATGTGTGACTAGAGCAGTGTGTGTGTGACTACAGCAGTATGTGTGACTACAGCAGTGTGTGTGTGTATGACTAGAGCAGTGTGTGTGTGTATGACTAGAGCAGTGTGTGTGAGTGATTAAAGCAGTGTGTGTGTGACTAGAGCAATGTGTGTGTGACTAGAGCAGTGTGTGAGTGTCTCTAAAGCAGTGTGTGTGTGACTAGAGCAGTGTGTGTGTGACTAGAGCCATGTGTGTGTGATTAGAGCAGTGTGTGTGTGACTAGAGCAGTGTGAGTGTGTCTAGAGCAGTGTGCGTGTTACTAGAGCAGTGTGTGTGTGACTAGAGCAGTGTACATGTGTGACTACAGCAGTGTGTGTATGACTAGAGCAGTTGTGTGTGTGACTAGAGCAGTGTGTGTGTGACTAGAGCAGTGTGTGTGACTAGAGCAGTGTGTGTGTGACTAGAGCAGTGTGTGTGACTAGAGCAGTGTGTGTGTGACTAGAGCAGTGTGTATGTGACTAGAGAAGTGTGTGTGTGACTAGAGCAGTGTGGGTGTTTATGTGACTACAGCAGTGTGTATGACTAGAGCAGTGTGTTATGTGACTAGAGCAGTGTGTGTGACTAGAGCAGTGTGTGTGACTAGAGCAGTGTGTGTGTGTGTGTGTGTGACCACAGCAGTGTGTCCGTACATCTGTGGTGCTGGATACTGAAACTAGGTCCTTGTGAGTCCTAGGCAAGAACTCTTTCACTTAGCTATATCCCCAGTTCAATCCTGTTGCTTTATTAGTTAGTTAGTTAGTTAGTTAGTTAGTTAGTTAGTTAGTTAGTTATACAGGATCTCATGCATCCTAGGTTGGCCTTGAACTTGCTGTGTAGCTATGGATTACCTGATCCTCTGCCTCTACTTCCTGAGTGCTTAGATTACAAGTGTCACTACCACACTGGATTTATATGATACTGGGGATGGAACCAAGGCCTTCATGCATGCGAGGTTAGTTAGCAACTGACCACATCACTAGTCCTTTTAAAGGCAGGCCAAGAAAGCCTATGGCAGGACAGCACATGGGCCAGAGTGTGCTGTGGGGACCCAGGTACCACTCAGTGACCTGTGCACGAAGCAGAGCCAGGTCCCTGCTAAATTCATTGCCTGTGTCAGTTAGGGTGGTCACCCCTGATGGAGCCTACAGGTCTTGGAATGGAAGGCCAGGGAGAGGAAAGTTTCAAGGTCTCTGGAAGGCTAAGACCTCAGCGGGGATGCTGACAGATGAGCAGGTGAGCAGGGGGCGTCGTCAGAAGTCCCATTTCAGAGTTTCTGTCAAGGGCCAGCAGTGTCTCCAGCACAGTCGGCTGTCTGAGAAGATACACACACACACACACACACATGTATGTATGTATGTATATATGAACTGTGTGCATGTATGTATGTATTCTGTGCATGTATGTATGCATATATGTATACATGTATAATCTCCCCAAATGTTCTCTGTTGCCCCACAGATAGAGGTTTCTAATGCCATCAGAAACTGCCTGTCTGATAGACATTGATAACAAGAATGCTCAGGAATTACAAAGAGAAAAGCTGAACGACCTTGAAAAAGAAGATGATTAAAAACTCACTATGAAGGTAGTTATTAAGAACGAGAGGGAGAGCATGATGAGGCAAACCTGTCTCAGACTGGTGAGATTGAGGCAGGAGGTCAAGGCCAGAGCCAGCCTGGTCTACATGAGACCTTGTCACAAAAACACAAAAAAAGAAAGAGTGGTACTGCCATAGGGACAGGCAAATGGAATAGAGCCAAGAGCCCTCATAAACACTGTCTGCCAATCAGTACCAACAGCGAGGATGAGCAACCTCTTCAACCAACCATGTGGAGCCAGCTGGACGGCCCAAGGCCAAGAAGGGAGCTGCACCCCTACCTCACACCACAGACAACAGTAGCTCTAGGACAACAGTGTGTGAATTAGAAGAAAATGTGAAAATCTTCATGACCTTGGATTAATCAGTACATTCTATTTTAATTTTTGTTGTTTTTAAAGCAGGGACTTACATTCTCCCTGACTTTAAACACCTGATCTTCCTGCCTTCACCTTCCAAACATTGGATTACAGACATGCCCTACCACACTCGGTGTGTTGGTTTGAATGAGTGTCCCCCATTTGGACACTTGTTCCCCAGTTCTTGGTGATCTTAGGAGAGGTTATGGAACCTTTAGGAGATGTGGCCGAGCTGATGGAAATATACCACTGGGCCTGGGCTTTGAGAGTTCTTGACCTTGCTGTAGTTCTCGTTTTTCTCTGCTTCCTGTTCCGCTTGAAGATGTAAAGACCCAGAGGCTTTCTCCCATGGCCACCACCTGCCACAGCCTTCCACCACGCCTCCCCACCATGATGGATTTTTTTTTTTTGGTCTTTTTGAGACAGGGTCTCCCTGTAGCCCCAGCTGTCCTGGAATTCGCTCTGTAGACCAGGCTGGCCTTGAACTCACAAAGATCCGCCTGCCTCTGCCTCCCAAGTGCTAGGATTAAAGGCGTGCACCACCACGCCTGGCTCCATGATGGATTCTTATAGTTCTGGAACCATAAGCCAAATAAACTCTTCCTTCTATAAACTGCCTTTGTTACAGTATTTTATCACAGCAACAGAAAAGGAGCCAATACATCTGGTTTTTTGTTATTATTCTCCTCTCTGTGTGTGTGTGTGTGTGTGTGTGTGTGTGTGTGTGTGTATGGTGTCTGGTATGTGTGTGTCTGTGCATGTTCATGTGTGTGAATGCACTTATGTGTGAGTGTGGAGGCCTGAGGCTGATGCTGAGAGTCTTCCTCTGTCACTCTCTAGTGCAGGGTTTCTCCCTGAACCCAGAGCCTGCTGTTTCAGCTAGCCTGGGTGCCAGCTTGCTCCAGGGGTCCCTTCTCCAGCTGCATATTAGAATCATAGGTGACAGTCGTGCCTTCACAGCTTTAAACTGGGCCGTGGGGATCCCATCTTGTCGCCACACCTGCAGTGAGCACTGCTTACTCGCCAAGCCGTCTCCCCAGACCCTTTGCTGGTCTTTTTCTTGTTCCTTTACATTTTTTCATATGGGCCTAAGGGTGTGTCTTCCATGTAGTGTATTTGCCTTGCTCGCAAGGTCCTGAGTTCAATCCCGAGACACACACACACACACACACACACACACACACACACACACATCAAATCAAAACTGTTAAACAAGGGCCCGGTGAGTTGACTTACACCTTTAATCTCAGCATCCTGGGAGACAGCAGCAGGTGGATCTGAGTTCAAGGCTAGCCTGGTCTTCATAGCAAGTTCCAGGCCACATAGAGCTACAGGAGAACCTTTGTCAAAAAAAGACCAAAAAGTAAAAATAAAAATAAACTGTTAAACAGGAAAGAAAAAGATACTGTCAACATTTTCCATGCACATTCCCACTGCACATCTTGAATGCTCTCCTCGCTCCCCTCCCTCTTTGTTCACAGCCCTCCCCAGGCCCCTTTGTCCCCTGGACAGTTGCTCCAACTTCTGTGTCATACATGCACACAAGATTTTATGTAACTATATAAAATCCAAAAACTACAAATGAGGGAAAATGTGATATTTGTCTAAAGAGGACCTAATTTGATTAATATTCCTGCTGCATCCTTTTCCTTGAAAATGACATAATTAAAAAAAAAAAGAAGGCCGGAGTGAGGTCGTGTGTTCGGGCTCAGGTTCCAGACCTGCTAGGATCACCTAGAGCAGCCCGACACTTCTCCAGGCAGCCGGAAGCGGTCCTGAGTTTGGGTCTGACTCAGGTGCCTGACACGGGTACCAGGGTGCGGGCTAAGCCAGGCATATTCCCCCCCCCATCAACAACTGGAATTGAGGAAGAGAGAGTATCCAGTGGATTAGGAGAACTCTCAGAACAGGAAAGGAAGAATGACTTAGACTTCCAATATCCAATCTATAAACAAAAGTGAAAGCCTGAAACCTGGACAAGTCAACATCCATAAACAAGGAGGGGAAAAAAAACATAGGAAGGAGGCAAGCAAACCAAAACAAGATTCAGCCTTCAACACACTGAAAAGGCATTTGTGATTTGAACCACAAAAGAAACCCACATGCAGGAACATGGAAAGGGACAACATGGGAAAGGTGCAGGATATTCCACACCCTGGAGGTGACCCCAGAAACAGACCTTAGGGGAATAATTGCAGACTTATGCAGAGAAATTAAAGAACATAAAGAAGAATCAGAGAACTAAAGGAAGGGATTGACAAACTCCAGAAGAAACAGAGAGAGAAAAAAACAAATACCTTAAGGAAGTAGAAACACTGAAAAAGGAAGCCAACCAAGAAGTAAGGAGCACCAAGAAGAGATTGAGAAACCAAAAAGGAAATGGATATTGTGCTGGATACTTTAGTGTCAACTTGACACACCTGGGTAGGGAGCCTCGGGAATTCCTTGGGGAATTGGCTCCATTGGATGGCCTGTGGCCACACTTGGGGATATTGTCTTGATGTCAGGCAATGTGGGGGACCAGCCCACAGTGAGGAGTGCCACCCTGGGCAGGTTGTTCTGTACCGGTAGAAAGCAGTCTGGGCTGAGGCCAGGGGAGCAAGCCAGTGAACAGCATTCCTCCATGGCCTGTGCCTTCAGCTCCTGCCTCCAGGGTCCTGCCCTGAGTTTCCTATCTTGGGCTCCCTAAGTGATGAACTGTGACCCGGAGATTGTAAGCTGAATAACCCTTCCTCCCCAAGTTGGTGTCAGTCAGAGTGTTTTTGTCACAGCAGGGAAGACAAACTAGAACAGAAATATCAAAGAAATCATAGGATGAAATGAAAAAGGAAATAGAACACTCATCCAATCAAGAAGAAAGGAAAGAAAAAGCCTCAGAAATAGAATAGAGGAGCTGAGCAAAGAATATCAGATCTGGAAGATAACCAGAGACAACTAAAAAACTCAAATGTAAGATTATGAAAATTTAAAAATACATAAAAGTGGAACACCCAGGAAAATATGGAACACTACGAAAAGATCAAACCCTCCACATCATAGGAAATAGAGGAAGGAGAAGAATCTCAAGAGAATATATTGATCAGATCTCAACACAATAATAGATAAACTTCCCCAAACTAAAAAAGAAAACCATTCAAATACAAGAAGCACATGACCCCAAATAGACAAGATCAGAAGAAACCCCCAGCCATATCAAAGTAAAAGTCTGGATGCCCCAAACAAAAATAAAATCTGAAGACCACAAAGAAAAAGCAAGTCACATGCAAAGGGAAACCATCAGAATACAACGGACCTTCCTCGGGCGCAAACCATGAAAAGCAAGAAGAATGCGGAGCAAAGCATTCCCAGTGTTAAAGGACTATGGATGCCAAACCCAGCAAAATGTCGATTACAGTTCTGAAGGAGAGAGAAAAATCTTCCATGACATAAAGAAGGAGATAGAATACATGTCTGGAAAACCAATTCTCCAGAAAATACTTGAAGCAATTCAAAGGGTTAGAGAGAGAAGAGCAACTTCCTCAAGCACCTAGGAAAAGAAACTAATAAAAAACATAATCGTAGGAGTAAAATCAGAGACTAAATCCAAATGGAATATAAGGTGAAAGGAAGAACAAACATCTCTCAACATCTTTCAATTATAACCGTAAATATTAATGGGCTGAAATCTCCAATCAAAGGCATAGACTGGGAGAATGGAATTAGGAAACAAAACCCACCTATATTCTGTCTACGGAGAACCCTTCTCATTTCAAGGACAGGCACCGAACTATAAGGTGAAGGATGGGAAAAATTATAGTCCAAGCAAATGGTACTAAAGAGAAAGCAGGTGTTGCGATTCTAATATCGGTCCAAAATAGACTATCAAAGGAAAAGGAATCAAAGAGACAAAGAGGGCCATTACATCCGTATCAAAACAATAAAAGATGAGATCTCACAATCATGAATATATACACCCCAAACACCGGTGCACCAACTTTGTAAAGACAACTATTCAGGACTTCAAGGCTCAAATTACCCCCAGAACACTAATATTAAAGGGGACTTTAGTACCCTCCCACTAAGTCTTTAGAACAGGTCAAACAGACCAAGGATAACAGAGAGACATCCTGAAATAATGATACAAGACAACCACCAAATGGTTCTCACAGACATCTATCGAATATTTCACCCAACACCAGACCAAGAATACATTTCTACTCATATCCCCACGGAACATGCTCCAAAACAGACCATAATACTGGGACACCGGGAAAAACTCAACAAATACAAAAAGATTGAATAATCTCATGCATTCTATAGAACACAGTGCAATAAAACACAATATCAACACCAGGACAAACCCTACCATCTACAAGAACACATGGAGACTAAACAACCCTCTCTTGAATAATTAATGGTTCATTAAAGAAAGAAGAAAAGAAGAAAACATTCCTGGAACTGAAGGACATGATAAACACAACACAGCCAAACCTATGGGACACTTTAAAAGGAAAAGTCTAAGAGGGGAGTTTAAATAGCTCTAAGTGCCCTACCTTTTAAACAAAAAAAACAGAAAGAGCACAAATGAAATATCTAACACAGCAGTTAAAAACATATGAGAGACAACAACAAATGAACCCTAAAACGCAGCAGACAAGAATCAACCAAAATCAGAGGCAGATCAATGAAATAGAAACAAGAAACCATACAAAAAAATCAATGAATCCAAAAGTTTATTCTTTGAGAATAATAAATAGACAGACCTCTAGCCCGTTAACTAAAGAAAAGAAAGACCAACTCAAATCAATAGAATCTGTGATGAAGAGGGAAATATCACAACAGACAATTGAAAGATCCAGACAATCAGAAATGGGATTACTTCAAAACCTATACTCTAATAAGTTTGAAAAACCTAGAAGAAATGGTGAATATACTGAATCCTGGGAATCACCAAGTTCAACCAAGAACAGATTGACAACAAAGCTTAAATAGTCCAATAATAGATGAAGAAATTGATGATGTAATAAGCAGGCATCCCAACCAAAAAACGCCCAGGCCCAGATGGTTTCACAGCAGAATTCTATAAATAATAATATTTCAAAAGACGTACAACCATTAATAATCAAGTTGTTTAGAAGGATACAAACGGAGGCAGGTTCTCCCAATTCCCTTCTATGAAAGCCAGCATCACACTACTACCAAAACCAGAAAGATACAACAAAGAGATAACTAATAGACCCGAGAGACCCATCTCCCTAATAAAAAACAAGATGCCAGAATTCTAAACATGATACTGGCCAATCACATACAGACCCGACATCAAGAGAAGATAATCCATCATGTCCAAGTTGGGATTCATACCAGAGATCAGGAAAAGGTCACATAATGAAAATCATAAATATCATCAAGCATATAAAGGGACTGAAAGAAAAACCACACCATCTCTCATTGTGTGAGGAGAAGCCTTTGAACAAAATGTCAGCACATCTCCCTTCATGTTTTAAAGTCCTGAGGGAATAGGATTGGAGGCATCATTCCTTAATGTAATCAAAGCCATTTATAGGAAACCCACAGCCAAAATCATCTAAATGGGAAATGCACAGCAAGCAATTCCCTTAAGGGTAAGAACTTCGGCAAGGCTGCCCCCTGTCCCCCCACTCTCTTCATATAGTGCTAATGAAACGCAGTTGCTAGGGCAATAAGGCAAGAAAACGGAAATTAAAGGAGTCTAATCGGAAAATAGGAAGTCAAGCTACCCCTTTATGCTGATGAGATAGGATGTCTACTTAAAGGATGCTAATAACTCCACCAGGAAACTCCTATAAATGATTAAGAACTTCAATAAAGTGGCAGGATACCAAATAAATCTAGAAAAATC
>VZQC01007141.1:920981-942439 GCA_009823505.1 Rhizomys pruinosus | reverse complement strand
CTTAAGCCAGATTGACTTTGAAATAAAACCCAACATATTTTCCAGTTGATTTTGATTTAAAGGAGACCCTTGGTAGACCGCCTCAGGGTATGCTGGCTCTGGCTATTTATCTTTATCCTGGGTAGTTTATATATTTTAAGAAAATGATGAATGGAAGCTTTAAAAAAACTCATTATGGTAATTGATTATTACAGAAAAACCTTGAGAACTTTAAAAAAGAGAACTGTATTCTCTTGGTATCTTAGCTTGAAACCAGACGTGTAATTAGAAGAATCCATAAACATTTGTCACACTAAGAGAAATGTGGTAACCAAGTTTAGAGGACTGTAGTCACTTTATTGTCCTGCACTGAGATGACACACAGTAGTGGCTGCCATGTATAACAGAAGATTAATATCCCCGTGAAATAAAAGGCCGCCCGTGTGGAACCGATGTGAAAAGTCGCAATGGAAACACTTGGTTCGCTTCTTTAAGAATGCCTACATGTGATCTTTCCCTTTCAATATGTTAGCACTGGGAACCCAGAAAACTTTAGTTTAAATGCCATTATCATCTAAATAGCTATTTTTTTCAGTTTTATTTTCTATTTTCTGAAAACCTTAAAGAAAAATAAAATGACTTGAGAACATGATATATGTTAACCCATGTTTGAATATTACCTTATACACATATACACATACACATGTGCCCATACATATACAAACACACACACACACACACACACACACACACATACCTTAAAAAGTGAAAACATATATGCCATTTCTGTGGAGACTTCAGTGTTGATTTTTTTTGTTATAAATACAGTACAATGTTTATTTCTCTGGACTATTAAGAAATTGCAGCAGGTGTGGTGGTGCATGCATCTAAGCCCAGCACTTGGGAGGCAGAGGCAAGTGGATTGCTATGAGTTCAAGGCCAGTCTGTTCTACATAGTGAGTTCCAGGCTAGCTGGGGCTATAGGAAGACCCTGTCTCAGAAGACAAAAAAGGGAAAAGAAAAAAAAAAAAAAAAAGAAAAGAAATTGTTGTTGAAAAGGCCAAACTAATTCAGCATTATAAAAGATAAAGCAAAGTTGCTTATGATGGTTACAATTATAAACTGTGATAATATAGGGCTCTGTAATTTTTAGTCTTTTAGTCTTTATAACTTATATTTACTAAGGTTGTTTGAAGTTCATAGCTTCAGCTTCTGGCTTGAAACATCATAGTTTCCCTTAGGAAGCCAACTGGGTTCCACTCATTCCTGCTACCCACGAGATACAGGAGGAAATCCTTTCACACTTCTTTTGGATGATAAACCTAGGGACCGGACATTGTACCNTCTACAGGTAAGAGGATATGGAACTCTGCAAAGCTCATCTTAAGCCTTCCACTGTGCATTTTTCCATGGATCTAAGAATCGCCTTGACTTGCACTCCTCAGAGCCATATACTTCCTAGCAAATTCTGGCCAGGAGTGGTACACGCCTTTAATCCTAGCACTTGGAGGCAGAGGCAGGCAGATCTTTGTGGTCTTTGGTGAGGTTAAAGGCCAGCCTGGTCTAACAGAGTGAGTTTCAGGACTCCTGGGGCTACAGGTAGAAACCCCTGTCCTTGAAAAGAACAAAAAAAAAAAAAAAAAGAAGAGTCTGGGGTTCCCATGTTTAAAAAGTCGCAATTGGGCCTTGGAAGATGGCTCAGAAGTTAATAGCACTAGCTTCCTTGTTTGCAGAACCCCTAGGTTTTCTAATTCCAGCACTCACATAGCAAGCCTAACAACCATCCATAGCTTCCAATTCCAAAAGAATCCAAAGCCCTCTCTGACCTCTGTGTGCACTGCATGACATGGGTGCACTTACTTATATGCAGGAAGTTTCATACAACAGAAAATAAAAATAAAAATAATACGAATAAAACAATTAAAGTCACAATCAAAATATCGTCTCAAATACCCATAAAAATATCACAGATTGGGAGAGCTGTCTTCAAAGGAAGCCATCAAACCTTCTCAAGAACAAGAACCTCTGACTGATGAGTAACTAATCTAGGGACCCAAGTCACCAAGATACACAGGATACTTTGCTGCTTCAACCCACTAACCTCCACAGAAAGTTATCAAAATCATGCTCTTAAAATCTGCCATCTCTGAACTTCTAAATAAAAACTTATGGTTAGGTATATTAACACGTACTGGTTAAACCTCTTCTACAAGCACAGATCTTCATCATTCACTGTTGACCTCCTTTCAGTGACTATTTCCTTTGACCTTCCTGATTACCAGTTCATGGCAAAGTCTATCTCCCTTACGTGTTTCTTCCTGTTACTATCCATGTCTTTTTTAACTAAAATTTGAGAGCTGGAGAGATGGTTCAGTGAAATTATATGAGCGTTGCTGCTCTTTCCGGAGGACCAGAGTTTTGTTCCCAGTAACCCATGCAGCAGCTACACCCCATCTGCCACTCCATTTTTTCAGAGGACCTGATGCTCTCTCTGACTTCAGGGGTATTTCCATACATTGTGCATACATATAGGAAAAACACTACAGACACAATAAAAATGAAATAAAATTTTTGAAATAAAAATTTAGCTCAGAATCAAAGACATTATTTTCTCTATGATAATTTTTATTCAGATATATTTAATGTTGCATAAGACATTTTAATAGTTGCCACACGAAGTTTTGATACATATACATTGTGCATGGCTTAAATCAGCTTAGCCACATATACCTCTTCACTATCAGTCATCTCCTGATAGTGAAAATATTCAAACTCACTTCTTCCAGTTTTTAGAAATATACCGTTCACTATCATTATCTATGGCGATCCTGCTGGGCACTCAGAATTTCTTAGTCCTTCCTTGAACACAGCCTGATTATTGCCTGACATCCTACAATTTATGGATATTTTATGAGTGGCAAAGTAATCTTGTAGTGTTATGATTTCCCTCCATCTTGTTGCTAACCGTGCATGCCCTAAACCTTCACCTGTTCCATGAATTTTGATCAAGGTGTGTTGTTTGCATTTCTGCTGTTCAGTATTTTGTTTCCTTCTCCACTAGTTTAGGCAGGTTCTATGAGACTTTTGAAAGTCATCAGATATTTGGGATTAAAGCATTGTATGATAATGGCTCAATCGTTTATTTTTAAGAGTTTTGAATGCATTTATTTTTGATGAAGAGGCCTACATGTACGTTAGCAAACTGATTCTTTCTTCTAACCATGGTAGGCCGAAGACGGAATCCGGTTCTCAAGCCTCGGACAAGCAATACCTTTAGTCACTGAGCCATCTAAAATGCCCTTCTAAATTACTGATTATTATACCTGTGTGGTGTGTGTGTTGTGGGTGGGTGTGTGTGGGGGGGATGGTGCTTGAGTGGTGTGTGTGTGAGGCTTGTGTGTGTGTGTGTGTGGGTTGCTGTGTGTGTGTCTTTGCGTCACACGCCGCCAGAGGTTGAGCTCAGGCACTCCCTCTGTCAGTTTCTGTCTTGTGTCTCAGGAATGGGATATTCAACAATTGGCTAGATTGCCTTCTCTCAGATCCTCTGGACCCCACCTTCCTCAGTTGCCTCCATGCCCACCCCCAGCGATGGGTTAGGAGGCATGTTTGCCCCACCTGCACTTTTATGTGGATGCTGGGAAATCCCCATTCAGATCTATGCATTCACAGTCCTGGATTTCATCATTTTACATATTTTTTTTTAATTTAAGAACATATGTCTACTTATTATTTTTATTTTTGAGTTTTTTTTTTTTTTTTGTGTGTGTGTGTGCCCATGTTGTGCAGTGCTCCTAAAGGACAAAAGAGGGTGGTGGATCCCCTGAAACTGGAGTTTGGCATCATGTGGGTGTTGGAACTGAACTGGAATCCTCGTGAAAGAACAGCAAAGGTGTTCTTTTAACTGCTGAGCGATCTTTCTAACCCCCCTCATCCTTTTTAATTTGTAGGTAAAGTATCTGTTAGTGGTAAATTGTCTTATATGGAAATCCTGTTTGAATTTTGTGTTCTGTAATTTTGTAATTTCACTGTGATGTTTACTTTCAATTCTTCAGGACTCATGCTTGCCAAATGAAGAGTTGTTTCAGTGGGGGAAAGATTCTTTTGTTATCTCTGAATACTCTGGATGTGGTGGCCATTACCTTTAATCCCATAACTGGGGAGGCCAGCTTTTTGGGTCTACACTGTTAGTTCCAAGCCATCTGGGGCTAGCAGAGAACCCTATCTCCAAAACAAAGACTAACAAAAAATGTAAAAAAAGAGAAAAAAAATCTATTTAAGAACATATTTATGTGTATAATGGACTGCCTAATTTATATATTTTTTTCTCCATGTATTCTGAGCCTTTTTCTCTAAGTTATATTTTTTAACATATAATCCTCTTAATTCTGTACAACCTACAGTTAATGTATACAGTAAGCCCTTATGATAATACATTTTCTAGAAATTATTGTAGGTTATTTGTGGGGACAACAATGCTATTCATTCTTTGTCTATAGTGACTTTGTTTTTCCTCATAGTTTGGTTATTTTATACCTAAGTTTATTTTATCCAGTCATTTGGATTTTAAATTTTTTCTCTGGGTGATGTCTTCTATGCTGTCTGTAGGTGTCTTGTAACATGAGGTTATAAGAATGAATCCACTGAAGCATTCATGGCATGAAGCCATGTTCTGCCAAAAAGTAATTTGGCTGCTTCTACTAAGTACCAGAGGATTCAGTAGACTCCACTGTGCATTTTATGTAAATATTTAAGCTGAGAAGTTTGAATATCATATAGAGGATACCAAATTTATAACCAAGACCATGAGAAATGCAATTGTAAGGTTACATTCTCCTGACAATGCTTGTCCCAATCTGAGCCCAGGGGAGAACATAATTCTTAATGTCTGCCTCTTTGGTTATTTTTCCAATTCACCTGGGTACTAGCCATGTAGAAATTTAAAGTCTGAGGTTTAGTGCAAGGGACTTATGCAATAATAGGCTGTAAGTTTTGCAGGTGTAAAGTGCTATTTCTTTTCTTGGGTATTTGTGTTAGAACCCAGGCCACAATGAAAAAAATATTTTCCCCAAGCGCTGTGGAATCTGTTTCTTGATTTGCTCTTTACCCCAGTCAATTTTGGGCACTTGTGCTTTATTTCTTTCTTTAGTTATTTTCTTGTATTTCTTTGGGTCCTTTCATAGCGATGGGATTTTTGGTATTCCTGTTTGTAAAATAACTGTAATCCAGAATTCTCAAGTCTGTTAATAGGAACTATTATAGACGGCCCAGTAACTAGTCTCAAAGTATTTAATTCACGGATAGCTGGTTCTGTCCAGCTGGCTTTTGATCTCTTTCCTTACTGTCAAATACCATTTCCTTCATAGTCATAGTCCTGATCGTACAAGACTATCAACTTATGTCACTTTCTTACATTTCATTCGGTTCTGTCTTTAAAGTCACATGTATACCCTTATCTGCTTTTAAATTTTTTTTTTTCTGTTTTTTTTTTTTTTTTTTTTTTTTAAGAAGAAATAAAAATAAAAAGATTTGTACTTTATTTTGATAAAGCCAATGTTTTCAACATTGCTTCCTATATTCATAACTTTATTTCATTAAGTAGATAATCTCTATTTTATGATTTCAATATGGCTTGTGAACTGGAATTTTATGGCTATTCTTCTGTTTGTCTTTTAGACAAAATAAAGGATAACTTAAGGTCAAGATTTTCTAGGTTGAAAATGTGAACTGTTCCATATGTCAGCTCATAAATCTTTATCTTAAAGGGAAGGCAGAAGGTTTGTATTTTCTTAAAATTTCTTGAGGACAGGAATATATGTTTTATTTGATGAAATCATATAACTATATAACGGACCTGAAAGAATAAGTTTTCATTTAACAATAACCTGCCTCAAGATGGAAACATAAAATTCTCTTCTTATTCACCAACAAGATTCATCTGGTTCCACATCTACAGGGCCATTCCTCATGAGAGTTACTGGGTCCCGTGGGTATAGTTTACATCAGCAGTCATATTCTATTCTCCCTCGTCTTACAACATAGCATTATATTCATTTTCAACCCTCATATTCAGAAGACTTTCTTTTCTGTTTTCCCTAAAAAAGCATCTAAAATTTATTATTTTCAATGTTCAAATCTGCATAAGAATTTATTTAAATACTAATATGTATCTGAAAGGTTATAGTCAAAATATACATGAGTGTCACAAATAATGCTACTAAAAGTTAAGAATAAATAAAATATATTTGCCTCATACCTGAACTACCCAAGAATTATCAAATTTTGGATGATAAAAAAGATGTTCTTATGTCTGCAGTACTTGGAAAAGCTTTCAGGAGAGTAATACCAACCTAAGCATTAATACCTGGGCATTAATTTTGTAGTTCCATTTATTGCCTGAGATGCAACTCCTACACCCCGCTAGGCCCCTGCAATGCCTGCCTCTTTTCTTTAAGGAAAGCTACAGAATATATAGTCTCATTATGTGCAGCTAAGAAACATTAAATTCTCATCATTGAAAGGAGTTTACCATTGTGGCTAAAGAGATGGCTCAGTGGTGTCAAGTTACTTGATAGACTAAAGGTCAGATTGCAGCATCACATGGGGGCCAGGTATCCTGCAATCAGTACCCACAACAGAAGCCAGGCATACTGCAAACACCTGTCACTCCAGTTCTAAGAGTTTCAGGGTCCACACTTTCCTCTGGCCTCTGCATTCGAACAATGTGCATACACTCCACATATATTCACAAAAAATAATAAAAGAAAATAAAATAAAAAGGTTTGTAACGTCTTAGCTGTGAGATATAGGTTGAACTTATTCAGATTTACAGAACAGTGTATGTCAAGTAACACAGCACATTATGAATATCAAATATGTAACACAGGCATTGAGTGCTTGCCAATACAAGCAACTAAATGTGCAATTTCCCAGGGAAATGTCTAACCGCAGATCAAACCAAATTCAAAACCAATCTGTTGTACTCAATCTCCCACAAACCTGTTGTCTTACTAGTCTTCCTTTATCCCAACGAGTGTTAGGGGGTTGTCGTGACCAAAGTACAGTATGGTCTTTAATGTTCTATGTACATTAACATAACCATAAATTTTCATTTATCTTGTTTGAAAATATAGTTTGAATTGAACGTTTCTCATGTCCACAAGCTCAGTATTCACAGAAGTTCTCTGAACAAAAATCTTTATAATAATTTCAGGAATGAGATAACAAATTCACCCCTTCCTAATTGCATGACCATACATATGTATATCTTACCTTCTGTGGTCATTTATGGCTTTATTGGATTACATATTAATCCGAATCTCATTCAGAAATGTACTGGCTTACCTATCTCTGGTAAATATTTGTCCTCAATACAAACTAAATATGATAAAATTCATTTAGGAGTATTAGTTAAAAATAACAAGTTTTAATTGCTTTGTGTCATGACCAATGCATAAAATGCCATACATATTTAATATAAGCCACTCTGAATTTTTGGATACAAACAACCTGTGAAAAATAATCATTATCTTTAAGGCATAGATGAATTTATTATAAAATCACATGAGAAGAAAACTCGGGGGGTGGTCTGGAAATGGAAGTGTCTGGAGGATTCAAAATAGTTTCAATATCATGCCTAACACTGCTATACCTCTACGAACCAAACGGAAAGATTTGGCATTGAATTTGTTCCCTTCTTCTTTATGAAGTAATCATTTCTAGAAGTTCATTTAGTTAGTTTTATGTTGTGGTCACTGTTCATGTAAATCACCATAAGGGATGAAGAGTGCCATCAATTTAAAAATGAAAAATAAGTTTCGAAGTAAGTACATGGGGCTATAATTTATTAGGAAACTAGAACTGCGGCTTAATATTCTATTCCTCTCTCAAGTTTACATGATGTGGCCATCGAGGACCACAGTACTAGCATCTTCTCTCACAAAGAAATTGTGTTTCTCACTGAAGAAGTTGAAGATTACATTTGACATTTCTGAAGTCCGCTATTTCCATACCAAATACTTAAACATTACAATCTCCAATATGTAACTAATTCATTTGAATGGGGGGGGATAAGGCAGGACCCTTAATTCTTTGCAGTGGAAATGCTCTTCTATTAGATCATGTTTACCTGAAAAAGATAAACACGAAGTCATTCATCCTAGTTTGCCAGTGCATGTAACTCACACATTTACTAGTAGGGCATCAAACAGTAGTGTCTAATAAGGCCAGTAAGACTGATTCTATGTTGGAGCTAGCAAATCCTTTATCAGTACTTCAACCACTCTGCTTATGTGGCCTCATTGTTAAGATTATGCCTTTCATCTATGGAAATCAATCCCTTTCATATACAATTTCAGCAAGAAGCTTATAAAATGTGTATTAAAGCAGTATTGACTTGTCTAACAATAAAAAGTACAATTAGGCTTCCAACACAGAGCATTTCTAATTTGCATAAAAACCTCTCTAACCTATTTCTTTTACTGCAGAGCATAACCAAAAGGTTATATTCTGTTCCATGCACCAGTAATTACTTTAAAATCACTAGATAGATGTACCTATGTAATATTGTTCCATTCTTTATGCACATCATTAAAACTGAATTTATATGCAAGGTGTATCAATAGAAAAATACTATTAAAATCATTAGAAAAAAATGACCAAACACAATGGGTTCCTTTTACATAATATCACATAATGTAATAATTTAAGATAGTTACTTATTGAGAGCTACTGTTTTGATAAAAAATTATCCCAAGGGTAAGACTGAAGACAGAACTTTTATCACGCCTTTTAATTTGTGCTTCTACGTTCTAATTTAGATGATGCAATAATTTTAAAAGGAAGCTTTGAAATTATACAAGAATAATTTAACAGGCTTTTATGTAAAAGAGGCAAACAGATTGCAAGACTTAAGTGGAGTACTTGAAAAAATTTGCATATTTTGTTGAAACCTTTTTCTTTCAGAGAATAGTTTAGTCCCAATCTTATACGAGTCTTGTCACATAGTACACACATCTCTCCAGTATATTTGAGAATTTGAATTTCAAGTTTAAGACAATGAAACCCTGTGTGACTCCTGCACTTCCTGTGCTTTTGATTTCCTTAAATGACTCATGGATGAACATGTTCCAAGTGTGGCTGGTTCTGTTTCTTGCAAAGGTTCAGAATGCAGTGCTTTGTGACCAGGGTGGATGGGCCTTCCCTATGGTGGTTTAATAAAGAGCAACACAGCTCCACCAGGGTAACACAGAGTGACATTGCCTCAGGTCACTGCAGGGCATGTCACATCATGTAACACAACATAACCTGATCCAACAGGTCAGGTGCCTGTTGCCTATTTGTAGGAAATGCCTTTTATTTCTCTTCCAGCAGAGAGGCCATGTCATCATGTGTAATGAAATGTCAGTTCCAGCGCTGGGTCGAAGGAATACCAATGGAAATCATTTCGGTCCCAATTATAGCGGGTTCTATTCAGTGCTGAGTTACTTAGAGTGCATGTCAGTGATAAGCATGTTGGTAATATTATTGAAAGTGAGCTGAAGGAACTCTATTTTAATTAGTATAAACTTAAGACTAGGTAAATGTTGGTATGGACACAGAACTACATCATTTTAAGCTTTACAGGATTAAAAACAGAAAAGCAAAAAAGTTATGAAGAAAGTAATAGTGAATCAATTCTTTTACAAATAGTCATATTTTATAAGAAGGAAATTTATTAATGGGGAGTTTGATCTTTTCCCTTTAAAATTCCTATTAGCTAAAGTAATTGATTACAAAGCTACATGTATTACTCTATTCTTGAATTAATCAATATGGTTATTTACCATGTTTAGTGTATTTATGTACAAGACAGAGGTGTGACTCACACTGCATACCTTCAGTGTGCTTAGCTGAATGAAGAAAAAAAAAATAGATGTAACATTTTAACTGGAGGATGAGTAAATATCAAACCCCACGTTCTTGTCTGCTAATCCTAGTGATGCTAGAGTAAGAAACATTGAATCAAATGCAATGCAAACTAGGATGGAGTGGCTGTATGCCTGTCTATGTAGAATAATAATAATCTAACATAGGAGAATTTCAACTGCAAACAGTGAGAAAGGTCATATGGATTTAAATTTAATATTAATTTACTGAAAGTTAGGTTTAATCTCTAGAAATCCAAGTCTTAGTACAAAAGTGAAAATAATGTACAGTCACAACTTGGGAAAAGTAGCTAATTTTATATTTATATTTTAAAATCGTATCTTTATTGGTGTTTTGTGAATTTTTGATTATATTCCAAATCCCTCCACATCTCCTCTCAGGTCCACCTTCACCTCCCTACCCTGCACCCACAATTCATGTCCTCTCTTGTTTTTCTTATGGCTTGTAGAATCTAATTTGTGTTGCACCAAAGGTTCTTGGGAGTGGGTCCATCTTCTGAAGCTTGGTCAACTCACCCAAGCATCACCTCTACCCTCTCTCAACAGTTATCAATTGCCAACAATTTCTCAGCCAGGGTTGGGGTTTCTTGCCTACCTCCCCCTTCTGTGCTGGATTTTATGTCTGCCTTGGCTTTGCACAAGTTTGTGCATGCTGTTCCAAGCACTGTGGTTTCATATGTACAACTGCCCTGCTGTGCCCAGAAAATAGTTCCTTATATACACAATTTTTCAAACAAAGATAAAAGAGACACTCAGTTAAAGGTGTTTTTTGGGATGCGAAAGTTATTTAGAAATAGATATAGGATATGTCACGAGAAATTTGAAAGAATAATCAACATCACTATCAAAATTCCTACTTAAAAAAACTAACATGTTTATCTAAATGATCATCCCATATACTCAGTTCTCTATAATTATCTAAGTGTCATGAGCTCTGCCTTATTTGGCTATAATCATCAGAGGGGTATTTAAGAAAAGAATTGAGTAAAGGGATCATATTACAAAATATGGGGCTGGAGAGATGGCTCAGCAGATAAAGAGCACGACTGTCTCTGGCAGAGGACCTGGGTTTAGATTCCAGCACCATATGGTTGGCTAAGAACCGTCTTTTAACTCCAAATTCCAGGGGAATCTGACAACCCTCTTCTAGCCTCCGGGCTTTCAATAAATGAGTGCACCAACCCTACAATGCAACAGTACACTCAATACACTAAACATAATAATAATAAAAAAATACCTGCTTCTACTTTGGAAGAGGGGTGACATACTGTGTCCCTTAATATGGATGGGAAAAATGAGGAAGACGGCAATTCAGGGCAAAAAATGGTGAAAGTAGACACTTTATATTTTTACAATGCAATTTTACTATTTAATCAGTAATATTGCAGTTTTGCAGCTCAGAGGAGAGATGGATATACATTTACTAATAGGTTGTCATCTAAGTCAAATATGAGACATTTCAGAATATGTCACATCACTTCAAATAATTTTGTCACTTATTCACAAATTTCCTCCAGTAGCTTCCTATATCAAGGATTTGACTGTGCATATAGTAAAGGTAAAAGAAGAACTAATAATATGCATCACGAAAGACACTTAATAACCACAGTGTCAGAATCACTTTTATAATTCATTTCATAAGTGAAACCAACCTGTGAGGAAAAGGAGATATTCTGAAGAACACTAGTGTCCCTCCCTCAATATCACACTGTGAAACAATTGGATGCCCGAAGAGAATAAAGTTCCCCCGAATCCCAATCCTGGAGGGAGGGAAATCTGAAGTCCTGGTGGGCAGACAAAGGAAGACTCACCTCACCATCCCAGGAGGGAAAAAGGATGCCCCATAGTTCTGATAATTTATTGGGCCACCTTAAAGAAGTGGCAAGGCAGGGACAATGATGGGTCAGTAATGAGGGGGTCACACCTTCTACAGAACTAATTAATTATGTATAACTCTTGCCTTCTGTTTAAGGGGTGTCAGTATCTCAAAGATAGACCTGGATCAGCTGCCCTTTGTATTTGTTCCTCTTTCTAACGTGGTTACATTAAATAAATATCTGTTTTCTCCTTTCCACTATTACTTATCTGTTTAATTGGCACATTAGAGACAGGTGACCTATACCAGCTCTTGGGGCTGCCACGGGCCCAGGCTTTTACCCTAAAACCCCAGTGATTAAAGGATAATTGATTTGTAGCTTAAATAAAACCTGTGCCTCCAAATATAAAATTTGAAGTCTAAGATGGAGCTGAATTACAGATAACTTTTCTTGCCTTAAAATAAAAACTAAAACCCTAATCCAGAGAAGTAAACTTTAAAGAAGAGTGCTATTAAGGCTGGTTGTGTGCTGATTCACCTCTACAGTGTAATGTTCACATGTGTATCTACCATTTTAAGCAGTTACATAAGTAACAACTTCAGCTGAAACTAATGAAAAGAAAATAAAACGCATTTTTGCTTTTCTGTAAGCAAGCTGGGACTCCTATGTTTGTTAAACTATCATGAGTTGATTTGTTTGACCACAAAGTGGAGTAGCAATATCCAGCTCACCATGGCTAGAGGAAACTGGGAGTCTCATATTCCACTATTATGACTGGTGTTGGTATCATTTGGGGACCACTATCATCTCTTGTATTGCCTGGTTCTTTTATTCCCAAAATGTCCAGAGAGGTGAATGAAAACTCTGGGGATAGATAAATCAAAGTGTACATGTTTTCCATCACTGCCAACAGGTGTGATATCTTACCGGTAGAATCGTTTACAAATTGTGAACAGATGGGAACTATCCAATTTTGGCTTTAAAGTAAATAAAAATTAATAACTACCCAAAAGAACTCTAACCATTCTTAAATGATGAAAAATTAGCAGAGAGAGATTTCTCTCCCCACCCCACTCTAAAGTCATTGTCTTCTGATGGAAAAGAAAGAAATGTGAATACTACCTTCCTAAATGACCAGAAACTTGTTCCTTTGGCACAGTAGAAATAGTGCAGATATGACTGGCAGGTTTATTTTTCTTTGTCTTTTAACTTAGCTTTCCAAGAAAGTTCACACTATGTAAAGATTATAAGTTACATACCAACAAGTCTGCAGGATTTGTTACACTTAGACAAGGAAAATAAAACCAGTTTTCTGTTTGTGGATGCAGGGATGAACATATGGCCCACACCTGGAATTTATAGAGGCTTTTACCTAATAAAACCTTCTGAGACATTCCAAGAATGACAACAAAGTGATGGCGTGGAGCAGAGCTGCCAGAGGTAATCTTCTTCACCTCCTGGTTCTTTTAAAACAGAAAACGTAAAACTAACAACTTACTGCCCCTTGAATACTTATGAAATGTGCATTAAAGAGGTGGGAACCCAAGTTCCCTGACAAAGTTGCCATTATATCATGGCTGTGTCTTTCTGGATCGTCTCAGATGAGCTGGTTTATGATGAAGGTGACTGATTGGTAAGCATAGGAATAAAGAACTGAGTAAGACAGAGTGCAAGACCAAGTTCAAAGTTTAAATTGTTTTACTTAGAATCTTTTTAGAGTGGAACACATTCTTAAGTGATAGAAATACATACAACATTAACATAATTTTAAATTCAAATATCAAATTTAACTAAAATTTAGTGAAATGTCTTTTTTTAAGGTAACACAAGCTCAACCTACAGTTTAAATCTGCAAATCCCAGTCAGTATAAGAAAAGGTGATAAAAACATGTTTGAAAAACATATTAACACCTCAAGGTAGGAAGCTAGAAGAGTATGGCTCAGCAGTTAAATGCATCAGCTTCTCTTGTAGAGAACCAAAATTCAGTTCCCAGCACCCCATGCAACAAACAACTACAGTCTAGAAAATTCCAATAGTCCCATTCGACCTCCAAGGGCATTGCACAATTCGGGTGCACAAATGAGATATATGAAGGCAAAATACTCATGCACAAAAAAACAAATTTCAAAAAATTGTAAAGATCCTTATAAAAGACCATGGATGTGGTTAGAAATGTTTAATGAATATAGTACAAAAAATATTTTCTGTATTTTTTTAAAAACATTAAGTTCAAGCAGTAAATTTTAATTTCCACACAATAACACGTTCTGAACTCTTTTTGCTTGTTTCAGATCTGAAATAGCTTAATATTATTGTAGCCTAGGCTAAAATTTTTTATTATATAAATTCTAGGCCTTTCCATCCTAAAATCCTATTTGCTTTCTGGAAAACCATCAATACTCTCTACCACTATAAGAAAATAAGCCACCATGAAAGCTAGTATTTAGTAGCAATAGTAATGATATTGGTAATAATGGTAGTGTTGTTGCAGCATTGAGAAAAACAATTACAACACATTTAGCACTGGGCTTGTCATGGAGGAACAGACATGTCTGAAGGTTAGCTGAGGCATACAATGGACAGAGATGGAGAAATAATAGCAAAGGCTATCTGGGGCACTAATCATGGAAGTCAAGGGTCAAAGCAGTAGACGCAATCATATGTTTTACTTTTCCAAATATCCATCAGCAAACAGTTGAATAAAACCAAGGTCAAAAGATTTATTTCAGCTATAGCTTCAGTGGTTTCAGCCCCTGGCAAGCCTACTCCATTGCTTTCAGACCTGTGGAGAGCAGAACATCATGGTAAAAGGGGACAGCAGAAGGAAGAGGTGTTTGCATCACCCACCAGGAAACTGTGAGTAACAGGAAGGGGCCAAAGCCAAGACAGAACTTAGTCACATGACCTACTACCTCCAACTAGGGCCCAACTTCCATCGTTCAACCATCATAAAATAGTCTGTTCACATTCTGAATCCAGTGGATAGAATGATTTCAAAACTCTCATGGCTCAATCCCTTGCTATGATTGGCATTACAGCTTTCAACAGATGAGCCTTTTGGGGACACTTTATCCAAACCACAACATACTAAATCTCTTTTTCCTAGAGTTCTTTTGAATGAGGACTTATATTTGGAAGGATCCCTCACTTACACCAGAAGACAAAGAAATAGAATTTCTCTTCCCCTGTGTTATGGCTTGTTCTTTTCTTCAAATGATCTATTCAAATTACCTACTGATGAAATGAAGGAGGCATTTAGTTTTATTAGTCAAACCACAATGAAAATATCAGCTACTGATATAGAAAAAAAAAAAAAAAAATGATTAGCAAACTCTTAACTGCTAGGCATCTCTCACACGCCGAGATGGAGTTTTTTGTAAACAGCTATTGAAGATGGGTTTTTGTTTCCCTAATCCATTCTTCCAGTCTTCATGCCTTTTGATCTTGGGGAGTTTAAGCCATTAATATTTAAGGTTTATAACTAAAGATGGGTGTGCTGCTTTCACTTTTCACTTATTATCCATTTGGACTTCTAGCCTCTGATTTTGCTCCTATGGTTATGCTTTTATTAGTTTCTTTTCCTAGGTTTGAGGGATTGTTGCTCCTCTTTCTTTCCCTTTATTTGTTTAAGTTTTTATGAACAGTTGGTTTTCCAGACATGTATTCCATCATCTTGTTTATGTCATGGAAGATTTTTTCTCTCTCCTTCAATTATAGTCAACATTTTTGCTGGGTAAAGTATTCTGGGTTGGCATTCCATAGTCCTTAACACTGGGAATGCTTTACTCCATGTTCTTCTTGCTTTACATGGTTTGAAGGCGGAGAAGTCTGTTTTAATTCTATGCGTTTCCCTTGTATGTGGACTTTTTTCTTTTGTTAGCTCTCAGAATTTTGTTTTGTTTTGGGCATCTAGCATTTTAACTATGATATGGTGTGGGTGTTGTTTCTTTTTTGTCTTGTTCTTTTTGGGGTCCTATGTGCTTCTTGCATTGTATGGGTTTGTCGATTTTTAGTTTGAAGATTTTCATCTATTCTTGTTGAAGATCTATCCAATACTTATTCTCTTAGAGATTCTTCTCTTCCTCCATTCCTATGATGCAGAGGTTTGATCTTTTCATAGTGTCCCATATTTCCTGGTTGTTCCACTTTTTGTGATTTTTAAATTTCATAATCTTTATTTTGGCTTCGCTTTTTAATTGCTCTGTGTTATCTTCCAGGTCTGATATTCTTTGTTCTGCTTCCTCCATTCTACTTCTGAGGCTTTTTCCTTTTCTTTCTTCTTGATTGACTGAGTGTTCTAATTCCTTTTTTGTTTCCTCCTGTGTTTTCTTTAGTACTTCCATTTCCTTTTTGAGCTTCTCAATCTCTTCTTTGTGCTTCTCAATCTCTTCTTGGTGCTCCTTACTTCTTTGGTTGGCTTCCTTTTTCAGTGTTTCTACTTCCATTCAGAGTTTGTTTTTTTCTCCCTCTAGTTCTTTCTGGAGTTTGTCATTCTGTTCCTTTAGTTCTTTCCGAAGTTTGTCATTGTATCCCTCTAGGTCCTTTTTGAGTTTTTCATTCTCTATCTTTAGTTCTCTGAATTCTTGTTTATTTTTTTCTCCCTCTTGTTCTTTCTGGAGTTTGTCAATCTGTTCCTTTAGTTCTTTCCAACGTTTGTCATTGTATCCCTCTAGAAGAATATATGTTTTAAACTCAGTGAGAACTATGACATTGAAACACTACAAAATTTTGAAAAATTATTAAAAATGTCTTTTTGTGGTTAACTCACACATTGTATTCCCATAGTGATAGAATAAAGTGGGTGAGTTTGGGGTATTATTCCTTACACTATATAAGTTGTCTGTTCAAGGCACTTGCCTATAATCCCAGCCCCCTTGAAAGCTGAGGCAAGAGGACCATGAGTTGAGTTCAAGGGCACCTTGGGCAAATTAGGGACAATATATCTCAATTTAAAAAGTAAGGGGATACAGAATGTAGCTAAATGTCAAAGCATGTGACTAATATATAGAAGGCCATGAGTTCCGTCATCATAAAAATTGATAAAAATACATAGTAGCTGTAGCTGGGCGTGGTGGCAGACACGTTTAATCCTAGCACTGGGGAGGCAGAGACAGTTGGATCTTTGTGAGTTCAAGGCCAGCCTGGTCTACAGAGTGAGTTCCAGGACAGCTGGGTCTATAGGGAGAACCTGTCTCGAAAAGACCAAAATAAAATAAAATAAAATAAAAATAAATACATAAATCAGTATATCTGAGACCATTGACCAGTTGACTTGTGATAAATTCCTTTTCCCCCTGGATTTCTAATATTATTCTCAAATGTAATGTTCCACCTAGTTCAATGTGATCAAACAATTGCATAAAATTTATGAGAATTGTTAAAGCATTTTAGAAATGTGTACTGTTTCATCAGTTCCATTCTGTTTCTTCTATCTGAAGTCACAGTACAGTGCTGTTCTACTGCTAATATTTAACTTTGTTCAAACCACAGTCCTTGTTCTCTAAGATAGTGTATTTTCTAAAAATATGTGAAATAAACATCATGAGTCAAGTGCATAATAAAAGAAACATTGCTTGAAAATTTTGTCACTAAAAATCGTAATTTTCTTATCTAAGAGGTATTCAATGTGTAGCTATTAAAAATTTAATATTGAATTCTTATTTTACCATTTAGCTAAATTATTTGAATTTATAACTGAGGTGCTCAGTTTCAATGAAGTTAAAATATTTGAGTAGAATACAGGCAGATCAGGTCTGATATTACTAAATATATAATTGTGAGGGCAATGTTTTAAAAAGTAATTATAAAACAGTTTGTAGTATGGAATTACAAGCAATAGTTTATAAAGCAAGAACTTGGAGCAGAAGAGTATATGAATGCCATGAATTAGGACAAGGAGGAGGTAAATATTAATAACCTCAAACATGAATATCTGCAAGTGAGGAAGGACAGTTAAAACAAGACAGTGAACTACAAGATAAAAACAATACACTGAAGAAGGAAGGAATCATTTTTTAAAATTTTTTACTTATTATTATGTGTATGAGTATACTGTCTGCATGTAGGTTGGTGCACCCGTGTGGTGCAATGCCACAGAAGTCAGAAGAGGATGTCGGATTCCCCTGGAATTGGAGTTAAAGATGTTTCTTAGCCACCATGTGGGTGCTGAGAATCGAACCCCGGTCCTCTGCAAGAGCAGTGGGCTCTCTTAACCGCTGAGCCATCTCTCCAGCCCCTGGAAGGAATCACTTTAAGTGAATGCCGATTATTCAGTATTGTTCTTTCTCATGCTAGTTGGTCCAGAAATGACGTGAGCGGTGACATTTTCCACACTAGAGCTCTGTCTTCCACATACTAACAATCTACAAGGAATTGATTAGGGTCATTGCACAACAGAAACAAACTTGGAGGAATAAATACTGATAACTATCAGGGAGACTATCTGAGTGTCAGAAAAGTGATGGTCACAATAATTTAATTAAGCTAATGACGTGGATATATATATAAACAATATGAATAAAAGCAAGATATTTTTATGGTAGAAATTACAAGTAGCTCATGATTAGCAAGCATTACATTTTGCCCCTGAATAAGTTAAACCATTGGCAAGGGTTTACATAAACAGATTTATTATATTTTTATTCGCATTATTCTTTATAACTGAGGGTGAGTTTTTTGTAGCACGAGCAAGCTTTACATGTGTATCACATTTTAGATCTTAAATCCTTTGCCAGTTCTTAAGTGATTGATAAAAAGTCTTAAATAAGGCAAATACTGTGCATGCTCCTGTGTAATGAGGCCTGCCGAACAGGAAGAATTCTACTCATCATGATAGTAAAATTAAATGCAGCATTTTTTAAATCCTTGACATAAATAAAGAAGTTATTTCTCTGGACCAATGCTTTTTCCATAAACTCAATGTTCTGTATAAGTCATTGTCATAGGATATATTTTATTTTGAGGCAACCCAGTCATTTTCCCCCATAAATAAGTTTCGAATCAAGTACCATTTATTTAAAAGTTATGTCTTCTAAGGTCTATAACAAGCTGAAGATGCTAGTTAGAGGGGTTTATTATAGTGGCTGCAATTTATAAACATCTTTCCAATAAGCAGTAATATCCAGTTTGAAGGCTAATTGGGACGGATCTCTTTGTATTTCTATTTTGGTAACAACTCAGATGTTGTTTGGAACTCATGATTCTGGCTTGCTTTGTTTCTAGTATTTCTTTGGAAATGTGTGAGGAAGAAAAAAAATGAACAATGAGCTTTCAAAGTCAAGAAGTCACTGAACAATTACAATACATTGAAAACAGTTGTGCATGTTAATAATCTTGTAAATATTTTAATGGAGTATCCTCTTATGCATGATGATTTTGTATTATGTCTCACAGTTTGTTTGAAAGGAAAAAGGTTTGTAGGCAAATTACCAACATTAAAATATAAAATATGCAATTTTATCTGGCTGTACCTTTCTAACATTTTCTTCTTTTTCCTCTTGAATACATATTTTTCACAAAGTAAAGATGGGAGTATTTTAAACAAAACTGTTAAATCAGTGGCTTGGCTAAAGGGATGCTTCTATTAATTGAAAGAGATAGAATTCAAACTGTTTTTTTTCTAGTTCTTAACCTAGAATGCTTTAAATCAAACATTGTTGCTGAGAGCCTGCATAAATCCAGTATTTTGTTGTGCTGTGAGTTGAAGGATGCCAAATATTAAAAATAACATGTTAAAAGATATTCTTAAAATGACACTTTCTATTTTCAGTTACTGCCTATATGTAATTTTTGGAGAATTTGCAAAAATCATGATTTAGGAAAATTGTGATTGTGGGAAATTTTGCTTTCTGCTTTTATAGAGTGATTAAAAGTACATTGCTTCAGTTTGTTTCTTATTACGAAAGTGCTAGGAATTATCTGAAATTTGGGGGAAGATTAAGCTTAGGAAAAAATTTAAAAATCAATATTCCTAGTCTTACTGTCATAAAATTATCACTTACCAAAGATACTTGCTATAAATCTATTTTACATGCATCCAGATAATTTTTTAAATTAGGAAATTTATTTTCTAATCAGAAAAAGTGGCATAATCTTAAAAACTTTCAGATTGTCTGTTGATCAGTATTTAATTTTTATGCCTTTCTTTTAAAGAAATCCTCCAGTTAAAAATGAGAAAAAAACCCACAAATTATTTCATTTCACTTACAACTGTTCAAAATCTTCACTAATCAATGTCATAGTCACAAATGCAAACATTTTAATTAAAGCATGAACAAGAGTAAAATGAAGAGTAAGGGCGGGAACAAAGAGAAGAGAGAAGGAGGAGCAATGTATGCAGCATTGCGAAGAGCACAGTAACATGAGTGGTTTGAATTCTGTTAACTGGAAGTCATGATCAAAGGCATAGGGCTGATACAGAGAAGGGTACACTAGGGAGAAAGCCAGACCAGAGTGATAGGACTGAGACCCTCGCTGAGGACAATGGCCATCACAATAGTAAGGAATAACAATAGCATCGATTTCATTCCTATTACATACAGATACTTTATTGAGCTATTTTTCTCCCTGGATCTGTTATTTAATTTGTAGAAGTACTTTTGAAGACACTTCATTTTAAATAATAGCAAATTCAAACTCAGAAATATTATTTGCCTCACATGATATTGATCACACAGCACAGACCTAAGACCAAATCCATATACATACCTATATATTTCTAACTCTACAATTAGGTATTACTGTTTCTGCCTTATTAAGTTGAGTATAGCATATAATAGGAAAACAAAATTACAAGTTTGAGAATAAGTTACAAAATATTTTCTGATTTTTGTTGTCATAAAAATTCTTTTTCTATGTCTATAGGCATTAATTTGGAGATCTGAAGGGCTGGAACAGCAGTGTTTTCTCGCACATGTTTGGGGCGAATACTCAGCAGTTGTTTTGGATGTGGGTAAAGAGCACTGAAAGAGCTTCCTGGTGATGACATTGATATACAAAAGAGCAGGAAATTAGTGAGAGGGGGGCTTCAAGAATTTATTTTGTACAAAGTTTGCATTTAATGAATAGCAACTTAAAAGAAGACAGCAGTATATGCTTAAATAATCTAGGAAGCAGGCTACTCTCCTTTACTGTCGCTTCTTCCCGCATTGCCCACCTCCTTGGCTAATTTCATCCCTTCTAATATCCAACCAGAGAAAATTTTGCTATTGATAGTCTTAGTTTTCTCGATTTAATCCTGGGTTCACTGCTAACAGAGGGTCCTGATGCAGCCCTCTCTCATGATTCTATGGAAAGTGTGGAACAATTATTCTCAAATGGGCTGAGACATCTTATTTACTTCCTAGGAAGCACTTATCACTGGATAGAGTTGCGCTCCTGTAGCTTAGGGGAAGGTGAATTCTCACAATGTACAGAACAGCTTCATTTTTCCTGCAAGAAAGAGCTGTGTGCCTGCCCTAGTTTACATAAAAACATGATTCATAATTCTCAGGCCTGGCTCTGTTTTCTGAGGAAAAGGAAGTGATAGTTTGGTGGGTGAGGAAGTTTGGTAGGTGAGGCGATGACTTTGTAGAGACAGTCCCTAGTTGTAATGGTAGATCATTTAACATCTGCACTGAACCAGAAATGACTCTTACAATGGCATCTTGTCTCATGTCTTTTCAAAAAAAATCTTCCTTCCCTTCCCTTCCCTTCCCTTCCCTTCCCTTCCCTTCCCTTCCCTTCCCTTCCCTTCCCTTC
>VZQC01007141.1:899265-919214 GCA_009823505.1 Rhizomys pruinosus | reverse complement strand
AAAAAAAAAAAAAAAAAAAAGAAGATTCTGTGGTTCCATGTTTAAAAAGTCGCAATTGGGCTTGGAGAGATGGCTCAGAAGTTAAGAGCACTAGCTTCTTTTGCAGAACCCCTAGGTTCAATTCCCAGCACTCACATAGCAGCTAACAACCATCCATAGCTCCAATTCCAAAAGAATCCAAAGCCCTCTTCTGACCTCTGTGTGCACTGCATGACATGGGTGCACTTACTTATATGCAGGCAATGTATTCATACACAGAAAATAAAAATAAAAATAATAACAATAAAAGCATTAAAGTCACAATCACAATATCGTCTCAAATACCCATAAAAATATCACAGATTGGGAGAGCTGTCTTCAAAGGAAGCCATCAAACCTTCTCAAGAACAAGAACCTCTGACTGATGAGTAACTAATCTAGGGACCCAAGTCACCAAGATACACAGGATACTTTGCTGCTTCAACCCACTAACCTCCACAGAAAGTTATCAAAATCATGCTCTTAAAATCTGCCATCTCTGAACTTCTAAATAAAAACTTATGGTTAGGTATATTAACACGTACTGGTTAAACCTCTTCTACAAGCACAGATCTTCATCATTCACTGTTGACCTCCTTTCAGTGACTATTTCCTTTGACCTTCCTGATTACCAGTTCATGGCAAAGTCTATCTCCCTTACGTGTTTCTTCCTGTTACTATCCATGTCTTTTTTAACTAAAATTTGAGAGCTGGAGAGATGGTTCAGTAGTTATAGAGCTTGCTGCTCTTTCGGAGGACCTGAGTTTTGTTCCCAGTACCCATGCAGCAGCTAACACCCATCTGTCACTCCATTTTCAGAGGACCTGATGCTCTCTCTGACTTCAGGGGTATTTCCATACATTGTGCAGGTACATATAGGAAAAACACTCCTACACATAAAAATAAATAAAATTTGAAATAAAAATTTAGCTCAGAATCAAAGACATTATTTTCTCTATGATAATTTTTATTCAGATATATTTAATGTTGCATAAGACATTTTAATAGTTGCCACACGAAGTTTTGATACATATACATTGTGCATGGCTTAAATCAGCTTAGCCACATATACCTCTTCACTATCAGTCATATCCTGATAGTGAAAATATTCAAACTCACTTCTTCCAGTTTTTAGAAATATACCGTTCACTATCATTATCTATGGCGATCCTGCTGGGCACTCAGAATTTCTTAGTCCTTCCTTGAACACAGCCTGATTATTGCCTGACATCCTACAATTTATGGATATTTTATGAGTGGCAAAGTAATCTTGTAGTGTTATGATTTCCCTCCATCTTGTTGCTAACCGTGCATGCCCTAAACCTTCACCTGTTCCATGAATTTTGATCAAGATGTGTTGTTTGCATTTCTGCTGTTCAGTATTTTGTTTCCTTCTCCACTAGTTTAGGCAGGTTCTATGAGACTTTTGAAAGTCATCAGATATTTGGGATTAAAGCATTGTATGATAATGGCTCAATCGTTTATTTTTTAAGAGTTTTGAATGCATTTATTTGTTGATGAAGAGGGGCTACATGTACGTTACACTGATTCTTTCTTCTACCATGTAGGTCAGAAGACGGAACTCCGGTTCTCAGCATCGGCAGCAAGTACTTTTAGTCACTGAGCCATCTAAAATGCCCTTCTAAATTACTGATTATTTACCTGTGTGTGTGTGTGTGTGTGTGTGTGTGTGTGTGTGCTTGAGTGTGTGTGTGTGTGTGCTTGTGTGTGTGTGTGTGTGTGTGTGTGTGTGTGTATTTGAGTACAGAAGCCAGAGGTTGAGCTCAGGCACTCCCTCTGTCAGTTTCTGTCTTGTGTCTCAGGAATGGGATATTCAACAATTGGCTAGATTGCCTTCTCTCAGATCCTCTGGACCCCACCTTCCTCAGTTGCCTCCATGCCCCAACCCCAGCTATGGGTTAGAGGCATGTATTGCCCCACCTGGCACTTTTATGTGGATGCTGGGTATCCACATTCAGATCTTCATGTGCACAGTCCTGGATTTCATCCTTTTAAATATTTTTTTAATTTAAGAAAATATTCTACTTATTATTTTTATTTTATGAGTCTTTTTCCTGCATGCATTAAGTGCACCACATGTGTGCAATGCCCTCTTAGAGGCCAAAAGAGGGTGTTGGATCCCCTGAAACTGGAGTTTGGCATCATGTGGGTGTTGGAACTGGAACTTGGATCCTCTGAAAGAACAGCAAGTGTTCTTTACTGCTGAGCTATCTTTCTACCCCCCTCATCCTTTTTAATTTGTAGGTAAAGTATCTGTTAGTGGTAAATTGTCTTATATGGAAATCCTGTTTGAATTTTGTGTTCTGTAATTTTGTAATTTCACTGTGATGTTTACTTTCAATTCTTCAGGACTCATGCTTGCCAAATGAAGAGTTGTTTCAGTGGGGGAAAGATTCTTTTGTTATCTCTGAATACTCTGGATGTGGTGGCCATTACCTTTAATCCCATAACTGGGGAGGCCAGCTTGGTCTACACTGTTAGTTCCAAGCCATCTGGGGCTACAGAGAAACCCTATCTCCCAAACAAAGACTAAACAAAATAAGGTAAAACAAAGAGAAAAAAAATCTATTTAAGAACATATTTATGTGTATAATGGACTTCTAATTTATATATTTTTTTCTCCATGTATTCTGAGCCTTTTTCTCTAAGTTATATTTTTTAACATATAATCCTCTTAATTCTGTACAACCTACAGTTAATGTATACAGTAAGCCCTTATGATAATACATTTTCTAGAAATTATTGTAGGTTATTTGTGGGGACAACAATGCTATTCATTCTTTGTCTATAGTGACTTTGTTTTTCCTCATAGTTTGGTTATTTTATACCTAAGTTTATTTTATCCAGTCATTTGGATTTTAAATTTTTTCTCTGGGTGATGTCTTCTATGCTGTCTGTAGGTGTCTTGTAACATGAGGTTATAAGAATGAATCCACTGAAGCATTCATGGCATGAAGCCATGTTCTGCCAAAAAGTAATTTGGCTGCTTCTACTAAGTACCAGAGTATTCAGTAGACTCCACTGTGCATTTTATGTAAATATTTAAGCTGAGAAGTTTGAATATCATATAGAGGATACCAAATTTATAATCAAGACCATGAGAAATGCAATTGTAAGGTTACATTCTCCTGACAATGCTTGTCCCAATCTGAGCCCAGGGGAGAACATAATTCTTAATGTCTGCCTCTTTGGTTATTTTTCCAATTCACCTGGGTACTAGCCATGTAGAAATTTAAAGTCTGAGGTTTAGTGCAAGGGACTTATGCAATAATAGGCTGTAAGTTTTGCAGGTGTAAAGTGCTATTTCTTTTCTTGGGTATTTGTGTTAGAACTCCAGGCCACCATGAACAAAATATTTTCCCAAGAGCTGTGGAATCTGTTCTTATTTGCTCTTTACCATTATTTTGGGCACTTGCTTATTTCTTTAGTTATTTCTCTTGTCTTTCTTTTGGTCTTTATAGCGATGGGTTTTTGTGTTCCTGTTTGTAATACTGTATCCAGAATTCTCAAGTATTTTAATGGGAACTATTATACGGCACATGTACTAATCTCAAAGTTTTAATTCACGTATAGCTGTTCTGTCCAGCTGGCTTATCTCTTTCCTTCACTGTCAAATACCATTTCATTCATGTGCATAGTCTGATCGTACAAGACATTGCAACTTATGTCAACTTCTATACATTTCTGTCTTTAAAGTCACATGTATACCCTTATCTGCTTTAATTTTTTTCTGTTGGATCATATTATTTGCAAAAGTAGAAATAAAAATAAAAAGATTTGTACTTTATTTTGATAAAGCCAATGTTTTCAACATTGCTTCCTATATTCATAACTTTATTTCATTAAGTAGATAATCTCTATTTTATGATTTCAATATGGCTTGTGAACTGGAATTTTATGGCTATTCTTCTGTTTGTCTTTTAGACAAAATAAAGGATAACTTAAGGTCAAGATTTTCTAGGTTGAAAATGTGAACTGTTCCATATGTCAGCTCATAAATCTTTATCTTAAAGGGAAGGCAGAAGGTTTGTATTTTCTTAAAATTTCTTGAGGACAGGAATATATGTTTTATTTGATGAAATCATATAACTATAATAAACTGGACCTGAAAGATAAGTTTTCATTTACACTAACCTGCTCATATGGAAACATAAAATTCTCTTCTTATTCACCAACAAGATTCATCTGGTTCCACATCTACAGGGCCATTCCTCATGAGAGTTACTGGGTCCCGTGGGTATAGTTTACATCAGCAGTCATATTCTATTCTCCCTCGTCTTACAACATAGCATTATATTCATTTTCAACCCTCATATTCAGAAGACTTTCTTTTCTGTTTTCCCTAAAAAGCATCTAAAATTTATTATTTTCAATGTTCAAATCTGCATAAGAATTTATTTAAATACTAATATGTATCTGAAAGGTTATAGTCAAAATATACATGAGTGTCACAAATAATGCTACTAAAAGTTAAGAATAAATAAAATATATTTGCCTCATACCTGAACTACCCAAGAATTATCAAATTTTGGATGATAAAAAAGATGTTCTTATGTCTGCAGTACTTGGAAAAGCTTTCAGGAGATTTAATACCAACCTAATCATTATACCTAGGCATTTATTTTGTAGTTCCAATGTAGCCTGAGATGCCACTCCTACACCCCTCAGCCCCATGCATGCCTCCTCTTTTCTTTAAGGAAAGCTACAGAATATATAGTCTCATTATGTGCAGCTAAGAAACATTAAATTCTCATCATTGAAAGGAGTTTACCATTGTGGCTAAAGAGATGGCTCAGTGGTTCAGAGTACTTGATAGACTAAAGGTCAGATTGCAGCATCACATGGGGGCCAGGTATCCTGCAATCAGTACCCACAACAGAAGCCAGGCATACTGCAAACACCTGTCACTCCAGTGGCAAGAGTTTCAGGGTCCAACACTTTCCTCTGGCCTCTGCATTCGAACAATGTGCATACACTCACATAGATTCACAAAAAAATAATAAAATAAAATAAAATAAAAAGGTTTAACGTCTAGATGTGAGATATAGGTTGAACTTATTCAGATTTACAGAACAGTGTATGTCAAGTAACACAGCACATTATGAATATCAAATATGTAACACAGGCATTGAGTGCTTGCCAATACAAGCAACTAAATGTGCAATTTCCCAGGGAAATGTCTAACCGCAGATCAAACCAAATTCAAAACCAATCTGTTGTACTCAATCTCCCACAAACCTGTTGTCTTACTAGTCTTCTTTATCCCAACAGTGTTCGTGGGTTTTCAAGTGACCAAAGTACATTATGGTCTTTCAATGTTCTATGTACATTAACATAACCATAAATTTTCATTTATCTTGTTTGAAAATATAGTTTGAATTGAACGTTTCTCATGTCCACAAGCTCAGTATTCACAGAAGTTCTCTGAACAAAAATCTTTATAATAATTTCAGGAATGAGATAACAAATTCACCCCTTCCTAATTGCATGACCATACATATGTATATCTTACCTTCTGTGGTCATTTATGGCTTTATTGGATTACATATTAATCCGAATCTCATTCAGAAATGTACTGGCTTACCTATCTCTGGTAAATATTTGTCCTCAATACAAACTAAATATGATAAAATTCATTTAGGAGTATTAGTTAAAAATAACAAGTTTTAATTGCTTTGTGTCATGACCAATGCATAAAATGCCATACATATTTAATATAAGCCACTCTGAATTTTTGGATACACACCTGTGAAAAATATCATTATCTTAAGCAGTAGATGAATTTATTATAAAATCACATGAGAAGAAAACTCGGGGGGTGGTCTGGAAATGGAAGTGTCTGGAGGATTCAAAATAGTTTCAATATCATGCCTAACACTGCTATACCTCTACGAACCAAACGGAAAGATTTGGCATTGAATTTGTTCCCTTCTTCTTTGATGATTTAATCATTTCTAGAAGTTCCATTTAGTTAGTTTTATGTTGTGGTCACTGTTCATGTAAATCACCATAAGGGATGAAGAGTGCCATCAATTAAAAATGAAAATAATTCAGAAGTAAGTACATGGGGCTCATATTTATTAGAACTGCGGCTTAATATTCTATTCCTCTCTCAAGTTTACATGATGTGGCCATCGAGGACCACAGTACTAGTATCTTCTCTCACAAAGAAATTGTGTTTCTCACTGAAGAAGTTGAAGATTACATTTGACATTTCTGAAGTCCGCTATTTCCATACCAAATACTTAAACATTACAATCTCCAATATGTAACTAATTCATTTGAATGGGGGGGGGGATAAGGCAGGACCCTTAATTCTTTGCAGTGGAAATGCTCTTCTATTAGATCATGTTTACCTGAAAAAGATAAACACGAAGTCATTCATCCTAGTTTGCCAGTGCATGTAACTCACACATTTACTAGTAGGGCATCAAACAGTAGTGTCTAATAAGGCCAGTAAGACTGATTCTATGTTGGAGCTAGCAAATCCTTTATCAGTACTTCAACCACTCTGCTTATGTGGCCTCATTGTTAAGATTATGCCTTTCATCTATGGAAATCAATCCCTTTCATATACAATTTCAGCAAGAAGCTTATAAAATGTGTATTAAAGCAGTATTGACTTGTCTAACAATAAAAAGTACAATTAGGCTTCCAACACAGAGCATTTCTAATTTGCATAAAAACCTCTCTAACCTATTTCTTTTACTGCAGAGCATAACCAAAAGGTTATATTCTGTTCCATGCACCAGTAATTACTTTAAAATCACTAGATAGATGTACCTATGTAATATTGTTCCATTCTTTATGCACATCATTAAAACTGAATTTATATGCAAGGTGTATCAATAGAAAAATACTATTAAAATCATTAGAAAAAAATGACCAAACACAATGGGTTCCTTTTACATAATATCACATAATGTAATAATTTAAGATAGTTACTTATTGAGAGCTACTGTTTTGATAAAAAATTATCCCAAGGGTAAGACTGAAGACAGAACTTTTATCACGCCTTTTAATTTGTGCTTCTAATTTATATGATGCATAATTTTAAAAGGCAGCTTTGAATTATGACAAAGAATAATTATGAACAGACTTTATGTAAAAGGTAGGCAAACCGATTGCAAGACTTAAGTGGATTACTGAAAAAATATTGCAGTATTTTGTTGAAACCTTTTTCTTTCAGAGAATAGTTTAGTCCCAATCTTATACGAGTCTTGTCACATAGTACACACATCTCTCCAGTATATTTGAGAATTTGAATTTCAAGTTTAAGACAATGAAACCCTGTGTGACTCCTGCACTTCCTGTGCTTTTGATTTCCTTAAATGACTCATGGATGAACATGTTCCAAGTGTGGCTGGTTCTGTTTCTTGCAAAGGTTCAGAATGCAGTGCTTTGTGACCAGGGTGGATGGGCCTTCCCTATGGTGGTTTAATAAAGAGCAACACAGCTCCACCAGGGTAACACAGAGTGACATTGCCTCAGGTCACTGCAGGGCATGTCACATCATGTAACACAACATAACCTGATCCAACAGGTCAGGTGCCTGTTGCCTATTTGTAGGAAATGCCTTTTATTTCTCTTCCAGCAGAGAGGCCATGTCATCATGTGTAATGAAATGTCAGTTCCAGCGCTGGGTCGAAGGAATACCAATGGAAATCATTTCGGTCCCAATTATAGCGGGTTCTATTCAGTGCTGAGTTACTTAGAGTGCATGTCAGTGATAAGCATGTTGGTAATATTATTGAAAGTGAGCTGAAGGAACTCTATTTTAATTAGTATAAACTTAAGACTAGGTAAATGTTGGTATGGACACAGAACTACATCATTTTAAGCTTTACAGGATTAAAAACAGAAAAGCAAAAAAGTTATGAAGAAAGTAATAGTGAATCAATTCTTTTACAAATAGTCATATTTTATAAGAAGGAAATTTATTAATGGGGAGTTTGATCTTTTCCCTTTAAAATTCCTATTAGCTAAAGTAATTGATTACAAAGCTACATGTATTACTCTATTCTTGAATTAATCAATATGGTTATTTACCATGTTTAGTGTATTTATGTACAAGACAGAGGTGTGACTCACACTGCATACCTTCAGTGTGCTTAGCTGAATGAAGAAAAAAAATAGATGTAAATTTTACATTGGAGGATGAGTAAATATCAAACCCCACGTTCTTGTCTGCTAATCCTAGTGATGCTAGAGTAAGAAACATTGAATCAAATGCAATGCAAACTAGGATGGAGTGGCTGTATGCCTGTCTATGTAGAATAATAATAATCTAACATAGGAGAATTTCAACTGCAAACAGTGAGAAAGGTCACTTGGATTTAAATTTACTATTAATTACTGAAAGTAGGTTTAATCTCATAGAAAATCCAAGTCTTATTACAAAAAGTGAAAAATATGCTACAGTCTACAACTTGGAAAAGTATCTAATTTTTATTTATTTATATTTTAAAATCGTATCTTTATTGGTGTTTTGTGAATTTGATTATATTCCAAATCCCTCCACATCTCCTCTCAGGTCCACCTTCACCTCCCTACCCTGCACCCACAATTCATGTCCTCTCTTGTTTTTCTTATGGCTTGTAGAATCTAATTTGTGTTCCCCAAAGGTTCTTGGGAGTGGGTCCATCTTCTGAAGCTTGGTCAACTCACCCAAGCATCACCTCTACCCTCTCTCAACAGTTATCAATTGCCAACAATTTCTCAGCCAGGGCTGAGGTTCCTTGCCTACCTCGCCCCTTCATGCTGGGTTTTGTGTGACTTTGGCTTGCACAAGTTTGTGCATGCTGTTCCAAGCACTGTGGTTTCATATGTACAACTGCCCTGCTGTGTCCAGAAAATAGTTTCCTTATATTCACACAATTTTTCAACAAAGATAAAGAGACACTCATTTAAAGGTGTTTTTGGTATGCGAAGAGTTATTTAGAAATAAAATATAGGATATGTCACTAGAAATTTGAAAGAATAATCAACATCACTATCAAAATTCCTACTTAAAAAAACTAACATGTTTATCTAAATGATCATCCCATATACTCAGTTCTCTATAATTATCTAAGTGTCATGAGCTCTGCCTTATTTGGCTATAATCATCAGAGGGGTATTTAAGAAAAGAATTGAGTAAAGGGATCATATTACAAAAATATGGGCTGGAGAGATGGCTCAGCAGATAAGAGCACCGACTGCTCTGGCAGAGGACCTGGGTTAGATTCCCAGCACCCATATGGTGGCTAAGAACCGTCTTTAACTCCAATTCCAGGGGAATCTGACACCCTCTCTGACCTCCGAGGCATTTCATGAAATGAGTGCACCAACCTACATGCAGACAGTACACTCATACACATAAAAATAATAATAATAAAAAAATAAGCCTGCTTCTACTTTGGAAGAGGGGTGACATACTGTGTCCCTTAATATGGATGGGAAAAATGAGGAAGACGGCAATTCAGGGCAAAAAATGGTGAAGGTAAACACTTTATATTTTTACAATGCAATTTTACTATTTAATCAGTAATATTGCAGTTTTGCAGCTCAGAGGAGAGATGGATATACATTTACTAATAGGTTGTCATCTAAGTCAAATATGAGACATTTCAGAATTTTCCATCACTTCAAATAATTTGTCACATTATTCACAAATTTCCTCCATTAGCTCCTATAATCAAGATTTGACTGTGCATATATTAAAGGTAAGAGACAGAAACTAATATATGCATCAAGAAAGAACCATTAATAAACACAGTTGTCAGAATTCACTTTATAATTTCATTTCAAAGTGAAACCACCCTGTGAGGAAAGGAGATATTCTGAAGAGACACTGTGGTCCTCCCTTCAGATATCACACTATTGAAACAATGGATGCCGAAGAGATAAAATTTCCCCCGGAATCCCATCCTGGAGGGAGGGAAAAGCTGAAGTCCTGGTGCAGACAAAGGAAAGACTCACCTCACCTCCCAGGAGATGCCCCATAGTTCTGATAATTTATTGGGCCACCTTAAAGAAGTGGCAAGGCAGGGACAATGATGGGTCAGTAATGAGGGGGTCACACCTTCTACAGAACTAATTAATTATGTATAACTCTTGCCTTCTGTTTAAACTTGGATGGGGTGTCAGTATCTCAAAGATAGACCTGGATCAGCTGCCCTTTGTATTTGTTCCTCTTTCTAACGTGGTTACATTAAATAAATCTCTGTTTTCTCCTTTCCACTATTACTTATCTGTTTAATTGGCACATTAGAGACAGGTGACCTATACCAGCTCTTGGGGCTGCCACGGGCCCAGGCTTTTACCCTAAAACCCCAGTGATTAAAGGATAATTGATTTGTAGCTTAAATAAAACCTGTGCCTCCAAATATAAAATTTGAAGTCTAAGATGGAGCTGAATTACAGATAACTTTTCTTGCCTTAAAATAAAAACTAAAACCCTAATCCAGAGAAGTAAACTTTAAAGAAGAGTGCTATTAAGGCTGGTTGTGTGCTGATTCACCTCTACAGTGTAATGTTCACATGTGTATCTACCATTTTAAGCAGTTACATAAGTAACAACTTCAGCTGAAACTAATGAAAAGAAAATAAAACGCATTTTTGCTTTTCTGTAAGCAAGCTGGGACTCCTATGTTTGTTAAACTATCATGAGTTGATTTGTTTGACCACAAAGTGGAGTAGCAATATCCAGCTCACCATGGCTAGAGGAAACTGGGAGTCTCATATTCCACTATTATGACTGGTGTTGGTATCATTTGGGGACCACTATCATCTCTTGTATTGCCTGGTTCTTTTATTCCCAAAATGTCTAGAGAGGTGAATGAAAACTCTGGGGATAGGCTAAACCAAAGTGTACATGTTTCCCTCACTGCCAACAGGTTTGATAGCTTACCTGTTAGATCGTTTGACAAATTGTGAAACAAGATGGGACTATCCAATGTTGGCTTCTAAAAGTAAAATAACAATTAATAACTACCCAAAAGAACTCTAACCATTCTTAAATGATGAAAAATTAGCAGAGAGAGATTTCTCTCCCCACCCCACTCTAAAGTCATTGTCTTCTGATGGACAAGAAAGAATTGAATACTACCTTCTAAATGACACAAAACTTTTCTTTGGCACAGTAGAATAGTGCAAGAATATGACTGGCAGGTTCTATTTTTCTTTGTCTTTTAACTTAGCTTTCCAAGAAAGTTCACACTATGTAAAGATTATAAGTTACATACCAACAAGTCTGCAGGATTTGTTACACTTAGACAAGGAAAATAAAACCAGTTTTCTGTTTGTGGATGCAGGGATGAACATATGGCCCACACCTGGAATTTATAGAGGCTTTTACCTAATAAAACCTTCTGAGACATTCCAAGAATGACAACAAAGTGATGGCGTGGAGCAGAGCTGCCAGAGGTAATCTTCTTCACCTCCTGGTTCTTTTAAAACAGAAAACGTAAAACTAACAACTTACTGCCCCTTGAATACTTATGAAATGTGCATTAAAGAGGTGGGAACCCAAGTTCCCTGACAAAGTTGCCATTATATCATGGCTGTGTCTTTCTGGATCGTCTCAGATGAGCTGGTTTATGATGAAGGTGACTGATTGGTAAGCATAGGAATAAAGAACTGAGTAAGACAGAGTGCAAGACCAAGTTCAAAGTTTAAATTGTTTTACTTAGAATCTTTTTAGAGTGGAACACATTCTTAAGTGATAGAAATACATACAACATTAACATAATTTTAATTTATCAAATTTAGCTAAAATTTAGTGAAATGTCTTTTTTTAAGGTAACACAAGCTCAACCTACAGTTTAAATCTGCAAATCCCAGTCAGTATAAGAAAAGGTGATAAAAACATGTTTGAAAAACATATTAACACCTCAAGGTAGGAAGCTGAAGAGATGGCTCAGCAGTTAAATGCATCAGCTTCTCTTGTAGAGAACCAAAATTCAGTTCCCAGCACCCGCATGGCAACAAACAACTACAGTTCTAGAAAATCCAATATCCTATTCTGACCTCCAAGGGCATTGCACACTTGAGTGCACAATTATATTCAGGCAAAATTACTCATGCACATAAAAACAAATTTCAAAAAATTGTAAAGATCCTTATAAAAGACCATGGATGTAGTTAGAAATGTTAATGAATATAGTAAAAATATTTTCTGTATTTTTTAAAAATTATTTCAAGCAATAAATTTTAATTTCCAACAAAATAACAAGCTGTTCTGAACTTCTTTTTGCCTTGTTTCAGATCTGAATAGCTTATATTTGTAGCCTAGGCTCAAAATATTTTTATTATATAATTCTAGGCCTTTCCATCCTAAAATCCTATTTGCTTTCTGGAAAACCATCAATACTCTCTACCACTATAAGAAAATAAGCCACCATGAAAGCTAGTATTTAGTAGCAATAGTAATGATATTGGTAATAATGGTAGTGTTGTTGCAGCATTGAGAAAAACAATTACAACACATTTAGCACTGGGCTTGTCATGGAGGAACAGACATGTCTGAAGGTTAGCTGAGGCATACAATGGACAGAGATGGAGAAATAATAGCAAAGGCTATCTGGGGCACTAATCATGGAAGTCAAGGGTCAAAGCAGTAGACGCAATCATATGTTTTACTTTTCCAAATATCCATCAGCAAACAGTTGAATAAAACCAAGGTCAAAAGATTTATTTCAGCTATAGCTTCAGTGGTTTCAGCCCCTGGCAAGCCTACTCCATTGCTTTCAGACCTGTGGAGAGCAGAACATCATGGTAAAAGGGGACAGCAGAAGGAAGAGGTGTTTGCATCACCCACCAGGAAACTGTGAGTAACAGGAAGGGGCCAAAGCCAAGACAGAACTTAGTCACATGACCTACTACCTCCAACTAGGGCCCAACTTCCATCGTTCAACCATCATAAAATAGTCTGTTCACATTCTGAATCCAGTGGATAGAATGATTTCAAAACTCTCATGGCTCAATCCCTTGCTATGATTGGCATTACAGCTTTCAACAGATGAGCCTTTTGGGGACACTTTATCCAAACCACAACATACTAAATCTCTTTTTCCTAGAGTTCTTTTGAATGAGGACTTATATTTGGAAGGATCCCTCACTTACACCAGAAGACAAAGAAATAGAATTTCTCTTCCCCTGTGTTATGGCTTGTTCTTTTCTTCAAATGATCTATTCAAATTACCTACTGATGAAATGAAGGAGGCATTTAGTTTTATTAGTCAAACCACAATGAAATATCAGCTAACTGATATTAGAATGATTATCAAAAAGTTAAGATCTTTAAAAATTATTGTTTGAGAAGAGAGAGAAGAGAAGGGAAGAGGAGAAGAGGAGAAGAGAGGAGAGGAGAGAACTCATAAGTATTAGTGCGAATGTAATGTGCTGCTATTATGAAAAACAGTGTAGAAGTCCTACAGACAACTAGAAGCAGAGCTGCAATATCATTCAGTTTTCCCTCATTTGGTATGTAGCCTAATAAGCTCTATATCCCCAAGATAAGGAGATGGACTCAGCATCCTCTAGACATCCCCGTGTCCCATCTTTCTTGAAGCAATATTTATACTTAACTTTGCCAAAAGGATGAGAAGTGATGAGCTGTATTATTCATAGTAGTGAAGACTTGGTCTCTAATGATAGATGAATGGCTAGAATGAAGTTCCCTCATGCAACAGAAGATAATGAACACAAAGGACCACAAATGACCAAAACAAAGAAAATATGGATCAGCAGAGTATGGGTTTTTGGACAGGACTCCTATATTAAACTCTACCCACCAGGGCTCAGGGACTATTGTGGAAGAGAGGGCCTAAAGATTATAAAAGCTAGGGGAGGAGGTGCATGACCATATGGAAACAGAGTCCTACAGGCTCCTGGGATCTTGCTCGTATGAGCTTACAGCAATGGTGACACCATGGACAAGATCCATGCAAGCTCAGACAGACAAAACTAAGAAGAGCCAGGGAAGGAGGTTCGTGACTATATGGAAACAGAGACTTATAGTCTCCTGGGACATTGATCATGTGAACTTACAGCAGTAGGGACAACATGCACAGGACTCATGCAAGCTCAAGCAGACAAAAACCCAGCACAGAACTGCACAAAAGGTTAGCAGAGCAAATAACGATTGGCAAATGATTACTGCTGGGTTAGGAGGAGGTGATCTTCTCTAAGGGAGTGACCTTAGATAGGCTGAAGATTTACCAGTGGGTAAATTTACACTGAAATATCTTTAGGGATGCTAACTTGAGTCAATGGGCCAGTGAGGGGGCTATCAGAGAGTGCCTATGGGGGAGTATAAAATGATTAAGATGTTGTGTATGAAATACACAAAATTCAATAATAATACACAACAAATATGAAATATATAGATATATAGATATAATGGAATACTCCAGTCACAGAAATTAAAACACTATATAGTATTGTTTGTGGTGGTTTGAATGAGAGTCTCCCCTATAGGCTTTAAGTATTCGGACATTTTGTCCCCAGTTGGTGGCACTGTTCTGGGGGCTCTTAGAAGGTGTGGCCATGCTGGAGGAAGTATGTCATTGGGGGCAGGCTTACTGAGTTTAACAAGACTTGCAGTCTCCAGTCTCTTCTCTCTCTTGACTCCCTATATTCATTGGGAGATGTGAACTTCAGCTGGCTTTCTGCTCCACCACGCCTCCCACCACACAATGGACTCTAATTGCCTAGAACTGACAATTGTAAGTTCAAATAAATTCTTCCTTTTATAAGTTTCCTTGGTCATGGTGTTTTATCACAGCAACAGAAAAGTGGCTAATACATCATTTTATATGAAAAGGCTAAAACAACAAAATAAAAAGTAACAATGTAGAAGAATAATTAATATGATCGATGGGAGCACAGGAAGTAGATCAAAAGGTATGAATTTTCAATTAACCGTAATAATAAGTCTAGACAGCTAACATACTATGTGAAGACAATATTTATTTTGGGAGGTGGGTCTTTTTGAGACAGAGTCTCCCTGTAGCTTCCCTAACCTGAAACTCACTATATAGACCAGGCTGGCCTTGAACTCACAGAGATCCACCTGCCTCTGCCTCCAGAGTGCTGGAATTAAAGGTGCGTGCCACCAAGCTCCGCAAAAGACAATATTTAATAATATTGGTTATATATTGAATGTCTTATTAATGTGAATTCTATGTGCTCTTACCAAAAAAAGTGGGTGATTACGGAAGGAAGGTGATGGATATTTAAATATATTTCACTATTTTCCAACCCCATGCAAATAAAACAACATACTGCATTCTTTGTAACAATTAATTGATGAACATTACTTGATGAATGATAGTTACTAAATAGATGTTTAAAATGAGTTCAGAGCTGGAATTTTGCTTAAATGTGCTGATACCTTGTTTTAGATATCTTATGTTACATTTAGAAAGCTTTTGTTTTATATATTCTAATCTATTCAGCTGAATATTAAAAGCATTATTAACAACAAACTGAAGATTTCATAAAAAATATTGAACATTCTTCTTTAACTAAAATTTAGAGTTCTAGTTAATGATTAAAATTAAGGACAAAACAAAAGCAAATTGAACTGAAAGCAAATTCACAGCAAAGAATGACCCAAGAATTAGGAGGAGAGTTTTAGCAAATACTGGCCATGGAAAGCACTCAAATTTCTTAGCCAATGCCAATCATTAAAGTTAATGGAGAACTCATAGCAACTGCTAATAATTGAAGGCAATAGAGAATTGATAGCACATGCTGATCAGCAATGTTAATGGAAAAATTCTCACTCCAAACTGCTCGTTTTCAGATGTCATCTCAGAATAGCAAAGAGCCATAAGTGTGAGTTTTGACTCTTATGTTGACATTTTCCATTTCTTTGTATTAATCACATGTATGTGATGTGAAATAGGCACAGCCTATTGTGGCAACAGGGGTTTAATTATGACCCCAAGTGTATTTGCAAAAGTGTATTTCTTATGACTTTGGTGCCCTGAAAATGGAAGTGATCACCTACTAATTATGCCCTGGATCCCTGAGAGCTGTCTAACATGATAATCTGGTCTGCAGAATTGAAATCCTGAAAGGCCCCTTTTCTCTCTTAGCACATATCAAATGCTGCTCATTTTCTCCGTGCATAACAAAACCAACGATCCTACAGAAAATAGGTTGTATGAAACTGTCACAGTTCCTCTTTTCTCTAAGTAAACAGAACATTATTTGTTTATTTATTTATTTATTTATTTAGTTAGTTAGTTAGTTTTAGTTAATTTGCATTAGATCATAGCCTCGCATTCATCTCTGTATTTAAATTTTATTGGTTCAATGATTAGTTAGATGGTTCAGGAAACCCATCCAGTGAGCAGTGAGCATGACAACCATCAGACAACAGATCCAGATTGCTAGGCATCATGTGTGCAAACACTGGACCAGAACTCATGGATTGTACTTCAGTCTTTTTTTGTCTTTTTTTTTCCCTTTGTTTATTTTTTAAGGGATTCTACAATATATTTCAGATAACATTGACATTGCTCAGTTTGCCATACAATTAGGTAATTGGTGCATTTTTTTTGAAGTGAGCCAAATTATTAAGCATAAGCAATGAATGTAAGTAACATTCATGTAAAACCAATTTGCAAGTATCTATGTCCAAATTTTGAACAACCCAAGGTTCCCATAGTCCAGTTGGAGAAGCTTGTATGCACAAGCATGTTGATCATGTTCTTCAGTCTTATCTGCCAGCCAGCCTGCTGTAGCAATAACGAAAGTCCATCTTCCCCTAAATATCCAGCATTGCTTATACTTTATGCATCTGCCTTGCCTTTCCTACTTTTAGTTACTCTCTTCTACATTCTTTGTGTGTACTCACTAAGTCTTTATTCTTCAACACCACACCTTAATTCTGCCTCTACTATGACACTTTCTGATTATCCTGATGTTACTCATTTGCATAAACAAGCATTCACTATAGATTTTATTCTCAAAGTATGCTCTAGTGTTTTTTTTTATTTTTTTATTTAAATCTCAGCCATTTCAACTTATATTTCACAAGATAATGACCTCCTTTTAACAATAAGAGTTTCATATTTTCTTTTCTTCATTATAATACAGGTCTTTGTGGTTTCTCGAAAAGAAAAAAACAACAATAAAGGAGGTAAGGGCATTGGAATTAGAATCTACATGGTTTTAAATTTAGTGACTGTGTCACAATTTAAAACTCTTAAGAATTGTGCTAACTTACTTGAGTCCCATGAACATCAGTTTTCTCATCCAGTGTAATGGGAAAATGAATTCTTTGTTCACTTCACAAGATCATGTGTGAATGAAAATGTATTTCATTATTTTAGTAAAGGATTAATATAGATTTTCAAATTCAAAACCACAGGTTTGATATTCTGGGAGAACAGAAGCAATAGCCTGTGGCAGGGATACTTCAGCCAGTGTTGATGCCCTATTCCCCAGAGACTAGGAATAAGTGAGATTGTATAGCAATGGGAAATCAAGGTTCCAGGGAGAATTCAATTTGTTAATAATATGACCATAAAACAAGGCTCCTGAGAAACTACTCATGCTCCAGTAAATGGCCCTACCCCTGTGCACATACTGGCAGACATAAGATGCTGGGTTTAAGAGAAGGGAAATAGTGGGGAAACTGGCTGGAAGGAAATTGAGGGGGGGTGATAAAAACATATGCAGGCATGACTTTTCAACCAATAAAAAGTTATTTTGAAGAAAATAAGGAGATTTTCCGGTATTATCTGAATTTTTCCAGTTTTTCCAATTTAATCACAAAAGCCTACAGATGTGAAAGCAGGAGGCAGAGGGGCCAGGCCATGGGTAGGATGATGCAACTGGAGAAATGCGTTTGTGAAGAGGAGCAGGCCACAAGCCATTCCTGCTTCCCTGAGCAACCCAACAAGTCTGCTTGCTCACACAGCTGTACTCAACAGCCTTTCTTTGGTATGTGAGATTCTTCTCTATTTGGGGTGAATAGACATTGTTTAATATCTCTCCAGAAAACACATGCAACAGAAGAACATATTTCCTAGTTAGAAAAATACATAATAACAGTACAAAGTTCAAAGCATAGACAATGTCTTTGTTATAGAGGCAATATTATTTACTGCTAAGATAGCTCAAGCTCTTCAAGGGGAAATAAAATGACTCTGAGCCAGGAAGACTGCTTCGAGGCCAGCTGGACCCTGGGTGTGAGTCACGCTCTCTCCCCAAAAATGTAAGTGCGATAACAACATTGTGTGATAAAAGTCAGAAAAAGAATTGTAAAACAAAGCCTAGCAGCAACTTGTAAAAACTAGTGCTTAATCATTAAAAAATAAAAATTTATAGAAGATACCTCTTCTTTTTATCTAACTGACAATTTTATTATCTTTTGAAAATACCAATTATTGCGTGAATATCAAATCTATATATTGGAACAAACTATTAAAGTTATATGTAATAATTTTTTATTTCAATCTAGAAATCTCTCCAAATTTATTAAAATATTGCATATTTCTACTATCCACTTATAAAGCAAAAAGAATAAGCATATTTATTTATATCAAAAAATGTACAGAGTTACATGAACTACCACAGTTATAATGTTAGTTACTAAAGAAAAATTAGGATTGATGTATATTAGAACTGGATAATATCCTGAATCAATGCAAGTACATAAATATAGCTTACTTACAGTCTTTAATCATTATTTATGTAATATTTGAAAAAATCTAGCAAAGCAAGCACACATACACACACACACACACACACACACACACACATATATATATATATATATATATATTTTAACATGTACTATATATGTAGCTTTAACCATATATTTTATAATATTTGAAAAAATAGTGAAGTACAAATAAGTTAGTAAATATCATCTAGAATTTAATATGAGACCCTGATAACATAAGACTAGCTACTTATAAACAGGAATTTTTGTGCGGTTTTTAAAATGAAAATTGGAAAATCCTGCAAATATATCTATAAAGGTTAATATATAAGTTAAAATATTAAAAAGAATACTATTTTTAAAAGATTAGTATATTAGATATTCCGTTCAAAAATTTCCCTTGAACTATGGCAAGTTTCAGAACAAGTGAATAAAGAAAAAAAAATTGTGAAAACAATTACTATTTAAATAGTTTAAGAAGGAAATTCTGGACAGGAAGGGTGTATGTTTCCACATCAAAAGGATTCAATAACCAGTGAGCACAATGAACAAGCCAGACCTGTGGCAGTGAAGGATAAGTGTGCAATCTCAGAACACTGGGTTGAAAGAGGAGAAGCTAGCAGAAGAAAACAAAGCCAAATAAAAATATACATAGCTCACATTTGGAAGACTGGATCTCAACAATAACAGTCTAGAAAAAAACAAAAACCACCAAGGATTGTAACTGGCAAGCTGTCTTCCTTAAGGACTACAACTTTGTGAAGACCAGATTTTATGAGGCCATTCCATAGGAAACTTTCCTTCTCTCTTTTTTAAAACATTTTTATTGACGTTATGTGTGTTTAACACATCGTCTCTCAGTCCAATCGGGACTCATCTTGTCTTCCATGATCCCCACCCAACCCAAGTTCATGCACCCTGCCATCTCTGCCCTGTATCTTTTTCTGATTTTACTCAAAGTTTTTTCAAAGCAGCGGATTATTGTCCTTGGGGAAACTTTACTGCTTCTGTTGGTTCCCTGTCCTGGTTCCTCTGCTGTTGTTTTTCCCTCCAATCTGTATTGCTTCTATATCTATATATCTATATCTATATATATATCTATATGTATATATATGAAACACCTATACTAAAATTATATCATTTGTACACAAGCTGTCATTTCCATATCATATTTCAGGATTCACATTTTTCCTTTTTAAAATGTATACTACTCTAAAATATGCCTATGTATCCTCCACCCATATAC
>VZQC01007141.1:814631-886167 GCA_009823505.1 Rhizomys pruinosus | reverse complement strand
AACAACAACCACAGAAAATACTGCATCAAAGAACTGACTGAAACAGTGAACTTCTGCTCAAAACAATCAACTTCCCCATGGAAAATATTGAGAAAGACTAAGAGATGAAAAGCATGTTTGGCAGAATGCATGAGCTCTGGCGGGGTGGGGGAATGGGCGGGAACACGGGTCTAGATTTGTTAAAAATAAATAAATAAATAAATAAATAATTTTTAAAAAAGGCTCTGTTAAACTGCAAACACATTAGCTTTGATTGGGGACAAAAGGATTTTTTTATTTTTCCTTCCAAACACGTTTTTTAAATATTTGAACAGAAATCTTTATTGAAACTATATGGAATATTCTTATTGTTTCTCTAACAATACTGCATAACAACTAGTTAGCATTTATGTTACCTTAGGTATTATGAACAATCTAGAGATGAGTTAAGTTCTGTGAGAGGGCAAACACTCATAGATACATGCAAATATTATCCCATTTAAATAAGGGAATTGGATAACTGCACATGAATCCCTGCAATTAATGCCTAAGAGATATTTATAGTTTTGATATTGCTATTATTCAGAAATATACAGAGTTGACAAGGTGGCTCAGCAACTAAAGGTACTTGATACATAAGCCTGTTGCAGGAGTTCAATCTCCAGGACCCATGCAAAAATGGGAGGAGAAACCCAACTTCATAATTTCTCCAGTCAATAACAGTATTTTTTAAAAGTCTTGACATGATAAATATTCCTTTTAGTTTTATAAGACATTTTGTGGTTTTGATATCAGAATTTTCATATTGTATGCTATTCATCCTTTCAATTAATATAGCTGGTACATTTTAGTTTGCTGTGCCCTTCATACTGAAGATATAAGTGATTACAACTCTATTACATGTTAGAGTATTCTCTATATCAGTGTACTTACTTTACCAGCAAGTTTGGTTCTTTCATATCCTTTTGTATCACTAATTATAACCTTTTCTTTCAGCTTTAAGAATTCCTTTTAACATTTATTTTAAGATTGACATAGTTGGTTTGGCACAATAGAACATACCTTTAATCCCAGCATTCAGGAGGCAGAGGCAGGTGGATATCTCTGATTTCCAGGCCAGCCAGATCTACATAATGAGACCCTGTATCAAAAATCAAACAAAAAGACTGTTATAGTGGTAATAAAGTCCTTTATATTTTGATTATATTTATTTTTCCCTTATTTCTGAGGAAATTTCTCTAGGCAGAGCATTCACAGCTAATAGTTGGTTTATTTATTTTCCTTGCAAGTGTAGATATGCCATTCTACTCTCTGCTATTTGGTAATATTACCTAAGGTTGTTGAAATGTTATTTGGATTCAATTTGGCTAGAGACCTTTGACTTTCTGATATATACATATATATCTCTATATATGCATATATATGAATATAATTTTGATTCAATTTGATTAGAGACCTTTGACTTTCTGATATATATATATATATATATACATATATATATATAAATATAGAGAGAGACATATATGCATATATATAATTTTTGTTTTAGGTATATGAGTGTATTGTCTGCACGTATGTAAGTGCACCCTTGTCATGCAATGCCTACAGAGGTCACAACAGGGTGTCGGATCCCCTGGAACAGCAGTTACAGATGGTTGTTAGCTAACATCTGGGTACTGGGAATTTAACCCAGTTGCTCTTCAAGAGCAGTAAGCAGTAAGTGTTCTTAAACTCTGTATCATCTCTCCATCCCTCTTATTATTTTTAAATAGTAATTTTAATATTTGTTCTTTTGATCGTGTCCCACAAATCCTACAGAGCTTTCATTTCTTCTCAGTATTTTTTCTTATTCCATTCTAATCTTCTCAGTACATTTTCAATAACTTTTCTTTGAGTTAAAGAGATTATTTTTTTCTACTTGATCATTTCTACTATTGGTGCTGTCTATTACATTTTTCATGTATTGAATTCTCCAGCAATAGATATTTATTTTTTCTTTAAAATTTTATTTTCTATGTAATAGCTGATTACTACTTTCTGGCTTCATTAAATCATTTCCTTTTGTTTGCTAAATTTTCTTTAAAAAATCTTTTTATGTCTCCAATTATGAGGCTGATAGCAATAGCATTCACTTTGTTCATCACTCCTAACCATCTTTTTGTGTCTCAAATATCATTTAATTAGCTATCCTTTCAACATGGATATTCTCTGATGTTTTGCACAGCTGTGTTTCTGTAGATTTTTTTTAACATGGCCTTGACATGTTCTATGGTTGTTTTGGTTTGTGACTGGAATTCTATATTTTGATTTGTTTTTGTTTCAAAAACATTTATAGGGGTGTATTAGTAGTGAAGGTTTGTTTTTATACTTGCAAGTGAGAAATTCTATTGTTTTGTGATCAGGTTATGATTTGAATGTGGTAGATGGTTCAGGCTCATTCTCAAAATAGTCATTAATCTGACACATAAACCAATAGGATGCATTAAACAATAATGCAGATGTTAGACATTGTAAAATAATCATATCATCCAAAAAGAAACTTTAGTGAAATTTCTAATAAGGCAGAATTATATGAGAAAATCATCACAAAATAGCTAACATTTGAAGGAAATGTGATACCAGAATAAACCAAGACTGTCAAATAATTTTTATATTTGGAAGCATTTGAAGACTTACTCAAAGACTTGTAATGTTATTTACATGTCTGCTAGACCTTTGTCGTGGCTAAAGACTGCATTCTCCACAATCAAGCACACAGCAGAAAATAATTCTCATATTCATGAATTGTTCATCTCATCACATTGCTAGTGGTTGTTTCATGGTTAATTTTTCAGAATGCTTCTTCTTGATTAAGGCCTGTAGTAATTGTATACGTGCTGATCTAGCACATGAAGATTTAAACTTGAAGACATCTTTGACTTCATACTGAGTCAAGATCAATGCTCGCCAGTGTTCATACTCAGATTGAAACATAATTTTATTGTTTTCTTTATTTCTGTGAATTTGGAGAGCTTTGATTGACATTTTAAAAATTCTTCAAACCTTGCATAGGGCATGTTGAACAAAATGTATTCCATTGCTGGCAGATATGTTTCTTATGATTGTATTAAATGCTAAAGTACTGAAGTGCATTCTTTCTTAGCACAATTTCCTTGTTTCCTTTTGAGAATCCCCTTTTTTTAGACATAGTTAAACAAGTAATGAATTAACCCCTAGCACATTCATGGACTCTCAGATCTCTTTAGCCTGTGCTGTGACCCATTCAGATACATCTCTGTCATTACCCTTGAACTTAATAAAATTCTGTTTGTTTATTTATTTATTTATTTATTTATTTATTTATTTTATTACACTCCATACATCTACCAAATTTACAAAGTCTGAAAATAAGCTATAGGCTAATTCCAAAACACATTTGGGGATTCTCAGTTTAACATTAAGTTTGCATGCAGGTAAAAAGAAATGTTACTTTACATTCCTAAATTACAAGCAAGCTGATGTATGTTTTAATGTACATTAAAAAAAGAGAGATTTAGGGGCTGGAGAGCTAGCCTAGCGGTTAAGAGCACTGACTGCTCTTGCAGAGGACCCAGTTTCGATCCCCAGCACCCACATGGCTGCTAAGAACAGTTTGTAACTCCAATTCCAGGAGAACTCCAATTCCAGGAGAACTCCAGTTCCAGGGGAATCCGAGACCCTCTTCTGACCTCTGCGTCATTGCACGACACAGGTGCACAAACCTACATGCAGACAGTACATTCATACACATACAAAAATAAAAATTAAATTAAAAAATTTAAAAAAGAGATTTATTATTTCTCATAAATCTTAGAACTGAGGAAAATAAAGACATATACTTCAAGCTGTATCTATAACCATATCAGTCAATGCTGTATTATCTTTATTGACAAATTACCCACTTTGACTTACATATAAGGATTTGGTGCTAGAATCCACAAATGAGTGATAACATATGTTGTTTGTTTTTCTGAGACTGTTACTTCACTTAACATAAAAGCTTCTAGTTCCACCCATTTACCTGAAAATGTCATGATGTCTTTCTTTTTTTAAATATTTTTTAAGTTTTTAATTTATTTTTGTATGTTTATGAATGTACTGTCTGCATGTAGGTTTGTGCACCCGTGTCGTGCAATGCCTCAGAGGTCAGAAGAGGGTCTCAGCTTCCCCTGGAACTGGAGTTCTCCTGGAATTGGAGTTACAAACAGTTCTTAGCAGCCATGTGGGTGCTGGGGATTGAACCTGGGTCCTCTGCAAGAGCAGTTGGTGCTCTTAATTAACTGCTAGGCTATCTCTCCAGCCCGATGTTGTCTTTCTTTACCACTGCATAGACCTCTATTATGTAAATGTACCACATTTTCATTATCCACTGATCAGTTGAGGAACTTGGGTTGCTTCCTGCTTTTTGCTATAGTGAAAAGAGCAGGAATAAACATGGCTGTGCATGCATTTCTACTATAGAATGAATGCTTTGGGTATACACCCAGGATTGATATGATTGGGTCAAATGGTAGGTTCAGTTATAGTCGTTTAAGAATTCTCCACACTGCTTTCCAAAGGGGTTGCATGATTTTACCATCTGACTAGCAGTGAATCAGTGTTCCCCTTTCTCCACACCCTCTCCAGCAGTTGCTATCATTTGTTTTCTTGGTTATAGCCAGTCTTACTGGGGTAAGATGATCTTAAAGTAGTTTTAATTTGCATTCCTTAATTACTAAGGATGTTTGATGTTGAACAGTCTTTAGGATGTTTCTTAAACATCTTTACTTTTTCTCTTGAGGGGGTCTCTGTTCAGATCTTTAGTCCATCTTTTAATTGGGTCATTTCTTTTCTTTGTCCTTTGTTTTTTGAGTAATTTATGTATGTTGTATGTTAAACCTCTATCAGATGTGTCACCTGTGAAGATTTCCTCCCACTCTGATTTTTCTCTCACTTCTTTTACTGTTTCTTTTGCTGTACAGAAGATTTTTAGTTTAATGAGGTCTCACTTGTTCCTGCACAACTGCTGTCTTATGTAGAAAGTCTTTTCCTGTAGCTATATCTTATAGTTTACTACCAGTTTTCTTCTAATATTTTCAAAATTTCAGATTTCACATTGAGGTCTTTGATCCATTTAGAGTTGACTTTTGTACAAGGTGAAATATAGAGATTTAGGTTCATTCTTCTATAAGTGATGATCCAGTTTTACCAGCACAATTTGCTGCAGATGCTACCTTTCCTCCATTGAGTGCTCTTGGCCCCATTGTCAAATATCAGGTGGTTGAAATTGTATGTGCTCAAGTTTGGGCCTTCGATATTGTTCCATTGATCTGAGGTCTATTTTTGTGCCAGTACCATGATGGTTTTATGAGGATAGATCTGTAATAGAGTCAGAAATCTGATATAGTATTCCCCTTCGCTATTCCCCCTTGCATTACTCTTTTGCTCAGGATTGCTTTGGCTATCTGAGGTCTTTTGTTCTTCCATGGGAATTTTAGGACATATTTTCTTTCTTTTTCAAAATTTATTTATTATTTTTTATGTGTATTAGTGTACTGTCTGCATGCAGGTTGGTGCACCCGTGCCCTGCAGTGCTGTGGAAGTCAGAAGAGGGCGTCAGATTCCACTGGAACTGGATTCAAAGACAGTGTGGGTGCTGGGAATCGAACCTGGGTCCTCTGCAAGAGCAGTTGGCTCTCTTAACCACTGAGCCATCTCTCCAGCCCCAGGACATATTTTCTAATTCTGTGAAGAAAGTCATGAGGATTTTGAATGGGATTGCATTTAATCTATATATTACTTTAGGTAAGATGGTCATTTTTATTATATTGATTCTTTCAATTCATGAACACGGGAGGTCCTTCCATCTTCTGTTGTCCTCAATCTCCTTCTTCAAAGATTTAAAATTTTCACTGTAGAGATCTTTAATGTCTTTGGTCAGGTTTATTCTGAGATTTTTTAGGCTCTTCTGAATGGGGGTTTCCATATATTCTTTTTCCAAATGCTTTTTATTGGCATATAGAAAGGCTACTGATTTTTTTTAATTTTTATTTATTTCTGTATATGTATGAATGTATTGTCTGCATGCAAGTCTGTGCACCCGTGTCGTGCAATGCCGCGAAGGTCAGAAGAGGGTATCAGACTCCCCTGGAACTGGAGTTCTCCTCGAATTGGAGTTTCAGACGGTTCTCGGCCACCATGTGGATGCTGGGGATCGAACCCGGGTCCTCTGTAAGAGCGGTCGGCGCTCTTAACCTCTAGGCCATCTCTCCAGCCCAGCTACTGATTTTTTTAATATTAATTTTGTAACCTGCCACCTTACTGAAACTGTTAATCATTTCTAGGAGTTTTCTAGTGGAATTTTTGGGATCTCAGAGGTAGAATATCATGTCATCTGCAAAAAGAGACAATTTGAACTTCTCTTTTACAGTTAGTGCTCCTTTAATATCCTTCTCTTATCTTATTTATCTAGCAAGAGTTTCAAGCACTGTATTGAAAAAGAGCAGAGATCGTAGGCAGCCTTGCCATGTCCTTGACTTTAAGAGGAATGCTTCTAATTTTTCTCCATTTAGAAAGATGTTGGCTATGGTTTTGTTATATATGGCTTTTATTACAACCAGGAATATTCCCTTCAGTCTAAGACCCTCTAGGGGAATTGGCATGTTGAATTTTATCAAAGGCCTTTTCTGCATCAATTGAGATGACAATATGGTTTTTGTCATTGAGTTCATTTATATGATTTATGACATTTATTGATTTATTTTGAACCATCCCCACATCTCTGGAATAAAACCAACTTGCTCATGGTGAATAACCATTTGGATGTGTACCTGTATGTGATTTGCTAGAATTTTGTTGAGAAATTTTGCATCTATATTCATTAAGGATATGGGTCTATAATCTCCATTTTTGGTTGTATCCTTGCAATGTTTTGGTATTAAAGTGATGCTGGCCTAATAGAAAGAATTTGAGGGAGATTTCCCTCTATTTCTATCCCTTTGAATAACTTAAGTAGTATTGGTTGTAGGTCCCTGTTCTGGTTTGTCTTCCATTGCTGTGACAAAACACTCTGACTGACACCAACTTGGGGAGGAAAGGGTTTATTCAGCTTACATCTCCTTGGTCACAGTTCATCACTTAGTGAGCCCAAGGCAGGAACTCAGGGCAGGAACCTGGAGGCAGGAGCTGAAGCCCAGGCCATGGAGGAATGCTGTTCACTAGCTTGCTTCCCTGGCTTATGCCCAGCCTGCCTTCTTATACAGTACACAACAACCTGCCCAGGGTGGCACTACTCATTGTGGGCTGGGCCCTCCCACACTGCTTGACCATCAAGACAATACTCCACAGATGTGGCCACAGGCCAATCCAATGGAGCCAATTCCCCAATTGAGGCTCCCTCACCCAGGTGTGCCAAGTTGACACTAAAGCTATCCAGCACAGTCCCCTTTAAATGTCTGATAGAATTCTGCTTTAAATTCATCTGAGCCAGTTTTTTTTTTTTTGTTTTGTTTTTTTTGTTTTTTTTGTTTTTTTTAAGTTGGAAGGTTTTGTATAACTGTTTCAATAACTTCACATGTTATGGGTCTGTTTAAGTGGTTGATTTCCTTTTGGTTAATCTTTGGTGAGTCCCATGATTTCAGATATTAATCCATTTCTTTCAGGTTTTCAAATTTAATAGAGTATAGATTTTATAGTATTCCCCTATAATGTTCTAGATCTTTTTGTTATCTGTTGTAATGTTTCCTTTTCATGTCTAATTTTGTTAATTTGGAGTTTCCCCCTTTTTTTCTTTTGGTTAGCTGGGTTAAGTATCTGTCTATCTTGTTTATCCTTTCAAATAACCAGCTCTTGAACACATTGATTCTTTGTATTATTTTCTTTATTTCTGTTTCATTAATCTCTGCTCTGATTTTTGTTATATTTTCTTGTCTGTTGAGTTTGGGATTCATTTGTTATTGTCTTTCAAGGGTCTTGAGTTGCAACCTTAAGACATTTATTTGTGCTCTTTCTGTTTGTTGTTGTTGTTGTTTAATGTAGGCATGTAGAGCTATAAATTTCCCTCTTAGGACTTCTTTTAAAGTGTCTCAAACATTTTGTTGTGTTGTATTGTCCTTTTCAACTCAAACCAGAAATACTTTTATTTTTTTCTTAATTTCTCTTTTGACTCAGTCATTATTCAGGAGTGTGTTTTTTATCTCTATGAGTTAATGTATTTATTAGGGCTTCTTCTGGTGTTGATATTAAGCTTTATTGCATTGTGCTCTGATAAAATGCATGGATTTTTTTTGATGTGGGTCTGTATGTGGTTTACAAGTATTTTATTGAGTATTTTTGCATCTAGTTCATTTAAGATCTGTGTACTGGGTTACAGCTAGAGGGTCCTCATTATAGAAGTCTTCTACAGTATTTGGTAGTATTTAACAGAGAGTTATTATTTGGGTTTTTCATGTCATTGTTTTTAGTTGTGTTCTTGGCATACGGATTTCTTTTTTGTTTGTATTCTGCTTTGAAACACAAATGTTACTTTGTTGAATTGAAGACTGACTTTTCTTGTATTCTTCAGGTGCCTTCATTGTCTTCTTATTAGGCATGAAAAGCTGGTTGGTATAGACTTCAGGTTTTCACTTCTGATTTCGTACTGGAGTGAGCAGCTAGTTCTCACTCAGCTAGTCAGCAGCTCCTCCAGAGGCCCAAGGCAAGTAACAATCAGGCAGGCTTGAACCCTGAAACACTTGGGTTTGCCTACCAGCTCTCCAGTGCTGGTTGTAAGCTTCTGGATCTGGATCTGGGGCCAGGGAAGCCTAGCCTGGGGCTGGGGAAGGTAGCCCTGGTGTTCTATAGCTAGTGGGTAGGGAGTCTGGAATGTTGCCCACTACTCACTATATTCCAGTTCCACCATGCAGGCCACCTGCTACTGTTGCTGCTGCTGCTCTGGCTGTTTCTGCCTTCTGCTCCCAGCATTCTATAGTTTAATATGTAATTTGATATCTCATGCTCTTCCATCTTGCTGATTACACTCTTAGCTTTTTTTAAAAAAGTGTATTTATTAATTTTTTTATTTTATGTGTATAAATGTCTGCCTGGATATATGTATGTGCACCACATGTATATGGTGTTAGTGGTAGAAGTGGAGAGAAAATAAGATCAAAATACTTTATATTCATATATGAATATCCTTAAGTAATTATTTACGATTATTTAACACAGACACTGAAAAGCAAGCTATGTGTTTTCTCCCTCATTTGCAGATTGCAGCACCAATCCCTTATATACTCACTTATATGTGAGTATATATCCTGATGTAACACCAGGAGACAGGAAAATGGAAAAAAAAATAGATGGAGGCAAAGGAAAAGAAAGAGCCCAAAGTGGGGGGTGGGGTAGGGTAATAGGGAGTAGATGTCACAGGGAGTGGGGTGCAGAAGTAGGAGTGTTTGGATGAGAAGGGAGGAGGAAATGTCATACAGGGGGGCACAGCATGGGGCAAGGGAACTCAGGAGAGGGTTGCGGGTGGGGATAATGGAAGTTCTGGGAAGAGGGAGGCAGGAGGGAGGTCAGAAGGCAGGAAGAAATTGTAGAGATGAATGGATCTTGGTTGACTAGGGAACTCAGATACAAATGTGATGCCCCCATAAGGCCATGAGAAATGTACACACAGTGTCTGAATATTAGTGTGCATGTATACCTGGGTGCTGTATGGCAAGAACACAATGCAAGACAGAAGATACCTCCCTTTGAGTGGCTGGTTAGACTGATCCAGACTCCCAGAATAACACAAGATATTTACAAAGCAATTGGTTATTTCCTAGAACTAGAAGATAAAACCCTATTGCTGAAAACAGGACATAATGCAGATACAGGACTTGGAGCAATGGAGCAAGAATTAACCTAGAAGCCTTCTACCTGAAGTTTAGTTCTTATAATGCTAGGTGATAATATATAGAAAATATGGAGAAAATCTAAAATGGTCCAACCAATCTCTAAATAATCATAACATGCACAGAAAGCTACCTCTACTGGTTCAGTAGTGTCCTGGTTATCTGGGGGGTAATCAACAGCTATCTAAATGGTCATAAAACACTCTCAGTGGAAGTTAATTCATGGATAGCACTGAAAACTCAGCCAAATACATATGATTAGAGAGGACATAGAACCTAGAGAAAACCCTATTTCTGATATATCTGTAAACAAGTAAAATTTCTTACCATATGCTAAAAATGGAATCCTGTCTTTGTAGACAAGCAAACCATATACCAGTCATCAATGAAACTTCTCTTTGCAACAGATGGAGGCTACTGCAGAATCCCACAACTGGTCAGACACAGAGAATATACATCTGTGTCTGATCTAGGTGGTACATATACAGTTGAAACTCTATACCTAAATTTCATGGAACATAGTGGAATGAACTTTTACCATTGAAGTTTCCTTATACAACAGAGTATACTGCAACTGCTTAAGTTTTATATAATAGGAGACTTCAGAGGGTTTCCCTGGATAGGAGTCCAATAGTAAACCTCACCAACCCATGGGTCAGGGACCATTGAGGAAGAGGGGGAAAAAAGTTTGGAAGAGCCAGGGCTGGTTCATGAACATAGGAAAGCATGTTTTCAGGCCACTGGAAGCTTGCACATGTGAATTTGTGGCAATGTTACAAGCAGGTGTGGGACCTATACCAACTTAATCAGACACGTGCCCACAGTAGAACTAGAGAAATGGGCAGCAGGCCAGCCCTAGACTGAGAACTACTGGAGATTGATTACTGCTGCGTGAGGGATTTCATGCTTTATTTACAATCTCTCAATGGGCTGACTAGACTCCAGTGGATAAATTTGCACTGAAGGCCATCTAGGGACAAAAGCTTGACTGGGTCAGACTTAATATGCATAGTGGAATGCATTAGTGGCAATGGGGGAGGGGGGTCTAAATTTAAGTAGGATCTGTTTTATAAAATTTTACAAAAGCTCAGTAATATTTTTAATCTTTTTTTTAAATTTTATTTAATTATGTGTATGAATGTACGGTCTGCATGTAGGTTAGTGCACCTGTGTTGTGCAATGCTGCAGAGGTCAGAAGAGGGCATCGGATTCCCCTGGAACTGGAGTTAAAGATGGTTCTCAGCCACCATGTGGATGCTGGGGATCAAACCCGGGTCCTCTGCAAGAGCAGTCAGCGCTCTTAACCACTAGGCCATCTCTCCAGCCCAGCTCAAGTAAAGAGATAGTAGCAGAGAGAGGTGTGTAATAGAGAAAAGATGACTAGTGAATGAATATAAATAGTGTATGTACTATCTACAAAATATAGATGTTGATATATTTACATATATTGAGTATTATAATATATATATCAAAAATCTATATTTATTAAATAATATTATATATTAATATATATTATAATCTATATATTAATATATATAAATATATAGCCAGTATTAAAGATATATATAAATATATTATATATTGGTCTTTTCGAGACAGGGTCTCCCTGTAGTCCCAGCTGTCCTGGAACTCACTCTGTAGACCAGGCTGGCCTTGAACTCTCAAAGATCCACCTGCCTCTGCCTCCCCAGTGCTAGGATTAAAGGCGTGTGCCACCACACCCAGCAGCTCAGTAATTTTTTAAAAGGAGAACAAAAGTCTCATTCTTGAATGCAAATAAATACTGCCCTAACAAAACAAAATCAAGCTTGAGAGATGGCTCAGTGGTTCAGAGCACTGGCTGCTCTTACAGAGGACGTGGGATCAATTCACAGTACCCACATGGCCTGCTAATAACTGTCCATAACAGCTATTCCAGAGGATCCAACTCCTTTTTCTGACCTCTATCAGCATTACACAACCAACACAGGTGCACTTACACACATACAGGCAATACACGCATACTCTTAAAATAAAATAATAATAATAAATAATAATAAATAATTTAAAAATAAGAATGTCTAGCTTCTTTTGTGGACTTAATCTAATTTATATCCACAAATTTTACTTGCTAGATTTATGTTTCTAAATAAAGCAAGTCTCTATGAAGTATAATTCATTTATTTTTCTATAACTATGCATTCTTCCTTCAGCAGTCTAATACTATAAAGAAAGTTAGTGTAAATTATTGGTGAAAAAGGAAACAGAAGGCACATTAAAGAGAAACTTAGAAGTTTGGGTCTCAGGTTCTCTGTGGATTCCACCTCTACCCTGTAAAGAATGATGATGAAAATAACTGTTCTCACTCAGCAATACAAAACCAATTTTAAATTGGTTTTCAATAGTCTCAGCCTAACTTTTCCACTCAATGAAACAGTTGTACAGTTGCCTTATCCCTCTTATGGTTTTTGAAACTATAAGTACTTATGCTTTTGTCTTAAAAACAGCTAAAGAAACTAACTAAGGCATGACTGATGATATATTTAAGTAGAGAAGATAATTGCTAATTTTAAAATAAATTGTTTTCTAAAATATTTTAATAAATACTTAGCCTCAGTACTAATATATTTGATCATAAGTAAATTTGAACATGGAATGGGAGGACATTGGATTTAGAATAACATAAATAATTTTAGAATCATGATGTAGGTGTTTGGCTTTGGACCATTCATTGAACAAATCAGGTCCTTATATAAGGATCAGGCTAACAATACTGAAATCAGAGGAATAAGTAGGTCATTGCATGTTAGGTACCTAAAATAGTACATAACACAGCTTTCATTTTTATAGTATCATTAATAACATAATAAATAAATAATCAAATATTTTCCATTTATATTCCATCAGTTTGACTGTGATGTTCCTTTAGGTGATTGTCTTTGTGTTTTTGAAGTGGATTTGCAGTCTTAAATATCTGTGTTATTTATATTTGTGTCTACTAACTTTGGGCATTATCAGCCATTTAAAAATTTTTCAAATTCCAGTTTGCTATTTTCTACTGAAGTATTTTCTAGTTTATTGAATTTTACGTTTGTGACATGTTATTTATTTAAAACAATTTTCTCTTAATTTTAGATAAAGAACTTTTATTTCTTTATTGAGATTTCTATTTTATCCATATACCATCAGCTATCTTCCTATATGTTTTCAAGAGTGATATTAATATACTATCTGAAAATCTTGATTTAAAATTCTAATATTCACTCACTTGAGGGTTGATCTTACTGGTTTTCATCACTCTTAGAAAAAAATGTTTCCTTCACTGTCTGGTGTTTGCTAACTTTGGGTACTATACTGGACATTGATATATTTTTCACACTGAATTCTGCTATAGTCTTCTAAAGGATATGATGCTTCTTTTCTTTTCCTTTTTGTGTGGGTAATTAACTTGATTTTAACTCTATTTAAAAGTTTCTCCAAAGCCTGGTCTGTGGTGCACACCTTCAATCCCAGCACTCTGAAGGCAGAGGCTAGAAGAACTCTGTGATATTGAGACCAGCCTGGTCTACATAGTGAGTTCCAGGCCATCTGTGACTACAGAAGATCTCTCTCCAACAGGCCAGAGTATCACCAACTTAAAGGCTGAGAAAAAAAAAATGCAGCTTTGCAGTGAGTAGGATGTACCAGAAAGTGCCAGCAGAAGGATTGACTCCTCTGGGCATTGAAGGGAAGAAATGCCTCAGATTGCTGGAGACATCAGGCCCCTCTCTGGATCCTACTAGTAACAACAATTTTTAATGAATCCTACGAAGCTTACCTTCTAGATGCCGCAAAGGTATTAATACAAGAGACTTTCTTAACCCTCCCCCCCATAGAATAAGGAGAAATATGATGATCATGAGGTCGTTCTTCAGCTGTAGATTGGAGCCAGCTGTTATAGAGGTATTCTCTTATAAAATCGGTAAAACTGCCTTCTTTAATTGACTAACGGACATAGAAACTGTGAAAAGGATTATTCTCTATTCAGAACCAAATATAATCCTAAAGTCTCCTTAAGCTATGTACTTAAGCAAAATATATTAATACAGGAGCTCTGACATCAACAATGAATTCTACCAAGGAGATGTTGGGCAGGGGATCCAAGCCCCCACAAAAGGTAAAGGTTCATCACCTCCAAACTGGGATATCTGCAGGAAGAGAGACGATAAGTCCCTGCTGTTAAAGACCTGATATAAACATGGGAAAGATGTATGGAGACCACACTTGCAAGTATACAGATGGTCTCTGGAATGTCAGAGAGTGTTACCAAAGGCCACTAAACCAATAAAGCAAATATAGGTCTCCTTGAGTCAAGCAAGACTCCTCCGTCAGCACCAGCTACACCTCATCTGCTTGGAAATACTGTGCAGCAGTGGCAGCCATATGTCTGTATATCCCAAATCTAATTGGCTATTAGCTCTCTCCTTGGAGGAATAACCCACGGCTGATGCCACAAGCTTACATCCTCTAATGGTTAGGAGATGTTATAAACCACACAAAGACCCTGTCATACTTAACAGAAGAAAATGTAATTCATGGATTAACATACCATCCAAATATCTGTGTCTATACCAAAGTAACCTACCATAACAATTAGTACTGTTTAAATACCTATATATCTAATTGCGTGTGCTTCATTAGTAGGATCGAAAGGCTATATATTATACTGTTTAAATGCCTATATATCTAATTGCATGTGCTTCATTAGTAGGATCGAAAGGTTATGCCTGGACAAGCTGTCAGCCCATGAAAGAAAACAGCCAGAATTGACTAGAGACCAAGACAACAGCTCCAGAGAAAGTGGACTGTTTTGCTTCTCTTCCACCCATGCCCCTTTTCTAAGCCTAGGGAACAACCTGCGGAAGAGGGGGCGTGGTAGAATGTAAGGGCTGCGATTGGGGTGAATGGTGAAACTACAATAATATAGACTGGACACTCATTTGATCAACTTGATTGAACATACAAGCCCCCCCCTCTTGGTTGTGGGACCCATGAGCTGTGTGGGTTTGGGCACAACTGCTTGCAAATTGGTTTTACATGAAGGATGCTTGTACTCACAGATTATCACTTATTGATAAATGAAATGAAAACAAAACAAAACACAAAAACAGAGAAAGATGCAGAAAAGTTACGGCAGAATGCATGATCTGGGATGGGTAGGGGTGGGGTGGGGGGAAGGGAAGGGGATATATGCCTGAACTGAATTCGAAAATGATGTATGAAATACACAAAGTATCAATAAAAATAAAAATAAAAAAAGGAAAAAATAAATAAAAAAATAAAAGTAATAAAGGAAATATTAATAAAAAAAGAAGACCTCTCAAAAAGATTAAAACAACAATAACAAACAAAAACATCTATAGAGCATGGAAATTTAAATCTTCTGCATTCACTTGGATTATACTTTGTGCTTGTTGGATTTGTAACTTACTGTGGCATATGAGGTTAATTAAAGAACACAATATTTGACTTGGGAGTTGAAGAGATCCCTCAGCAGTTAAGAACAGTGGCTATTCTTGCAGAGGTGCTTGTTTCAGTTCCCAGCACCCATATGGCAGCTAACAACTGTCCATAACTCTAGTTCCAGGAGATTCAACTCCATATTCTGACCTCTGAGGCCATTGAAGGGCAAGGGTATATTTACATACATGCAGGCAATAAATTCATACACGTAAAATAAAAATAAAAAGTTTAAAAATTAGACGTGTACATTGGGGCATTCTTCCATTAGTGCTTCTATTTTTAAAAATATATTTATTTTACTTACTTATTTTATGAGTATGAGTGTATTGCCTGAGAGGATGTAAGTATACTATGTCATGCAATGTGAATGGAGACCAGAAGAGGGTGTGGGCGTCAAAAGAGAGCATGGGAAATCAGAGATCATTCTATTCCCCTGGAACTGGAATTACCAATAGTTGTTATCTGCCATGTGGGTGCTGGAAATCAAACCTGGGTCCTCCACAAGAGCAGCCTTCACTGTTCAGCCATCTCTCTAGCCTCGGTTATTTCTTCTTAAATTTCTAGTAGTAATGTTCACAAATCCACCTTCCTGGGTTTTGGGGGGTTTTGTTTCTGTTTTGTTGTTGTCATCATCGTCATCGTCTGTTTTGGGTTTGGGGGCTTTTTGAGACAGGGTCTCCCTGCATCCCTAATTGGCCTAGAATTCACTATGTAGACAAGAATGGCCTCAAACACATGGAGATCCTCCTGCCTCTGTCTGCCAAGTGCTGGTATTAAATGCATATAATATTATGCCCAGCGTATCTTCCCTTTAATATTTTTAAATGCTCAATTAAAAACTCTGTAAATATCTGAAAGAAGCTGCAAAATCCTAAGAGGCAGACTTTCCCCCAAAAGTTTACAGAAAATTGTTTGCAACTTGCTAGTTAAGTCTGTGAATTGTCCAATCCCTGTTATCATTCACCTGCTTTTGGTAAATCCTTTCTATTCTTCAGTCAGTATCTTTTTTTTTGTTGTTGTTGTTGACAATTTGTATATTTCATAGATCGTTTCTCATCTCAGTTTGGATACGTTTCCCTCTCCCTGCCCCTCCCCCACCCCAGTTTATGCATTCTCCATACATGTCTTGTATCTTTCAGTGTCTCCAAGGATGTTTTTCTGCAGAGGCTTGTTGTTTTGAGCAAAATTTAACTGTATTAGTCAGTTATTTGACCGAGTCCTTAAGTTGGTGTTGTTCCCTCCCCTTTGTATTACTCCAAATTATGCCTATATAAACAAAACATATGTATCAAAATTATGACATCTGGGGATAAACTAAAATATTTTTGTGATTCACATTTTTCCCTTTAATTTTATATTACTCTAGAATATGAATACATATCTTCCACCCATACATGGTAATTATAATGTGTGAATATAAGTGGTAGGTCAATTCTAGAGCCCTTTAAGAGATTCACATTATAACAACACAGTTGCTTTCAGATACAAAGAAATATAATAAGAAAGTTGCTCTGTTTGCCTGCCAACTGGGGATTTGGTGTTAGCATCCACAAATGAGGGAAACCATTTGCCTTTTTTTTTCCTGGGACTGTGTTGCTTCACTTAGCATAATGGCTTCAAGTTCCATCCATTTACCTGCAAAGTTCATGATGTCATCTTTCATTATCGCTGAATAGTATTCCATTGTGTAGATGCACCACATTTTCGTCATCCGCTTGTCTGTTGAGGGGCATTTGGGTTGGTTCTAGCTCGTTGCTCTTGTGAAGAGAGCTGCAATAATCATGGATGTGCATGTATCTTTGTGGTAGGATGAGTCTTGTGGGTATATACCCAGGAGTGGTCAGGGTAACTGGGTCAGGTGCTAGGCTCATTTTGAGTCTTTTACGGGTTCTCCACACTGCTTTCCATAATGGTTGTACAAGTTTATATTCCCAACCAGCAGTGCGATAAGGTTCCCCTTTCCCCACACCCTCCCAGCATCTTGGCAGTCTTTTGTTTTTCTTGATCTTAGCCAGTCTATCAAGTGGAGATGAATCGTCTGAGAATGGTTTTACTTTGCATTTCCTTAATTATTAATTGATGTTGAAACACTTTTAAAAATGTTTTCTCAGCCATCTTTACTTCCTTCTGGTGAAGTCTCCTAGTCCAGAAAACAAACGGACAGGGAGAGGGACAACGGCGTATATATTCGATTAAGGCATATTTAATTGACAGTGAGTCAGCAAGTACCCATGTTTCGCCTAACACTGTTCTACAGCACCATGGTGTTTTAGACTTAGTAAAAGTAAAAGTAAACACATGGTTTATATGTAAAACAAACATTTGGTTTACAGATCTGATAAAAATGGTAATGCATCTGAATTAAATGGAGATATAATTCGCTGTTGCCCACATTGCTTTACATAAAATCTGTAAGGCAGAACTTTGGGATTGACACAATACAAATATTCTACATATTTCTTCTCGTTGTAAAGTATCAGCCTTGTAGCATTCTCTTTAAGATGTTTTAATGTAAAAATTAAGTTTTGCTTCCCAATTTAATCATATATCAGTACCCAAAACAACATGGGTGAAATTGATGAAATCCTGTGCCTTGACTCCACCATATGCATTATAATACAATGTCTTCTGGAGACTCATACACACATCCAAAAAAAAAAAGGGGGGGGGGATTACAGAAAGACATGTAAACCTTTCATCAAACCCTTGCATTCAAATCTTAAAACTAACTAATTGGAAAAAGATTTGTTTGTTGCCACATCAGGCAAAACATCCCCAAATTAAGCGATGCTAGAGCAACGTATACAGGTTTTCATTGATAGGATGTACTCAACAAGGTGCAAACGGCAAGGCTGCCCGCTGAAACCTTCAAAGGAAGCGAAAGCCTATCAGATTTCCATAAACATTGAACCTCCCTCTGTTGGATCTACATGTAACCCTCGTTAATACTGAGTCCTACTGATACGTCCCTTCTAGGTGCCCCAAAGGTTCTGATATGAGAGAATTCCTTGTCCCTTCCCCCCATAGCCCAAGGAGAAATATGCCACTTCTGAGGTCGCTCCCCACTTTAAATTGGAGAACAACTAGTGTAGAGGTAATGCTCTTATAAAAACGCTGGTAAAACCTAGCTTTCCTTTAATTGACTTACTAACATGGGAACTTGTGGAAGGGATTATACTACTCTGTTCAGAACCAAATATAATACTAAAAGTTCCTAGGGCTATGCAACTTCAGGCAAAAATATATAATCAGGAGCCTGACATCAGCAATGGTTGTTCTACCCGACGTGGATGGTTGGCCAGGGGATCCCAAGGCCCCACAAAAGTTAAGGCTCCTTGCCTTCTAAGTTGGGATACCTACAGGAGGAGAGGAAATCAAATAGGAACCCTTGGCTGCCGAAAAAGAAACCTGAGAGTTAACATGGAGGGTATTATTGAGACCACACATGCAAAGTGTACAGATGGCCTCTGAAATCCAGGCGAGTTGGAGTGTACCCAAAGGCCACTCAAACACCAATTAAAGCAAATATGGGTCTCCCCTGAGTTTCAAGCAGAAGGACTCTCCGTCAGCACCAGTACCCTCATCTTCTGCCTGAAATACTGTGCAGCAAGGCAGCCATAGTGCCTGATATCAAAATCTAATTGGGCTATTGGCCTCCTATTTGGAGGGAAATAAACCCATTGCTGATGCCACAAGCTTACATCCCAGTACAGGTCTAAAGGTAGGATGTTATAAGCCACAGTAAGACCCTGTCATATTTAAACAGGGGAGTGGGAAAAAGAAAAACATTGGTAAATTCAATGGATTAACATACCAAACATGTGTCTCGAGGAAGAGAACCTTACCATAACTATTTAGTGCTTGTCTTAAATACCTAACTATTGCTTGTTCTCATTAGTAGGGGATGAAAGGTTATTCCTGGACCATAACTGTCCAAGCCATGAAAAGGAAACATCCACGAAATTACCATGTCCAAGGTGGGGGGGTGGGCAAACACGCTCCAGAGAAGGCGTGGAACTGTTTTACCTCTCATCCACCTGTGCCCCTTTTCTAAGCCCTTAGGGAAAAAAACCTGCGGGGTAAGAGGGGGGTTGGGGTAGATAGAATGTAAGGGGCTGCGATTGGGGTGTAATGGTGAAACTCCCCACAGCATGTAGTCTGGACAGCTCATTTGATCAATTCGGATTGAACAAAACAACCTGTCAACCCCCCCTGGGATGGTGGGGCTGTAGGTAAGTTTTGGCACAACACCTGCAATGGTTTGCACGAAGGGATGCCTTTGTACTCATGGATTATCACTTATAGCTAAAAATGAAAAAAAAAACAAAAAAAAAAAACTGAGAGAAAGATGCAGGACAGGTTATGGCAGATGCATGACCTGGGAGGGGTGGGGGTCGGAGGGGGGAGGGGAAAGGAAAAGCCATGAAACTGAATTGGAAAAAATGTATGAAATGCACAAAGCATCAATAAAAACTAATTAAAAAAAAAAAGAAAGAAAAACAAACGACAAATGGTATCTCTCATATGTGGACGCTAGTACCAGTAACCCAGTTATAAATATTTCTTGTGGAGAGGGATGCACATTAAAAGAACAACAACAGAAAGATTGCATCAGAAGTCAGTATCTTTTGCATGTTGGACACTATAGTAGCTTTCTGTGGGGAAAAATGAGTCACTTAAAGGCTTATTCTATGATAGTTGCAGTAGAATACAAAACAAAAAGTCTGAGCTCTTTTGCTAGGAAAAATCACCTGCAAAAGACAAGCTTCTGTGATGGGATATAAATTCGTAACATAGTAACAATAAATGCAGAGAAAGGAGAAAATTCAAGGAAGAAGGAAAGACAGCACAAGACATGAAGCTAGGAAATAGCTTTATCTTTTAGCCAGAACAGCCAAAGCAGAATCTTAAGCAGCATGAAAACAGAAAAACCATCCTGATCTCTCCTTTCTATCTACATTTATGTAAATGAGTTTTATGTAAAAATCAACAATACAAAAGTAATTCCTTATAATATCATTGTAAGAAATGAGAGATAAAGGGGGGTAATATATTCTTGGTAATCAAACTTGCCACAAAAGCAGGTCAACAACCAATTTGTGAATATTTTTAAATGAATTAGATAAAAATATAACAGTGAAAGAGTACTACAAATGAAATCTTGGGGCTGGAGAGATGGTCTAGCAGTTAAGAGCACCGACTGCTCTTGCAGAGGAGCTGGGTTCGATACCCAGCATCCACATGGTGGCTGAGAACTGTCTTTAACTCCAGTTCCAGGGGAATCCGACACCCTCTTCTGACCGCCACGGCATTGCAGGACACAACACGGGTGCACAAACCTACATGCGGTCAGTACATTCATACGCATAAAAAATAAATAAAATTTTTAAAAAGTTAAAAAAAAGAAATCTTAAAATGCTCAAATAAAAACTCAGTAAAATATCTGAAGTAAATTTAAGAAAAATATTTTAGAAAGAGAAGTTAAGCAAAGAAAGCAACACAAGAAAGGAAAAGTAATGGATATCTGAAGAAAAATCAGAAAAATGAAAAGGAATGGCAGTTTTATATCCAAAGAAATGAGGAGTTATTTAGCTGTGGTGCCATGAAAAGAGATCAAATCCACTCTGGAAGAGAAAGGATAAAGCATTAACTGAATAAAATCCTATATTTTATAGGATAAAATAACTATACCAGGCCATTGGTTAAGCAAATATGGATGTGTTGAGTAAGAACAGGAGCAATTTGTATTCTTCTTGGCCATAGGAACATTTCCCTCCGTGTGGAGCTCTACCTTCCCACAGAAACAAACTAACAAATAACAAATCCAGAAAATAATTAGTGTCAAAGGAATGATTATGCATAGAATATAGGTTAGGTGCAGAAGACTTTTTATTTGAAAAATGAAACATGGTTGTATTAAGAAGAATACATTTTTAATTACATATGATTGTCTTCTTAGAATAGTAAATAGTGTTCTAGTGTGCACATTGTTTTCAGTCTGGTTTGTTTCAAACCTACAGATATCATTTACATCCCCTTAAATCATCTCCAAAATGGATGGCAGTAAAAGTAGCTTGGAGGTGTTCAGAATTTTCTTCTTCACCACCTCCATTTTCAGAACACAGATGTATCTTGCAGAATGAAGAGGTAATTCCAAACTTTCCTAGTGAAGTCTGGCAGATCTGCCTACACTGAAGGAATGAAGTGAGCTGCCTGTTTGTGGAAGCATTTTCTATATTTCTTTTAAATTTACTTTAATTTTTTATTTTTAATTGAATTTTTTGTTGTTTTCAAACAATATATTTTGATTTTACTTATATACCTTTCCATATAGAAACCTCCTCGTGTGTGTGTATGTGTGTGTGTGTGTGTGTGTGTGTGTGTGTGTGTAATTTGTGCCCCCAAATGCCCTTCTGTGTGGCTCCATCTACTGGCTTCTATTTAGCATACTAAGAGACACAGCCTAGAAAAGGACTGACTCTCCCCTTCCCAGCAGCCATAAGTTGCTGGAATTTTGTCTTGTTTGAGCTTTCATGGGAATTGTTGATGTTGTCACCATTGCTGAGAGTTCATACGAATAACTGAACAGCTGTTTGGAAATATCTGTTTCTTTGTGGTCAACCACCACTTCTGGCTCTTAATAGTCTTTCTGCCCCGTGTTCTTCAATGATCCCTGAGCCTTGGGAGGCAAAGGTTTGATACAGGTGTCCTGTTCTGGGATAAGCACTCCTGAAAAGGTATTTTTAACATTTGAAGTCTATTTCAATAATTTGGAGTTCTCACATTCTGGTAAATACCTTCTTTCCTTGTACCTAGAATTTAGTCTCATATCAATTATAGTTGAAGAACACTGTTTATTCAAACAAATTAATGTTGATGTTTTAAATTTTCAGCATCTCTGGGGCTAACTGAAGGATTTTAGATAACTTACTTTGATATGTTTAAAATGCAAACCACCATGCACATTAATGTTGCTAATGAAATGCAGGAATCACATATTTAAAACTCCACAGATCCTAAATCTTCTCTTCAAAACTACATCAGATCTACATCTATGTTACGTCTCCAGACACGAATCAATTACCCAGCAACTCCCATGATTACACAAAACTTGTTTACCTAAATGTTTTGCTGTCCCCGAAGAGTTCTGATAAACAGACTTCATCGTCTGATCTGCACAAGTGTACTTCCATGCATTCTCAATCAGAGTCATCTCCAGTACACCTGTCTCCCTCCTGTTACCTGATGGTGGGATGCACTCATTAGAAATACAAATCACTGTCATGTCAAAGAGTTGATTATGCAGCTTATGTTTCATTTGTCAGAAGTTCTTTCATTCATAACATTATTTCATTCATTTACATGGAGTTATATATTATATAGGTCAAACAAAGATGACTTTGGATGCCTTAAAAAAAGCTAAATCATGGCATTATGATTTGTATTTCTCTTTCTTTCAGCCAACAAGAAAAATTGTTTGCTTGCTTTGTTGTAGAAATACTGATTTTTCTCTTTAATACTAAGAGATAGATCAGTTACAAAGTCAAGTAAGTATATTATCACTAGGAAAATTTTCAACATCTCTACCTCATCAAAACATACACAGAGATTTTAATTAGTGGAAGAACAGGATCTGAGAAACTCGTATTCCAAGTCTTCACATCAAAGAGATACCACAGTCAATACAATGCTCAGAGGATATTGCTCTTTCATTATTTACAGCACTAGAGATTTAAAACAAGGGAATCATAATGGTCTGGGGAGATTTAACCAAGTTCTTCTGTAGCATCTGAGAACAGATGATAAAAATGTGCAGACTCCCCTACAAATATTTTAGTAGACTTCTTCCTGTAACAAAGGAAGCCAGTCTACTTTAGTAATGAAACACAATGAGGTAGATTTTTTAACAAGAGGGATAAAATAGGCATTCAATTCCTAAGTCTTGGAGTCTTGTTTTTCAATATCAAAGCATTTGAATCTGTTAGAAAACTAACAAAATATTTTTTAAGTAATGGCATAACACTTCAAATTAAACTATACAGAGCTTCATGAAAGAAGATATTAGTAATTCATATATTCACCAATTCAGGGAACAGAAAACAATACTCTGCTGATTTTTGTACCAGATATTTTATGAGTATATATATAATATACATAATGTGTATGTATAACATATATTGCTAATTTACACTGAGGAGTTTGTTTATGTGATTTTAGGAGTTGGACTGGGTAAGCTTATAATTAATATAGCAACTTTTGGATGGAACAGATTGAAAACTTTTGGATGAAGCTGATGTTAGAGTAGCAGTAAACCCCCCATTAAGGGAAACTTCAGGGTAAGAGAACACAATCTGTGGCCTGGGTGTACACCAAACTTTCTAGTTGGGTGGGTCAGCCACTTGGCGATGTGACCACCCTTCAGAAAGGAAGGCAGTCCACTCCACTAGGAAGGCAGTCTTACCTAAACCTTTACTAAAGAGATAGGTAAAATATGTATTCCGTTAATCAGATACTGCACTTCTTCTTCCCAGAATTCCCATCCCCTAGCATGGTCCCTACAAACTGAGCAGCCTAAAGTTTCAGCTGGATCTACTCATCTTTCTAATTCAGAAAGGTTTTCATTTTTCTGATGCTGCCTAGAACCTAAGTGTGTTTTTTTTTTTTCTTGATCAGGGCCTCCTTACTCTGTCTCTAAACCTCCCATGTTCTTCATGTGCCTGCTTGCTGACCTTCATGCTCAGAACTCAAATGCAATATGGCTTTTCTCCTTTTCTCCTCCAGTCTTCTCTGGGCAGCTGCTGAGCTTTACAACTTGCTTGCCCCAGGATTTTACTTTTAAACTCTAATAAAATTGTCCCCAAGTTTCCATTTGTTTCAGTTCTTAAATTCTTCTGTTAATGATATGAAGAATCCTAAAGAGGGGAGTCTGATATCTACTCTATCAATACTCTAGTGTTAGAAGCAATCCCTGAGCTCTGCTCTTAAGGCCTTTCAAACTGTGGGAAAGGGTTAGTTTAGATTACAAAATATAATGTCCTCTACATAAATTCATTTGGTTCTAGATGTTAGTCATATCTACAGAACACCTTCACAGTACTACCTAAATTATCATTCCATTGAATAACTGTGTTATATAGTTTAGCCAAGTTGACATTCATAAGTGAATATCAGTACTACATATGCAAAAATGAAAAAATATGGCCTAGGGTCTAAGGACCACTCAGATTCTATTACAAAGGAAGCATTGCTTTTCTGGATAAGTTTTGGAACAAATTTAAATGTGTGTGTGTGTGTGTGTGTGTGTGTGTGTGTGTACATATGTGCGTATGTGTGGAAACCAGATGTCAACCTTCAGGCATCATTCCTTATGAGCCCTCTCTCTTATATTTTGAGATGGTGTTTCCCAGTCTCTAACCAGGACTGAGTAGCCTAGGCCTGCTGACCAAGCAAGCCTTGGGGACGTGCCTGCCTCTGCTTCCCTATGTGCTGCCATGCCTGGCTTTTTATATCAGTGCTAAAGATCCAGTACTGATCCTCATGTTTCCAAGCTAGTGCTTTCCTGACTGAGCCATCTCCCCAGGTCCCCACATTTTAGATTGATAGAACTTCTCAAGTTTAAATCATTTAAAATGGAAACATGAAGAAATATGGTGTGAAAATTGGTTTACCTATTCACGGCATGAGAATGAGCTGAGATTTGAGAAAAATGCATTGAACAAGGAGAGAGATTGTGATTGCGTGGCCCTCCCCTCCCCCATAAGCCATTAACGCACTGTGGGATCTTGAGTATCCACTTAACCTTGCTGACCCTCAATTTATCTGTTAAAACAAAGACAGTTTAACAAGCAAGATTCTCCAACAGCCACCTCAAAATCATTCTGTGACCAGGTGGAAAATATAAACAAGTGATGCAAACCAAGACTATGTAAATAGAGAATTGTCAAGTCAGTTTTCAAAAAAAAAATTACACTGGAGAATCAAGTGATGTCTGCCATCTCTTCATGGCCCTCTAGTTTCAGTTCTTTCGTCCCGTTTTAAACAATATAGATATCTAAATCTTACCTTTATTCATAATCATATCAAACTTCTTAAGTGAGTAGTGGTAGGTAGGATTGGAGAGGGAAGCATTTGTTTTGTTCTGGTAAATAATTATTTTCTTATAATTAAAAGGTACAGTGAAGTGAGAGAAAACAACAATGATGGCTTTGAAGAGTCTATGAAAAATGAATTCTGTGAGGAGTTAAACCATGGTTGTCAGATGTTTTTGTTAAACAGTATACACCATGATAAACACTCGTGACCTAATAATGCCTTTTTTGGGAAATTTTAAAAGCAGTTTTCTAACAAAGGAAGTTGTAGATGTCTTTGCTGGACATGAAGTTGGAGTGGAATGGCCATTCCTGTGAGAGGGAGGCTCCTGTTGAGCCTCGTGCTGTCATGTACTTGTGAGGAAAAAAACACTCACAAGCAAGAGACTCCTGCTTATTAAGCCCGGGTAGCTGGGAGTCCTTGAGCAGCAGCGAGCAGCTACAAGCCTCACCTATGATCTCTATTGAAATTAAATTTTTGTGGTCTCTTTTCATACAATTCTTTTCCCAAAACCAATTTGCATAATTTGGTATAATTTGAGATGATTGACATGGGTTGCTAATTGTTAGGGTAGAAACTAGACCCTTCAAGTAGCTAAGTCTCAAAGGCAAAGGTTAGAATCCAGTAACTGGTAGTGTGGGTCGAATTGATATTAGTTTAATAATCTGTAAACTATGCAAGAAAATGTAATTGTCCTATATTACAAGGATAGTCCTTCTACTGCACAGTTTATTCAAATGTATAATCTAAATAATTGAGTACCTCTGCATACAATAGAGCATTTCTTCATATGCAAACACCATTTAATAGATAGTTAAATCCAAAGAGATGGTTAAAAGATGCCAGAATGTAATTGGTTTGCTTTTGATTATTTTGATGATACCAATTTACTTAAAGAGTAAGTCTGGACAAAGTAGAATTTATTGTCACAGAGTCTTCTGTTTGACAGAGAGATGTTAAAAGATTCAGTGATGGTGCTTTTCCAATCTCCACACATGAAAGCTTTGTGGAAATGAAGTCTTGACCAAATATTTGGATTCGTCTTTGCCCAGACTGACCATCACAAATACTGGGTAAAACTTAAATCTATATTCTGGTTACTTAGTATCTGCTTAAGGATTTCTGGTTATCATACTGAACATTAATCTCCCTTGATCATTTTGATTATATGGAGAACATAAAATTAAAAAGAAAAGAAAAACAAGCTGGAGTGGTGGCGCATGCCTTTAATCCTAGCACTTGGGAGGCAGAGGCAGGCAGACCTTTGTGAGTTCAAGGCCAGCCTGGTCTACAGAGCAAGTTCCAGGACAGCTGGGGCTAAAGGGAGAACCTGTCTCGAAAAGCCAAAAAGAAAAGAAAAACAATCATTGGTGTCTTTTAGTTGAGATCTCAACTTCAGGTATTGGTCAAATTATAGTGTTTGTGTAATCCTGAGTGCTCCCTGAAAGTGTCCTGCATAACCTGAAATTTTGGGGGACACAGAGGTGAGGGAAGAGTTTATTATATTTCCATTCTGCAATAACATGACTTAAGGATATGGGGTAGTTCAAAACTGCAGAGGCAAGAATATAAGAAGCCACAGGAAATCTTTAGTTTTCTTCATTGAGATATTCTGAGTTCTTTCCAAAACAAAGCTATGCATTCTCACATCTAAAGTTATATTGTTTTATTTTAAGATGTATTTTATTTGGATGCATGAACATAAATATTATATGTGTTAGCAGGATACTGTATGATGTTTGTTTCAACATGTATAAACAGTATGAAATATTGAAATTTGGGAAAGCATATCTATCTCCTCAAATGTTTATCATTTCCTTGTGACAGAATATTCAAAGTCCTTTCTTTTAGAATATTGAAACAGTCTATGCATGACTTTCTCCCATATTTGTCGTAAAGTATGTGAGCACACATCATTACTTTTACTTGTGACTTAGTGCTTATGGATTGGCCTTTCCTCTGCATCTTTTCCCAAATACTAGTAAAAGCTCTTAACATACTTAGAGATTAAACAATGAAGATTTTTTTTCATTGTAATATTTGATGTTTACTTGGCTAGTAAACAAACCAAGAGGTTAGCATGATCATTTTAATTTACATATTAATTATTAAGACAATACTCTGCCCTGATCCATAAAATATTATTATAATTAATCTCATTTATAATCAATATACATGGGCTTAAATATGGGACTGAGAAAAGTCACTAAACTATTTCTTGTTTATCATTCAGCATTTATTAGTATTGCTGCATTTAAACTTAATTTTTAAAAGTATACACACAAATCCCCCCCCCACACACACACACACAAAGCCAGGCATGGTGGCACATGCCTTTAATCCCAGCACTCTTGAGGCAGAAGCAGGTGGATCTCTGTGAGTTCAAGGCCAGCCTGGTCTACATAGCTAGCAAGCTCCAGGCCAGCTGGGACTAAAAGGAGACCCTGTCTCAAAAAGACAAAAAACAACTACACAAGGTTAAAACATAAGAATTAAAGAGATTTAACAAATACTCCAAAGATCTCACTTTCCATTCAACAAGAATGCTTTCAAAAACATAAATGTAATCATTTCCTAATAATGGATGCTTATTTTATGGAAAGTACTATGCATGGAAAATTTTAACTTGTAATAGAAAAGTGTTTTGTACCTAAATGGATGTTCTTTTAAACCGAATTGCCTAGCTTTCAAAACTTTCTTTAAAATAAGTATGCCATAATTCTACAAATATTTGCATAATACTTAACTTTCTACTGAAAATTTATCATGTGCTTATTGAGTGAAATTTGAAAGATATAGAAAGTACAGAAGATTAGAATTATATTATATATGTTTTATTCAACTCCCATTGTTTGTTTATTTGCTAAGTAGTATTTAATGAACATTTCTTCACAGATACTTTTTACCCAGGTTTTCAACGACTATATAGTATCCCCTTATCATATTCAAATATGATAGGTTTAACTAACCTTTCATTTTGGGATTTAAGTTTGGATTAGTGTGTGTGTGTGTGTGTGTGTGTGTGTGTGTGTATGTGTGTGTGTGTGTGTGTGTGTGTGATTGCTTTGTTTTTGTTTCTTTAAGGCTGATTAAGTTTCTCAGACTGACTTTGAACTAACTCAGTAGTCCAAAAGTGCTTTGATCTTATGATTTGTATGCTTCATCCTGCCTACGAACTGACTTATATGTTTGCACAAAACCAGACTCATCTCAAAAATGTAGATTTCTGACTATTACAGTGGACATTATTATGTTGTTTACAACATTTTCTATAAGTATAAATTTATATTCAAATTTGAATAGATATCTTTGTGTGTGTGTGTGTGTGTGTGTGTGTGTGTGTGTGTGTGACAGGTTCTTGTAGCCTTAGCTAAGCCAGAACTTACTATGTAGTCCAGGCTGGCCTTGATCTCATGATCTCGTGATCTCATAGAGATCTACCTGCCTCTCTCTCTGGATTGTTCAGAGTAAAGCTGTGTGCTTCTGTATATTTTAAAGATTGTATTCACATTGTCAAATTGCCTTCCAACAATATTCTGTCAGTTTGTATTTCAACAAACAGACAAAAGTTTCCCAAAGTCTTGTCCGAATAAACCCATACAGTTATGGATATTTTAAGTGGTGACATGCCTGTTACCATGCTGTAGAATTTACTGATTAGGTTATATAAAGACATGGTATGGGGTCTGGGGCGATAGCTTTGTCAATAAAGTGTTTGCCATGGAAGCATGAGGACCGTAGCTTGAAGTTTGATACCAGAAGCATGTTATGATATGCCCTTATAATCCCAGCACTGTGGAACTGGAGACAAGCAGATTCTGCAGGTCACTGGCTAGTGACACCTTAGGTTGACACTGACATCTACTGGCCTCTGTGTTTGCACATACACGCAAACACATACATACACACACAGAGAAATGACATGGTCTGTTGGTCTGTCTATTTACATACTTAATGTCAATGTCATTCTAAGACTGTTGATTGCCTTTTTGACATACAAAGAATAAAAATTTTAGTAAAACTGCTTTCAGTGCTTTTTTTCCAGCTATCACACTATCAATAGCATTATGAACTTCATAACAGAAATATGAGCTTCATATTTTTCCTATATTACTACTCAATAGTCTGTATACCTGAAACTAATTTAGTTTGTGGTATGTATATATAAATCTGTATGAATCTTTGTGACTATGGCAATATATTAAGACAAACTGAGTCAAATTTTTCCATTATCAAATTTTCCTCTTCTTTTTTTTTTTTTTTTTTTTTTTTTTGAGACAGGGTCTCCCTTTAGTCCCAGCTGGCCTTGAGCTCACTTTGTAGACCAGGCCGGGCCTTGAACTCACAGAGATCCGCCTGCCTCCCAAGTGCTAGGATTAAAGGCATGCACCACCACGCCCGGCTAAATTTTCCTCTTCTTAATATGACCAAATATGTTAATCATTTGTAAAACTTTTATTGGTGTATTGGTACTATTTTTCTAAGATGATATTTTTCATGTCCTTAAGGAGTTTCATGTCTAGGGAAAACAAAAGTAATAATTTCTTTCCTGGTTTTGTTTCTAAAGTTGCTTATGAGCAATTTGTTAGGGCACTTTTGGTGAAAACGTTGCAGGGCTCTTATTACCATTAATCTTTTTTGAGGGTGTGTATAATTCATCTCACCAGCCATCAGAACTCCCAGAGGGTAAATTACTCTGGAGATCTCTGTGCCCTCACACTGTATCAAATTGACCTGGTCCTTGTTTGCCATTTTTGTGTACTACATTGCTTATTTAACAAGAAACAGAATGATTGTAATTCTGAGAAGGTCCTTTGATAGTAGTTTTGACACTCTGCCTGAATAATGACCCTCATTACGGTGCTGGTGACAGGCTCTGAAAGTCCTGATTTATGAATATATCACAGGTTCAGCGCTAGAGCTCCCCCTACGCACTTACTTCTGATATAGACTCAGATATGGACAGAGGCCTTTGAAATATAGAGAGGCTGAGATAATTGCACGATTATGACCATTCAAATCATCTCTTTTACTGATTTAACAAAGCTCTGCCATTTAATTCTGACTGTCTCCAAAGTTATTAGAATCCTTTGACAACATGTTTATTAGACAAATGTGTCTCAGAGTAACTGCACGACAAAGGTGGAACTTGCTATTACTTTTTTGTTCCAAAGCCTCAACTAAATCTCCTTTGCAAAGACTCATTAATGGTTGATGTGATAATAGACTGTTAGAAGCAAGATTAGCTAAGAGCAAAAAGTCTGTGTCCTTGATAAAACAAATTACAAGACTCTGTAAACACTTTTTTGTGCAGAATGTTGTTGATTTATTGTTTCCTCTATAGTGATTATTTAAATGTAGCTAATTTAGTTCATTTGCCAAACTGTATAATTTTGTTCTTTGTGAAGGGGTTATGTGTAAAAGCCTCAAGGAATCACATTCCCATTAATCTTTTCACAAGTGCAATAAATAAGTAAAGAGACATGGTTTAATTTTGCCAGTTAGAAGATATTTAAACAGCAGTGGTGGTAAACTGATTTCTTTTTCTACTATTTGAAAAAAGCCATGTAATGCACTTTTGCTTGTTAATAGTTTTATGGAACACAACAAAAAACAGCATGACTTTTATTGAGACCACAGAAACAAAGAGTTTTCAATCTCCCTGTCCTGTTGAATGTTGCTAACTTCATGCTTATCTGTTTTAATAATATTATCAGTATCTTTATATATTATAAGAAGATTTAAATCACTTTTTTCACTAAAACACACAATATGGTACTGTTTGACATTAAAAAAAAATCAAGATTTTTTTTTCTTACATTAAACTCTTTCCTGTCCAGGAATAAGGAGACACACACAGCTCCCTGTGGCTCATTAGGAGTGGGGAAGGCTTGAGGTTGTCTTTAGGTGTTCTTAGCTGATTCCTTTTGACTAACATCATCAGCTACCCCTTGAGATTAAAAGTACATAGTTACTAAGGGCAGTTCTTAGAAGTTAATTTTAAATGAAGTCTGGTAATGACCTGGAGTAAATTTAATAGGGACCCTCTGTTTCATAGCAAAAGCAGTCACTTAAAACATAATAAGATGATTCTGAAATCTTTAAACAAAGTGATCAGATTGAATTCCTTTTAGCAAGCTGAGAATTTTCAAAAGGGCTTTTTACATCTGTGAAGCCTTTATTCTTAATTCATTAACATATTTTTAGAAAGTCAATTTCTAAAGGGGAGAATGTTTGCCACCTCTGCAGTGTAGGTTTCATTAATGAAATGGATCTTTGAGAAACTGCCATCACCTATTTCACATATATATTTTGTAAAAATTCTGAAAGTGGTATCTCCTTTTGCTTTCCTGCTTGAATAGGCCTCCTAGAGAAGAGTATTTTAGAGCATAACAAAACCTTCCAGACCTTAATAACTATACATGACTGATCTGTCCTTTCTAGCAAGGTTAACCGCTTCTCCCAAGGAGTTAAGTGGCATATAAACTATTGTTCACACCATTTGTGCTAACAGTATAGGATGACCTCAAATACCGTAGTGGCCACACAAGGTACCTGCACTATGCATTTATCAACAAAGGAAAAAGGACCACGGGGCAAATCTGACTGTAAGTGTATTAGGGCTCTATAAGGATAAATGCCTAACCTCACTCCACAGCAAAAAGTAATTACAGAACCATTGTTTCTATAGTGTTAATATTTTTTATGGTTCTTTAGAAACATGTGCTATTTAGTTCCTGAGTTGACATCTGTACTGTATTATATTTTATACAAAGCACCCAGACAAAACTGTAGAGCAATCAAATAACTGTGAGATCATTTTGCTCTTACAGGAAATCAACAACCGACATAAGATATAGAAAAGGAATAGTTTAAATTTAGTAGTTAATTTTTATACTTAAATTATCTAATTAACAATATTCTGAACAGCCAAATTTTAAAGCATTATCCTTTCAAATATTGCACGCTCCATGTAGAGTGTATCTCCTATGTATTCATAGAATCTTGTATTTATATTTTTATATTGCAACAATTCTCTTTACTGTGTCTATCCCTTCCTCCCCTAAATAATCTTTCCTTGTTCTATGTATGCTTTTATGAATAGAGCTACTAAGACAATTCATACACATATACACAGAAAACAATCAAACACTTACATACACTAACACAAACATACATACACGCAAACTCATACATACTATTAAGAAGTCAAGACAAATATTAGTGGTTTCCCCAGTAAGTAGCACTCAGTAGCACATAAGTGCAGCAACATGAAATGAGAGAGCATATTGAGAAAACCAAATGCACACATATGAATGTTCAAAAGAATGTAAAACTTAGTTCCTTAAATTCTTCCACCCTATACTTTCCCATAAGGAAACCAGGTGTATATATTCAGGCCTTATTTTCCCAATGAAGAAATAGTAATAGCATTTAGTGTCCTTATAGAAAAATGGTAACTGCCTTCTATGGGCCCTAGACATTTTCATTATGTTTAATTCATATTCATAATATCTATATTTTTGACAGCATAATGTATAATTTATATTATGTATTAAAGAATATCAATTATTTCACCAAACTATAGCACTCCAATAATAGTAGGATGTTCAAAAGCATATATATATATATATATATATATATATATATGAAGTACCATCATGAGGACTTTGTGGTAGAATATTGAATAGCAAATGACGGAGCTGCATTACATGTTGGTGAAAAAATATTTATTATTGCTCTGAACAGGGTTATGTGTTGATGGAAAAAGCAGGAAATCTCTGGCAGAAAGCACTGTGTACTCTCTCAGGAACTTTTGGGTAATGAGAGTTTTCTCTCTCATTTGGAAACTGTTATTACTTATGTTTCTAGTTCCAGATACTTAACAATGTTCTTGAAGGATTTCCATCATTCCTGTGGTTTAGTTCCACTGTGGTGAACCTTAACAGGAGTCTGATACAAAATAAGCCTTCATTACCCTTCCCTAGTACCCCACCTCTGTTACCTGTTATGGTTCAACTCGCTTCAGAATTTTAATAAGTGTTTTGCATAAGTCAGCATTGAGTATATATAAGGTTCAGATAGTATTGAGAATGAGCTGATAAATTCAATTAATACATAAATGCTATACATATTAACAGTGTACATGGACAGTACTATGGAAAAGTAAACACCCAATCACAGTATTAATGTGACTAAACAAGAGTAAGGAATTCCAGACAAAGATTCAGAAGTCTGGGTCAGAGTGCTGTATTTGCGAGCTGCAAGTACAACAGAATCTGTATCACAAAATACTAAGAGCAGAGGAGTGAGAGGAAATGGCACTAAAAGTTAATGTCCGATTAATGAAGAGGACTTGTGACTTATCCTCCAACTGGCAGTCCTTGAGAAAAGTTAAGCAATGGTACATGTAGATTGTGTTTTTAAGAATGAAGGGAAGAATGAAGTAGAGGAAGAACGAAGAAAGAGAGAAATCAAAGAAAACACAATTGGAAGGAAAGGACAAAGCCTGGGGCCACTACTCAGGGATCAGAGATTATAAGGAGGTAAAGGAAGAATAAAAATAGTTTATAATTTCAAATTCACAAGATTGCTGCTCTTCTGTTACATTCCTTCTAGGCCTAATGCTTTTTAGGGTATATAACTTGTGCCTGACTTCAATAGGACAACTTGAAATATTTGAAAGATTTGAAGATCAGCCTAAGATGATCAGAACTGCATCTTCAGTGTCAAATCAGAGATCACGCTGTCCTCATCTCATGTTACTATACTACTTCTTCCTGAGTTCCTTACATTTTTCCCATGGACTACTCTTCTTGGCTATATGAACACACATACATATCCAAAACTTAAAGTACATGTTCTCTTCTGGTTTTTGAAATACTCTTTCAGTATTAGTGTTACTCTTCTTATTCTCAAAGTCTTCCTCCCAGCATCATCTTCTCTGTATGAGCTTCTCTGAAGTGCCTGGTCCCTTCAAGAATGGATGCCCCTTTGGAGTCAACTGTTGTGTCTCTGGCACATCCCACATGTGACTAACAGGTGCATAGCATATGACTAATTAAATTGGTTGACTGAACATCTAAAATGACTTATTGAGCCGATTTGAGCCCAGAGATAAATTGTTGACCTTGTTAATTCTTTAGTGTGAGCTTTCTTGGGTCCTGCAATTCATTTCTTTCCTTTTACTTCCTAACTGGGATGGGGTGGGGGTGGGGGGGAGGGAAAGGGAAATAAGCCTGAACTGAATTGGAAAAAATGTATGAAATGCACAAAGCATCAATAAAAATTAATTAAAAAAAAATAATGAGTCTTGCAACACTGATCTCAAGTATTCGCTAACTACCTTATGAGTAGAGATACAATGTGCTCCTGTCACTAAGAATGTCTTGGGGGAGAACTCACATGCTTGTCTGATTATGGTGACATGAAGGAAAATAAATGATAAAAGTTACACTGAACTTCATAGGGATAAGGGATGTAGATCCACAGTGATGCACCAGTTACCTCAAAACTGCAGTGTTGGCTGTGAAAGTGATTTTTCAGAGCTGGAGAGACAGCTCAGAGGATAAGAGTATTGACTTTTCTTGCAGAGGACCTGGATTCACAGAACCCAAATGGAAGTTACCAGCCATCTAAAACTCCTGTTTCATGAGTTCTGACACCCCCTTCTGGTCTCAGAAGACATTACATGCATGTGGTACATGTACTACAACAGAGAGACTAGGAACAGAGATTTTAAACAGTTTCTAGGGACAACAACGTATTGCTTTTTTTTTAATCAAAAAGAAAGTACAAAACTTAAAAGAAACTTTGGAGATACAGAGGAGATTTTGAACATGAGAATACAGCTTGCCAGAGCCAAAAGAAACTTTCTGGGACTGAATATGAGAGACATGTGATCCTAGACAGGACACTGGGAGGGGAGAAGTGTTGGGATATGAGGTATCAGTTGTGATAATGTATTCATGAGGTAAAAGAGCAAGGAGACTAAGAGGTAGTCCAAGAGCTTGTGCATTTAATCACAGAAGTCACATCATTTCTATTTGAAGTAATCAGGGTGTGAAAGGCTAGTCTAACTGATAGAATTTTACAGTTCTGATGCTATGCTATGCTTTGATTACAGGACTCAGGTTTTTGTGAAGAGGGGAGTGACTCAGACAAGCTGTGCCAGGCAGCCAGACACAAAATGAAGGAAAATTGTTTAGCAAAATCTTTTCTTTCCTTTTCTTTCATTTTCTTCATTGCTTTTTGTATTCTGAATTTTAGGTAGAATCTCAATATGTATCCATGGCTGTTCTTGAACTTGCTCTCCTGACTCAGTATCCCCAGTATTGGAATTATATGCATATGCCACCATGCCTGAAATTAACAGATAAAACTTTTCATATTGTAATGACTAGCATATAGTTTGAAATTTGTGTAGAAATTTGAGTGGTTAAAATATAGCCATATTTTAATGAAAAGTAATCAAAACAGAAGTAATTGCGCCTTGTTTTGAGATTGAAGTACATTGTTTTCTCCTGAATTCTGTATCAAATGCAGGAAATTTTCTAGCCATCTCCTAGCAACGTCTCTGCTCACTGATGCCATTGATGGAGTACCTCTGTGAGTCATCAGTTCACATTCTCATCTTTCATTTACATTAAAAGAAAATTAACCTTCATTCCTTAAAAGAGACTTGGCTGCCAGAAACTATGAGCTAAACAGAGAATTTATTTTCCCCCATCTGGAAACGAGTTCCCAGCTCCTGCTATTATCTGGACCTTGGGTAACTGCTCTGTAACCGCAGTGCTAACTTTGCTGGTGGCAGTGGAACTGCCCCTAGGGCTGCTGTAGGGTCAGCTGCTTGATGGCCTGTCTTTTTCCCAAGGTGTCACTGATGAAGAATAATCCTGAACTCCGTGCGATTAAAGAGCCAGAGCCTGCGTTATCGCATCTTCGTACTTTGTCTCTGGAACCCTGTAAACTCTGTTAGAACAAATCTCACAATGATCATTTAAAAGGGGGTGGGGGGACCTTTTGAATGCATTTTTCATTTTTCTTAACAATAGAATATAAATGTATTTTTTAAAAAAGAACCTTTAGAAATGCTGTAGGTTGCACAATGAGGTACATTCTTTCTCTATTCTTCCTTAGTATAACTTTTTTCCCTGGTACACATTATTGTTATTGACAGCAGTTCTAAAGCCTGTAAAATAAAAAGAAATTAAACAGTGAATCAATAAAGATTAGCTATTTTCTCCAGATTACTAGCTTATCATTCTCATAATTGCAATAATGGTTGCTGATGGGAATTCTATTTATGTGAATCATTTTATTCTTGTTATTTACTATTATTAATGTTACCATTATTATCTTCTTACCCTTCAGTTCACAAGATGTATCTTCTCAGTGAATTTTAATTCCAGGAGCTTGCTATTATACTGTACATAATCCTATCAAAGACTGTCCTTCATGCAACATTTTCAGTGATATATTATCAGAGAGGCTATTAATGAATGAGCTTCATATCTTACTAATACTGTTTTAGATACTATTTTTATTAATTTCCCAAGCTGTAATTCTTCATTCTACTACCTGTGTCTGTCTCCTATTAAAGTTGTGTTTTCAATTTTTACATGGAGATTTCAAAGGAAACCATTAACTTTGTCTTTAAAAATACATTTTGCTTCAGATTCTCAATGATTACATTATCATAATGCCCATGCTTTGTTCTCTTACGCTCCTAACAAGTTAATTTTCACAATTTTCTTTTACTTTGGATTCCAATTTTATGTTAACAATCAAAATTAAAACAGTAACACCGTGATCTTTCCGACATGCAACTGGGATAAGAAATAACTTGAAAAACAAACCAATTGCACTTTGTCCTCTGACTATGATCTAGACACTATAGTCAAATAAAGAAAATAATTATGTCGACTTTTGTACATATTATTTCTAAGAACTATTACTTGAAAGTAAATACAGTCATCAGAGAAGAGGTGTTGCTCTCCTTGGCAATAATTTATTTCATTCCTTATTTATTTTATTTTCAAGGGGCGGAGAAAGGAAGCAACAAGGAAGGCATTTATTTGGCTTTGTTATCCTCTCTTTCATTGCCACAGGATTTGGATTACAAATTGCTGCTACAAAAAATAACTCTTGTTGAGATTTGTGTTGGTTTTGCTCATTACTTGCACTGGGTATTTTGTGGGATGGTATGGTTATCTTTTCCTATGTTCCTACAAGAAATGTCAAACACAGAAATCATAGATTAAATAAGCTTAGTCTATAAACACGACATTCCTCTGTAATTACATTAAAACATTCTGACAGTATAAAATTAGTAGCCAATATTAAAATGTCCTTAAAACTATACTATGTATAGAACATGTAAATAGGCTTAGATCCCTTTGAAGAAAGATTAAATATACATGTGATATTCTGCAGCTTAGATTGATAGCTGTGAAGAAAGGCATTATTATGGTAATATCAGTTTGCAATATAGTTACCATATAGCTGTAGCTTTCTTCATAAACAAAACACACCCTAGCTTATATTGATATGCTTCATCAACCTTCCCCATGCATATCTGTGCTCAGCCATACATCTTCCAGTTTTTACATCTTTAAAAATATACATATAGTAGGATAATGGATTAAAAGAAATGAGAAAGAACGGGTTGAACGAACGAAGGGGTAAGGTAGCAAAGAGCAGAGGAAAGGGAGTGGGAACAAATAAAATATTTTACTTAAGTGTAAACAATGAAATTACTCCCCCTCATATGTTTTTCAAAATGAAAAATTAAAGTACTGATAAAATTACAATTAGAAGGTCATTCTTGCATAACTGGTTTTTACAAATGAATGTTAATAGTTCGGTTCTGTGCTCAAACTAAGCCTAATAATTAAACTGACATCTTCAAAAATATTATGGCCTGTAATTGATACAGAAAAATTCTATCAAAGATAACTTTTTACAGATTTATTTTGTAATTATGTGTGTGTGACTGTGAAGAGAGAGAAAGAGAGAGAGAGAGAAAGAGAGAGAGAGAGAGAGAGAGAGAGAGAGAGAGAGAGAGAGAGAGAGAGAGAGAGAGAGAAAATGAGAGAAGTTAGCACTGGATCCTCAGCAGCTGGATTACAGGGGTTTGAACACCGAACATGTGTGCTGGGACCAGAATTCTAGTCCTCTGTAAAAGCAGCTGTGCTTTTAAACACACAGCTATCTCCCAGTTCCCCAAACAGCTCTGACAATAACAGAAAACAAAACAAAAAGCTCCCCCCCACACCCAGGAAACACAGTCTCTATAAGCAATATGATGAATCTTGATATCTGAATTGAAATTTTAGGGCTTTGTGGCTCTGTCAGAAATACAAATAAAAATAAAAGCAATTGTAATATCTCAGTGTAAGTTTAGTAAACCATCTTTCTTATCATTTATTACAGTTTTAAAGCCCATCAACCTATAAATTTTTACGAACACAGAAACAAACTGCCTAAATGTGTTATTCTGCATTCTACTACTAAGAAAATCTACTTGTAAAATGAAATTTTTATTTTGGCTCACAGATTAGAAAATTTATTGCAGGATCAATGGGTGCCATTTACTTTGGGTGCCTGGTAAGGCAGACACCCGTGTGGGGCATAGGTGTTGGATCAGAACTCTGCCCTCATGGGAGCCAGGAATTCAAAACACAGGAGAGGGTACTCCATGATCTCAGAATTCCCTTCTCGGTATGTGTGCACTGAGGTAATGCTTTTACCAGGCCCCACTCACTAAAGGCTCTATCTGCTTGCAGTAAAGTCATCAGTTGGTGACTAAGAATTTCCCATGTGAGCCTTTAGGAGACCCTTAAGATCTAAGCCATACCATTATTAAGACTTTGTCAAGTTACATAGTAACTTCCAGCAATACCAAATATAAGATGATTAAATCTCATCCTTTGCAAACGATGTTTAGAATACTAATAGACAGTCCATTTGTAGCTGTACCACAAAGAGGTAGATTCACATTTGCATTTGTTGTGTGATAAAGGTTTATTTATAGAATCTAACTTGTATTTTCAAGTTTCTAAGACAATCCTTGACAAGGAGTAGGCAATCTTGAAAGGCACCATGTGGGTACCAAATAAACCATATGGCATTAGGAATGTGAAGTAAACATGTTAAAAGATCTCTTTTGGTATTTCCAAATATTAAACAAATATAAACATTTAAAAAATTACCTTCTTTAAAAAAGAAGGGTCTGGAGAAATGGTGCAGTAGTTTAGAACTCTCCCTGCTCTTGCAAAGGGTCAGGATTAAGTTTCCAGCACTCAGCTGCAGTTATCAACTGTCCCTAACTCCAATTCCAGGGGACTGGACTCCTCTTCTGGCTTCTACAAGTACTATACACATGTAGTGCACTTACATACATGTGGGAAGACACTCATACATATACAAGAAAAATAAAATACTTTTTTTTTAAATCAAAGAGAAGTGTTCAAAGAAGCCTCCACCCCCGTTTCAGTCAGTTCTTTGATGCAGTCCTTTCTGTTGTTGTTTCCAATATGCATCACTCCCAACTGCTTGGACAAAATCTCAAGGGGCCGTGCACAAGAAATACAACTAGGTAATTGGCACTAGCATCCACAAATGAGGGATACCATTCATCGTTTGTTTTCCTGGGACTGTGTTACTTCACTCAGCATGATTTCTTCTAGCTCCAGCCATTTTCCTGCAAAACTCATGATGTCATCTTTCTTTACTGCTGCATAGAACTCCATCATGTAGATGTACCACATTTTCTCTATTCACTCGTCAGTTGAGGGGCATTTGGGTTGGTTCCAGCTCCTTGCTGTTGTGAAGAAAGCTGAAATAAACATGACCGTGCATGTATCTCTGCGGTGGGGTAAGTCTTGAGGGTACATGCCTAGGAGTGGTATGGCTGGGTCAGGTGGCAAGTTCATTCCAAGTCTTCCAAGGGTTCTCCACACTGCTTTCCATAGTGGCTGTATGAGTTTACATTCCCACCAGCAGTGGATGAGTGTTCCCCTTTCCCCACAACCTCTCCAGCACTTGGTATCATTTGTTTTCTTGAACTCCTACTCAAAACAGTCAACTTCCACATGGAGAATATCGAGAAAGACTGAAAAAGAGATGAAAAGCATGTTTGGCAGAATACATGAGCTCTGGTGGGGTGGGGGGATAGGGTGGGGGACACAGGTCTAGATTTGATAATCTCATACAAAAATATGTATTTTAAAAAAGAATGATTTATAAAAAAAAAAAAGAGAGTTCCTCCTCCATCTCAGAATTTTGTTATGACACAAATGTATGATAGCCGGGCGTGGTGGCACACACCTTTAATCCTAGCACTTGGGAGGCAGAGGCAGGCAGATCTCTATGAGTTCAAGGCCAGCCTGGTCTACAGAGTGAGTTCCAGGACAGCTGGGGCTACAGGGAGACACTGTCTTGAAAAGACAAAAAAAAAAAATGTATGATGTACTTACCTGGACAGTTGAAGAAGAGGTTAACAAAGAGAATTTTGACCATGTTGTAAATAAGGTTTGAGAAATCAAGATAAGCTTCAGTACCTACTATGAACTAGCAACTTTTAGATTCTTAACTAAGTAGGGATTTTTAGGGTAAAGAGGAATGCTTATAGTCTCAAGAAACTGCTCAATAGAGAATACCCAGATATTAGTTGGAGAAATTTCAGGGAAGGGTCAGAGATCTAACTCATACTGTCTTCTGCTTCTCTGATTTCCTGTCTCTCTATTCATTGGCTGAGCAGAACTAAGCACCACAGAGTAAGAGAGCCCACTCCTGTAGTTCTTACAAGTCAGCCACCAAGGATGAAGTGGAACGTGGACCTTTGGGTCCACAAGCATGCCCTCTGCAGGAAGCAGCTCTCACACTCTGCTTCCCACTCTCCCTTTCCCTACTTTTTCACATTCAGATTTTGGATATTTTGCAATTATAAATAGTACAATAATGAAGACATTTTCCACACTTTCCATGCTTGGGTAATTACCTAAAATTAAATGTCACTGTTGAGACTAATGAGTTCATGGCAATCAATATGCTGCATTTTATTCCATGTCACAGAGTTTTTCCAGAGTAGCTTATAGCTCCTGCCACTTACACTGGACAGCATGTAGATTTTTCTCACTTTGCCAACACTAATATTTTCATTTAATGTTTTTATAATTTACCAAATAACATATTTGGATGTTAGCTCTGGTTTTATTATGTGAGTTTACAACTGTTTCCCTAGCAATAATGGAGAAATATCATACTAAGCATATTCAGTGAATTAGGTAATATGAAAAGTACAGATAACTATAAAAGGATACTTCACTCTGGCTACTAACCATAACAGACTTAGTGCATAAGTGATGTTAGATGCTACCTCTAATTCAGATAATTCCTCATAGACTTCTTTATTCCTTCAAATTTGCGTGTTGATCACATGTTTTTGTATTAAGAATCTTCTTTCGCTTAACATGACCATTATCAGCTTCATTATCTCCTTACTAATTGGTATAATCTTCTCATTCTCATAATTATGAAAGCTTGAATTTTACTGAAAATATGATTTGTCAATTCATTATAACTTCCTGGATATTATTTGAATTCAAATATAGTACCTGTTTAAAAGTTTTGCATTTTGTTTGTCTTCATGTGTACATGTATGTGAGCTACATGTGCCACAGCATATGGTGGAGGTCAGAGGACAGCTTGTGGACCTGTGCTCTCTCTCTTCACCATGTGGGTCCCTGAGCTCAAACTCAGGCCATCGTTCTTGGTGGCAGGAGCCTCTACTCGCTGAGACCGGGTGTCCATTTCTAAAGATGTTTCGTTTTTGCTTTTCAAAATTTAGTTATGTAAATTAGGATATGATCTGTTCCTTGAACGGTCCAACTGAACAATTTCCATGTCTAAACACCTTCTTGTCTCCTCAGTAGTTGAACTTATTCAGCTGTTTTCCATAAACTTTTGGGCTTCTAATACTTTTAGTTGAGATGATATTTTTATGTTATTCTTAATTTTTTATTTGTATTTATATACACAATGTTCTTTAGAAGATAATAGATATGTCTAAAATTTTTCTTTCTTCATTTTTTATAAAAACAATAATTTGCCTTTTTTGGACTGAATCATTTGTACTGATTGTTAGATGAATGCTCTTTTTGTTAAGGGTTTATTATTTTTAATTATGTGTATATAGGCTATATATGTATATAATTATGTGTGTATATGTACATCTGCATGTGGGTTGAGTGCAAGTAACTGAAGATTCCAGAAGAGGGTTTTGAATCCTCTGGACTGGAATTACTAGCAGTTGTAAGCCACATGTGGTTATTAGGAACTGAATTAGATCCTCTGCATGGGCAGTACACATTCTTAGTTGCTAGAAAACGTACATCAACTGAGTTCTCTGTCTGGATCAAGATGCTTTCACCACAAACACTCATACCAATGAGAGCCTGATCAGAACTAAGCTGAACTCAGGGTGGGCAGTGTAAAGCAGACGCAGACATACTTCCAACTAGTAAATTCAATGTGACTCCACATAGAGAGGGTGTAAAATGAGATAAGCATGGAGTTCTGATGAGAAGCTGGACAGCTTCCCTCTCAAAGTGGGATTTTTATGTTAGGGAATCTATTATCTAATTAATATTTTTATTTCTAGATTTCACAATTTCCCCATATAAAATATAATCAAATATTAACCACAAACATAGAAAAGTTACGTTGTGTGATTACACAGTAGGAACAGAAGCAACAAAGCTAGTAAAGTAATTTACATCTAAAAGAGCATGTCACTTTAAACAAGTTGCTGTGTTTGTTATATATCAGGGTATTTTAAGAAATTCCAAGTTAACTTGAGCTAGCATGACCCAGAAAAACCTATTTATACAATATATTTTGAAAGTGCTACTGTTGACAATTTTCAATACACAATGTCTGCCTTATAAACAATTATTTTTCACATCTTATTCTCTTTAATGCTTTTATTGATGTTTTGGGTATTTCAGACATCATTTCTCAGTTCAGTTTAGACTTATTCCCCTTTCCCTTCCCCCCACCCCACCCCAGATCATACACTCTGCCATAACTGTCCTGCATCTTTCTCTCAGTCTTTTTTTTTATGTTTAGGAATTCACATTTTCCTCCTTTAATTTTATATTACTCTGAAATGTAGATATATGCTTTCCACTCATATACAGTAATTACAGAGTCTGAGAGTAAGTGGTTGATGGATCCAAAGCCTGTTAAGAGATTTACATTATAACAACATAGATGCTTTCAGATAAACAGAAATATAACAATAATGTTTTTCAGCTTGCCTTTTATCTGGGGATTTGGTGTTAATATCCACAAATGAGGGATTCTTATAATTTACAGAGCTACTGTTACATTTTTCTAATGGGTTGGTTTTTTTGCTTAAGAAATCAGAAAGCCAGCTTTAGGCTAACTGGAGGTTATATGTTCACAATAAATCTAGACATGAAAATCAATAGAAACATTTAAACCTGTGATGTTGGAGAAGTGCCTCTCAAAAGAGATCAAATGCTAAAAATTGAATCCCACGTATACCGTTGCACATTATTACTACAAGTGAAAGCTTGTTGACACGATCCTCTTCCTATTTCAAGGAACTGCAGTACAATTTTAAAGCATGACACTGTTAAAGAATCCTCAGGCTCAGTAATTGGGTCTCATAGACTTAAGAGAAATACCAGTAGCCTTTCTGAATGTATTAAGGATATCATCAGGATTAGTCCTGGACCGCTGTGCATGCTGAGATTCAGCACCCAGGGAAGCAAGAGATGGAAAGACATGCTTTCCATTTAAGGTAGGAGGTGAGGGGTCCAATAAGAAGCAACAGAATGGGCCGGGCGTGGTGGCGCACGCCTTTAATCCTAGCACTTGGGAGGCAGAGGCAGGCGGATCTTTGTGAGTTCAAGGCCAGCCTGGTCTACAGAGTGAGTTCCAGGACAGCTGGGGCTACAGGGAGACCCTGTCTCGAAAAGCCAAAAAAAAAAAAAAAAAGAAGCAACAGAATGGGGATGTGTAATTATGATCACTGAAAGTAAGAGAAGCATCAGTGGACCAGACAATCGAATATGTGCTTTGCAAAGAAGCATCCTTCAGCATCCTTCATTCCCATCCTCTGGGAGTATCTTTGTTCCATGGTAACCCTTCCTAGTAGGTCTTTTTGTACCCTCCATCCGTTCTGTCTTTCTAGCATATTCATGTTGCATCCATGCTTCTATTTCCTTTCAGTGAGTCTTTCTCTTGGCTTCCACAAGTGCATTTCCAAATTTAAACTTGAAAATTCATGTTTATTTTCACTTTTTTTCAGATCTATAGAACATGCCACATGGTAACACCTCCAAATAAACTCTATGGAGCTACTGAGCTTTATCCAAAGAAAACTATGCCTTCTACAATCCATCTTGGAAAAATAGTGAGGATGTGAATGAATTTCTACTCCAAAGAGAATAAGACTTTGTGTTATTTAGACTAGCATTCACACACACACATACACACACACACACACACACACACACACACACACACACACTTGCAAACATATTCACAAACGTGTCAGTCAAAAATCACTTCACTGAATCAGTTATTCATTGTGGAAGGTGATTCTGACAAATGAAGCAGACATAAAAACAGCATTTGAGGTATATTTAGTGTTCAAGTTTTGAGGTATCTGCATGTGTGTATGCATATTTTAAAAAATGAGGAACCTAATAAAGCATAAGATGCTGAAAAGCAATGAAGGCCTGTTGTACATTATTGAATACAGGAAAATGAGTATGCTGGACACACTATTTTTGGGATGTATTTATCTGTTAAATTATTCCAATTTTTTTAAATTTTTATTTATTTTTTATGTGTATGAATGTACTGTCTGCATATAAGTTTGTGCACCCGTGTTATGCAATGCCACGGAAGTCAGAAGAGGGCATCGGATTCCCATGGAACTGGAGTTAAGGATGGTTTTTCAGCCGCCATGTGGATGCTGGGGATCAAACCCGGGTCCTCTGCAAGAGCAGTTGGTGCTCTTAATGGCTAGGCCATCTCTCCAGCCTCTCATTACAACAATTTTTAAAAATATTTTATTGGTTCTTTCATACAATGTATTTTGATCCTATGTAGACCTTGTGCCCCATGTCTACCCCTCCTGCTGCCCCACCTCCTCATTTCTTTTTTTTTAAATTTTTTTATTAATTTTATTTATTTCTGTATGTGTATGAATGTACTGTCTGCATGCAAGTCTGTGCACCCGTGTCGTGCAATGCCGCGGAGGTCAGAAGAGGGTCTTGGATTCCCCTGGAACTGGAGTTCTCCTGGAACTGGAGTTTCAGACGGTTCTCGGCCGCCATGTGGGTGCTGGGGATCTAACCCGGGTCCTCTGTAAGAACGGTCGGTGCTCTTAACTGCTAGACCATCTCTCCAGCCCCCCACCTCCTCACTTCTTATCTTCAATTATTATTTTTCTTTTTCTTTAAAAAAAAGTTTGAGTGTATTTTTTCCCCAAATGCTCTTGAGTGTGGGTCCATCCCTTGGAGTCTGGTTAACCTAGCAGGAGTCACACTCTTTTAAAGAAAAGTAATGCTCAATCTCCCCACAGCTATTGATTGCTAATACACCCTCAGCTAGGATTGGGGCGACTTGCCAGCCTCCCCTATTTTTCATTCCACAGTTAATTCAGAAACATGAGGTAATACAATAACGATTTCTCAGAATAAAAAGGGCAACAAAAGGCACCGAGTCTCTAAAATATTAAAGTTTATTATATTTCAATAAGCTGTGATAATGCCATTAAAATACAATGAGACGCTAAAATAAGCTCACTGTTTGTTTGCTTGAATTTTAAATGAGCAGAAAGGCAGAGAAAAGACAATAAGGAGAGAATAACATAGAGCCAGATGTCAAGTTATTTAAGTACTTATTAGATATTCATACAGAACTTAGGATAATGTAAAAATTATGAAATAATAGGAAAGAAGTATGAAATGATCACAGAAAAACAATTCAAAATTTGAATGGATGGTGGCTTTCTAAGAAACACAGATTGTTCCCCTCTCCTGAAGACAGTTTGCCATTCATGCCATATTTTGCAAAGAATAAAATTAATGTTCAGATATATTGATAAACTACCTATCTCTACTATGCCATCCCATGAATCAGAATAAATTCATTATTTTCTATCTTAATCATTTACATCCAAGTAATGCAAATATTTAGCAATTTCGTTTTCAAAAAAAAAATTATTTCTATTTTATGTGTATTACTGTATTGCCTGCATGTGTGTAAGTGTATCTGTGTCATGCGATGACCGAAGAGGTCAGAAGAGGGTGCAGGAACCTCTAGAACTGAAGATAGGATGGTTGTTAGCCTTCATGTAGGTGCTGGGATCCAAACCCTGGTCCTCTGCAAGAGCACCCAGTGCTCTTCACTGCTGAGCCATCTTGCCAGCCCCTAGGCTGGAATTTTTAGCTCTGAATCTTGTAGGGATCTTGTCCCAGCTGCAGTGAGTTCACGTGTGTAACAGTCATGACATAAGAATTTTCAATTGTTCTTTAATACTACCTATTTAGTATTTTCTTATACATAATAATAACAAAATATGAATCCTGACATGGAACTTTTGTGTGTGTGTGATTTAACATTGATTTTAATATACATAAATTGTATATCAATACAATTGTTTAAATAAAATGCCAATTTTCTTTCATATCTATAATTTTATTTTTAATGTATAATTTATTGAATTGTTGTGCATTTCATATAATACATCTTAATGTTATTTAAACCTGTTCCTTTATCTGCATTGCCCCATAGGCCACCCACAGGACACTTTGTCCTATATATTAAGGCCTATGGAGTCAAGTTTATATTCCCAGATGTCTCTTGATGTGAGTTCACCCACTGGAGCCAGTTTATCCTATCTCATGTTATGCCCTTAAAAAAGATAGACTCTCGGGGCTGGAGAGATGGCCTAGCGGTTAAGAGCACCAACTGCTCTTGCAGAGGACCCAGGTTCGATCCCCAGCACCCACATGGCGGCTGAGAACCGTCTGTAACTCCAATTCCAGGGGAACTCCAGTTCCAGGGGAATCCGACACCCTCTTCTGACCTCCGCGGCATTGCACAACACGGGTGCACAAACCTACATGCAGACCATACATTCATACGCATAAATAAATAAATAAATAAATAAATAAATAAATAAATTTTTTTAAAAAGAAGATAGACTCTCTCACCCAGCACTGATCAGCTTCCTATAGTCCCTTGGCTAAGGCTAGTCTCCTGTCCATTTTCCTAGCTCTATGCTGGGTTTTGTCTTATTGAGAAGCATGGGTCTTGGTGCCACCATCGCTATACATTCTGAGATGAAGCCCTCGATGAAATACGAGCCAAAAGTTTCTATACAAGTTGTAGTTATCTTAAATAATAGTAACAAATAATCAGATCCATACCTATCTTCTTTTTCATTTTGAACCAGAAAACAGCATCTTTCAAAGTCCATCCTTAATTTACTAAGAAATGAAAATGGCATTTATATAATGACTAAAGTACTGTTTCATCAACAGAGATATTACTTTTTCAAAGAACATCAGAAAAATCATAAATACCTGGGATACCATGATTGGCTCAAAGTATGTAATATTAGAGGTCGAGTAGCTTAAGGAAATTCATTGTTGACTGGCAGGTCAGCATGTTTGCAAAGATAGATGCTGGGTGGAGTTGGTACCAGGACACCATTCCTCTAAATAGGACCCAGGCTTTCTACCATGCTCATGTCCTCCCTCCCTACTGTGAACTGAGGATGAAGCTGTACAGGACACTAAGAGGCTCAAAGAAGGACTGGGAAGCTGGCTGGCCTGGGTGCACAATGGATCATTCACATACAAATTTGTTTCATTGTGTACAAATCAAGATCAAGGCCAGAAAAGAGGAAAAAATTCATTGTCACTGAAGCAACTTCACCTCACATTTTCCCTTTTGGTTCCAGACATGAGTAAGATAAACAAATAAGCATCAGTCACTAAAAATTTCTCTAAAACATGACAATTTCAAAGATGAATTTCTAGAAATTGGAAATTAATAGCAAGCTATTCATGTATTCATCCCTAAGGGTACCTCCTTTCAGTTCGACTGAAGAAAATAGGTTCAGTTTTCCTTTATATAATATAAATAACATTGGGGCAAGATTGCATCTGTCATAGATGAAAATACCATATTTATGTCTTCTTATCATCCATTCATTGCTTTATGGAGCCAAAGTCCTCCAGGGAGTATCACAAATCCACATAATGTTCCTGAGCGCTACGTTTTGCATTTGGATCTATGATTTAGCTGACAGATGTGAATAAACACTTGGAGTCAGGGAAGTCCCCGATCACTGCACATGTGTAGAAGCCAAAGTGTGCAGATTTCTCTGACGTGACACCAGCATTTCCTTAAGAGCCTTTTCTATTATCTCTTCCTTGGCTAATGTTTAAATAACTATCTTCCAATAAACCTATCTGTATTTTAAATTTTTATATTTTACTGTGTTTGGTTGTTTTTGTCACATTTCTGAGAAACTCACTAAAGTTAGAAGATGTTATATTTTTGGCAAGAAAAAAACATTGAATTCTATAAATTTGAGGAATATTAATTACAGTGAGATTTCTGGTGCATTTCTGTTGGCTTTGGAGAGTGCAACTTGAGGATTTTCTAATAACACTGTCAAATATCAACTAAATATTGAAGTAATGTTTGAATATTTTATTGCACAATTATATAAAATACAAGGACATATTTTAGAGTATATGAAATTAACAGAGGAAAATGTGAATTCCTAAGCATAAAAAAAGACTAAAACATGCAGGACAGTTATGGCAGAATGCATGATCTGGGATGGGATGGCGTGGGGTGGGGGGAAGGGATAGGGGAATATGCCTGAACAGAAATGAACAATGATGTATGAAATACACAAAACATCAATAAATAAATTTTAAAAATACAAGGACACATTGTATTGATTTTTCTACTTAAATTATCAAGGTCTTTAAATTTTTGACTTATTTATTTTTATTTTACGTGTATAAATGTTTTGCTCACATGTATATAAGTGTAGCCATGTCCTACGATGCCTGCAGAAGACAGAAGAGGGCATCAAATACCTGGAACGGGAACTGAAACTGGATGATTGGTAGCTTCCATGTGAATGCAGGGATTTGAATCTGGGTCTTCTCCAAGAAAGGCCAGTGATCTTTTTTATTTTTTATTTATTTTTTTCTGGCTCAGAACGAGTCCATAACAAAGATTCTCATTATAGAACTTTGTTCTCAGTGAGGGCAAGTGCAGTGCTCTTAACTGCTTAGTCATCTCTCCAGCCCCTGAATGTCTTTTTAATCTCTGTTACACCAATGACAAACTTCAACAAATAATTTTTCAGATAAAAGAAATAAGCTTTAAATAACTTGCTTGTTCCTTCTCTTCATCATCTTTTCTGGTAAGGAAAATTAAAATTTTATACTGCTATGAAAACGATGACAGCACCTTCTCTAGTGACTCACAAATCACAAACTCACTGTGTAGGTGGCAGTTCCCCTTCATATTCCACCTGTCTTTTGAAGTACATTGCATGCAGTTATCTTAGACTTCTATGAATTTTTTTCCCAGGGTATATTAGTTGCTTGTATACTGCTCTGATAAAACAACGCCATTTATAGAAGGAAGATTTTATTTGCCTTATGTTTCCAAAGGACGAGTCCATGAAAGTGGGGTAGACATGTCAGGAGGTAGCACGAGCAAACAGGTGAGAACTCATGTTTTCAAGCAGGCACAGAAAACAGAAAGCTAGAATGGAAATGGGCTGGCCTTGAACTCACAAAGATCTGCCTGCCTCTGCCTGCCTCTGCCTCCCAAGTGCTAGGATTAAAGGCGTGCCCCACCACGCCCAGCCTCAATCAGTCTTAATCACCTCTATCTTCCCTTCTCCCTTGGCTCCTCTCACAGCCCACCCCAGCTCCAGCCTTCATACATTCTATCATTTGTGTTATGGCCTGTTGTGTCAAATTTATCTCCCCAACCATTCCTCAGTGCAAGTTCATCAACTGAGCTCCAGTCAGCCTATCCAGAGTCCCTCCTTTTAAGAGGGCCAATTCTTCTTCACTCAACCTTAATCAGCCGCCAATATTCCTTGAGCTAAAGTGGGATCTGATGCCCATTTTCCAGGTTCCATGCTGGGATTTTGTCTGCTTGAGCTTGCATGAGTCTTGTGGATGCTGACACCAATGCTGTTAGCTCATATGAACAGGGTCTCAGGAGCTTGTAGGATTCTATTTCCATATGATTTTGCATCACCTCCCCAGCTCTCACAATATGTCTGCCTCCTCTTCCAAAATGTTCCCTGAGCCCTGAGTGGGTGAAGCTGAGTATAAATGATCTGTCCATGGAACCACATCCCATAGACTAATCTCCATGGTTTTATTCATGACCTTTTGAATTCCTGGCCCCCTGTTGCATGACGCTGCTTCCTTAATGAAATGTAAGAGGTTAATTAATGTTCTTTTGGTCTTTTGTTCTATGTTGCATGACTTTTTGACAAGCAAAATGTTTTACAATTATTTGAAAATTTTGGACTTTCAAAAACATTGCAAGAATAGAACAGTAGTTAGCCCATTTACGTTTCTCTAGAAACCAGCTAAAACTAGATGGTAGCCCCATAGCTATTTACTTCTAAATTACCAATTCTTCACCTTCTAAAGCAAAAGCTTTCACACACACACACATACACACACACACACACACACACACACACACACACACTAAAATAATTGAATTTAAACTCAACAGTGGTAAAATAATACAATTCTTCATTCTTACCCTGTATTGGCTTTTATCTAGCTGTTCTAGTAACATTTTGTTTTCACTCAACACCTAACACAGGATCACACACTACATTTATTTGTCATGCTTTTCAAATGCTCTTCCTTGAGGGGTCAAATCATTTTCCCTTTAAATTTTTATCTTGGAATCTTAGCCTTCTGTTCTCTGAAACTGACTTTGAAGGTGGGTTTTTAAATATTTTATTTACTATTTTTATTTTATGTGCATGAGTGTATGTATGTAAATGCTCATGTGGAGGGCAATGGATTTCCTGGTACTGGAATAACATACTATTGTTAGCTGCATGTAGGTACTGGGAATCAAACTTGGTTCCTTTGCAAGAGCAGCCAGTGCTCTTCACTGCGGAGCCATCTTTGCAGCCCCAAAGGGAGGGTTTTATAGGAAGATCATTAAAGTGAAAAAGGCTATTCATATATGTTGACCTTCATTCAATATGACTGTTTTCCTCATATGGAAAGGCTAAAGCACATTGACGGGGAGGAAAGATCATGAAAAGACACAGAAGGCAGCCAGAAAGACTTTCAAGGAAACTACCTGCTAAAATCTGGATTTTGGATTTTCAGTCTCTAGAACCATGAGAAAATGTTCCTGTGGTTTCAATCACACAATCTTAGCAAACAGTGGTACCTGGAAGCCCGAACCTTCTATGTTTTGAGAAATAGCCATGCCTTATTTCCCTGGAAAGATTCTGGAATCCAGTTTTCCAGTGTGCACTGTAGTTTGCATTCTAGCACCCAACAAGGTTCCATTTTTCCAGAAGTGAGCTATGGAGAATGAGCTTGCACTTAGAATCCGAGATGCATCAGAGCATTGTCGGGCCACTTGGCTTTACCCCCTATTGCAGACTACACCGCAATCACAAGGCTGTTTGGTTTATGTAGCAGTTTGTTCTGAAGTTAAGTCAGATGTTTGTAGAATCTAGCCTTGGTGACATTAATGATAAAGTCTTCAGGAACAAGTTTTTCAGTAAGAAATACATTCCTGCAAACTTCCTGTTGAATCTTGTTCGTTTCCCTGCAAATCTTTGAGCTGCTGATATTCACTTAACAAATTTCTGCATTATATCAGTTAAAATCTGTTTTCCTTGAATAAAATGAAGAAATCTGACTAAAATCAAGGTAGCCTGCCTCCAAAATGCTCTCTGGCAATTCTCTGTGGCTTAAGAGCAGGATGAGAAAAAAAGCAGATGATTAGGGTGATTTACATAAATCCAATATGTTAATGAATCATTCTTATCTAGTTAGAGAAAGACTAACAAAATCTACCTGACAAAATATCCTAGCAATAATTTTGCATTTTTTACCCAATAAAATAATTCTAACCCAATAGCAAGTGAACTTTAAAAAGAAAATAGTGTTCAGTTATAATGAAATTACTATAACATGGTATTCCATTGATTTCTGTCTTTCATTTGACCTTTAAACTCACAATATTTTTTATTGTAATGATGACAGTATCTTATTTTCTATCCATGTGCCAGCCAAGGTTCTAGAAGGAAGTAGACAATATACCCAAATTAAGCAATTTAAAAATTATAACTCAATAGGAGAAAAGATCTATTATAACACATGGTGTCTCTATTTGAAGATTATATTACTCTTGAAAAGATGCTCAAGTATATGTTAAATGTTCTCATCACAAAACAATAGCCGTGAGATAGTACACTTACTATTTAGATAGATTTATCCATTCAATAATGTGTATCTATTTCAACTGTACCTGATAAATACACATAGATCTATACGTTAATTTTTCCTTAAAGGCTAGTAAACAAATCTGAAAAGGAGATAACAGCTTAATGAATGAATAATTTACAAAGACAAGGGCTGGAAATAAGAAAAACAAAGAGGTAGTGCAGATGCCCAGTGTTGGTATCAGGTGCTGTTCCCATCTCAGGGCCAAAAGAACAAAGGATGAGATGGGTACACAATCCAAGCATGGAAAATGCTCGGTGCAGAGGACCAATGGCAGAAAACCTCACTTTGGGATGAAAAGCTGAGACCTCAGTGCTCCTATAAAGAGACATATGGAGAAGATCTACTCAAGCTTCACTCTCACCTTCATCCTGAGATGCCAGTGTTTCTCATTGTCATCAGCAAAGAAGCACAGTTCTGATGATCAAGTCCATGCAGTCAGCCCCTATGCCATAAGTACAGTGCAGGTCTGGAAGGAAAAAGCAGCACACCCGAATCACCTCCTTGTACAATATTTCATCAAGGTTGTGTTTTTGTGCTTGCCTAATTACTCTCCTTTTATCAAGAATTTTCCTGTTAAAAATGAATAAGCAGCGATTTGAAAGCATGTGACTTTATAAGTCTTTTTTTTTTTCTGAATAACATATAAGAAATGACACAGGGGCTGGAGAGATGGCCTAGCAGTTAAGAGCCCCGACCACTTTTACAGAGGACCCGGGTTCAATCCCAGCACCCACATGGCTGCTGAGAACCATCTCTAAGTCCAATTCCAGGAGAACTCCAGTTATAGGGGAATCTGACACCCTCTTCTGACCTTCGAGGCATTGCATGACACATGTGCACAAATCTATGTGCAGACAGTACATTCATATACATAAAAAAATAAATAAATAAAATTTAAAAAGCTTGTAAAAAATTTAAAAAAAGAAATGACACAAAAATATATGATTGGCTTTTAAGAAAAGAATAGTTCCTTGTGAAAAACTATAAACTTCTGTTTTCCTAGTTTTGTTTCTATAACATTTCTAAAAAAAAAAAAAAGAATTTCAGGTGTAATTTGTTGCAAATTGTATAAAGTTTCTATTTACCAAAATGTTTTCATTTGGTTCCTAAAATATATTTGTCTTGTAGGAATCATACACAAAATTGGGCAAGTAGAAAGAACAGATACTTCTTTTAGGAGATGAAGAAACTAAGGCTCAATTATAAATAACTTCTGGCCAAAATCATACAAATGGAAGTTATATTAGGGTTAGAAATTTAGTTTCAACCTAAATACCAAAAATGCCTGATTCATCAAAGAAGGTAAGATTTCACTGCAGTTCTCTCCAATCACACAAATATTAATATACGTCATTAACATATACATTAGACACTTTCATTCCTTCACTCAGGGGAAATATAGATAATGTAATATCTATATATCTAGAAGAAGTACATCACTCTCCATTATAGGCAGTGGCTCACTGTGACCAGATGCAGTTCTATAACTTAAAAGAAAATATACAATGGTAAGTTGAAACAATACACCCTACAACTCAAATTCAAAGGACAGAGAACTATAGAACTCATCACATCCCCTTGATTTTACATTTCAAAGACTCAGTTCTATGAAATTTCCTTGTTAGGTTGATTGTTTGCCACAGTCCTGAAAATAATTCTTCTATCAAGTATCCTCTGCAATAGGACATTTGACCTCTTATAAAATTTTCTGTGTTTACACACTAAAGACAATGCTGAAGAATAGCTTCCTGCTGCCTTATATTACTTGGATAAAATTTAGGTTGGTTTTTGTTGTTTTTGTTTAATTTAATTTTTTTAATTTTCGTGTATTTCTCAATCAGTCTTAATCACATTTCTACCCCCTTCTCCACTGGCAACCTTCCACAGCAAACGCCCCACAAATTCAGACTTCAAACATTCCATTATTTGTGTTAGGGCCTGTTTTCCAAATTAATCTCCCAGGCCATTGCTCAGTGCCAGTTCATCCATTGAGCTCTAGTCAGCCTATCCGGAGTCCCTTGCTTAAACAAGGCCAGTTCTTCTTCACCCAACCATAATCAGCTGCTAAATATCCTTTAGCTAAAATTGGATTCTGCTACCCATTTCTGCTGTTCCGTGATGGGTTTTTGTCTGGTTGAGCTTGCACATATCTTGTGCATGCTGACACCATTGGTGTAGGTTCACATGAGCTTGTAGGTTTATATTTCCATAAGATTTGGCACCACAGAATTCAGCAACAATAGATATTATCAGGCTAGGGTAGAAGGAGACAATGCTTTCATTCATAGCTATGTTTCTAATCAGTTCATTGGCATATGCATCTCTTCAATAGTAGGAGTCTCGTGGGTATATTCCCAGGAATGGTATGACTGGGTCAGGTGGCAGGTTCATTTTGAGTCTTTTAAGAGTTCTCCACACTACTTTCCATAGGGGATGCACAAGATTGCAATCCCAGCAGCAGTGAATGAACATTTGGTATCATTTGTTTTCTTGATCATACTCAGTCTTACTGGATGGAGTAAGATGAATTTGCATTTCTTTAATTATCAGTGATGCTGAACACTTTTTAAGATGTTTCTCAGCCATCTTTACTTCTACACTTGTGAAGCCTCTGTTCATCTCTTTACTTTACTTTTTGATCGAGTCATTTATTTTCTTGCTCCTTTGGTTTTTGAGTAATTTATATACTCTTGATGTTAATCTTCTGTCAGATGTATCACAGGTGAAGTTTTCCTCCTGCTCTCTGGGTTTTCTCTTCACTTCTTTGTCTGTTTGCTTCACTGTACTCGTGAATTTAATGAGGTCCCACTTGTTGATTGTTGACCTAATTTCCTATGTACCTGCTGTCTGATTTAGAAAGTTTTTTTCCTACATCTATATCTTGTAGGTTACTGCAACCATTTTTTTCTATCATTTTCAGAGTTTCAGGTTTCATAGAAGGAATTTGGGAGATTCCCCTGTGTTTCTATGCTTTTGAATAATTTGAGTAATAATGGTTGTAGGTCCTCTTTAAATGTCTTATAGAATTCTGTCATAAATACATCTGGGCCTGGGCTCTTTTTAGTTGGGAGATTTTGTATTAATGTTCAATTTCCTCATATGCTTAAGCTGTAAATATCTTCTTGGTTAAGCTTTGGTGATTTCCATGATTTCAGATATTCTTCAATTTCTGGTGGGCTTTCAAATTTAGTAGACTGTAGGATTTTAAAGTATTCCCGTATGATTGTCTTGATCTTTTCATTATCTGTTGTGGTGTTTCCCTTTTCATCTCTAACCTTATTGATTTGGAGTTTCTTTTTCTTTCTTTCTTTTGGTTAATTGGGCTAAAAAGGTCTATGTATCTTCTTTAGCCTTTCAAAGAACCGGCTTCTGGATTCATTGATTCTTTTTTCTTGTTTTCTTTGTTTCTATTTCATTGATCTTTGCTTCATTTTTGCTATTTCTTGTTATGTCTGTTGGGTTGGGGATTCATTTGTTGTCTCTGAAGTGTTTTCTTTTTCTTGTCTTTTTGAGACAGGGTCTCCCTATAGCCCCAGCTGGCCTGGAACTCACTCTGTAGACCAGGCTAGCCTTGTTCTCACAGAGATCCACCTCCCAAGTGCTAGGATTAAAGGCGTACATCACCATGGTGGGCTTAAAAGTGGTTCTTAGCTGCCATGTGGGTGCTGGGAATTAAACCTGGGTCCTCTGGAAGAGCAGTTGGTGCTCTTAACCACTGAGCCATCTCTCCAGCCCCTCAAGTCCTTTTAATGGCAGTGTTAGGTCATCTATTTGTGCTCCTTCTGTTTATTTAATGTAGGCACTTAGGGCTATAAATTTCCCTCTTAGGACTGACTGCTTTTAAAGTGTCCTGTAGATTTTGTTGTGTTGTACTGTCCTTTTCATTTAGTTCCAGGAATACTTTTATTTCTTTCCTTTATTTCTCCCTTAACCCATTCATTATTCAGGAGTGTGTTGCTTAGTTTCCATGAGTTCTTGTAAATAGTAGAGCTTTTTCTGCTGTTCATATTAAGCTTTATTGCACTGTGATCTGATAGAATGCATGAGATCATTTCAATTCTATTGTATTTGTTGAGGTTTGCTCCATTTCCCTGTATATAGTCGATTTTGGTGTTTGGGTGGAATATTCAGTAGATGTCTATTAGGTCCATTTGGTGTACGGTATTGTTCAGTTCAGATATCTCTCAGTTTATTCTTTGTCCAGCTGACCAGTCCAATGGGGTCAGTCAAGTGTTAAAGTTCCCTAATATTAATGTGCTGGGATTAATCTGCTTTGAAGTCCTATAGAATTGTGCTTATGAAGATTGGTGCACCAGAGTTTGGCACATATATATTTATGATTGTGAGATCATCATGGTTAATTGTTTCTTTGATGAGAATGCAGTGACCCTCTTCATCTCTTCTAAATACTTTTAATTTGAGGTCTATTTTGTCTGATATTAAAAGAGCAACTCCTGCTTGCTTTTTGGTTCCATTTGCTTAGAATATTTTTTTCATCCTTTTACCTTAAGATGGTACCTGTATTTGAAATTGAGATGGTGTATTAGTCACTTTTCTGTTGCTGTGATAAACCACCATGAGCAAGGGAACTTATAAAAGGAAGAGTTTATTTGAGTTTACGATTGATGGTTCCAGGGAATTAGAGTCCATTGTGGCAGGAAGCATGGTGGCTGGGGCAGGAGTAGCAAGCCGAGGGTCACATCCCGCAATGAGCACAGGAAGTCAAGAGAGATACTGGAGACCACAAGGCTTGTTAAACTCACTAAGCCTGCCCCCAATGACATACTTCCTTCAGCATAGCCACACCTTCTAAGACCTCCAAGAACAGTGCCACCAACTAGAGACAAAATGTCTGAATACTTAAAGCCTATGGGGGAGACTAATTCAAACCTCCACAGATGGGTTTCTTGTAGACAACAAAAACATGGATTCAATTTCTTAATCCATTCTTCCAGTCTGTGTCTCTTGACTAGGGAGTTCAGACCATTAATATTTAAGGTTATCACTGAAAGATGTATATCACTTCTCTTCAATTTACTTTCTGTTTGCATTTTTGGTCTACGTTTGTATTTCTGCAGTTATACACTCATTAATTACTCTCTCTTGCTGCTTGGTAACAATTGTTCCTTTCCTGTGTCCTTTGAATTGTTTTGAGTATTTTCTGAAAGGTTCCTTTTATGGATATGTAGTCTTTCATCTTGTTTATGTCATGAAAGATTTTTCTTTCTCCTTCAACTATAATTAACATTTTTGTTGGGTAAAGTAACCTGGATTGGCATTTATAGTCATTTAGTACTGGGGATACTTTGGTCCAGGCTCTTCTGGCTTCCATCATTTGCATTGAAAAGACAGATGCAATTCTGATGAGTTTCCTTATAAATGTAATTTATTGTTTTTCTCCTGAGGCTTTCAGTACTTTGTCTTTGTTTTGAGCATCTACCATTTTTTCTATTATATGGTGTGGGGAATTTCTTTTCTGGTCTTATCTATTTGGTGCTCTATGTGCTTCTTGTATTCATATGGTTATATCTCTTTTCAATTTAGAGAAATTTTCTATAATTCTGTTGAAGATTGGGTCAATACCATTATCCTGGAAATCTCTTCCTCTATATCTATGATGAAATTTCATCACTATAAAATAACTTCTACATAACATTTCTACATATTCCTTTATAACATACTATAAATGGAAAAAATAAAGCTTTTCTCATAACAGCAGCCAATCATTTCTGTAACATCATTGTTGAGATAAAATTATTAAAATAACTATTTGAAGTCACAAAAATATGAAAATCTCGAAAGCATTTATTTTTAATAAGTTGTGTTGAATAAAACCTGAGGTACTTTCCTCCCCATCAGTACTTCATGAACCACTCCACATCTTCCCAATGAGCAGTGTAGAACCATATCTGTCCATTGTGGTGTCTTTGAGTCATGTGTGACTGCCTTTCACATGCTATCCTTCCCATCTTGGCTCAGCTCCAGGACTTGCCTCCTGCCTGCAGGCCGGCAGTCTCTGGGCTCTGCTCCCACAAGAAGTGGGGAGGGAAAACCGCTGGAGATCACCCATGGAACGAACTCACACACATACATGGAGAGCCAGGGAGGATAGGAACTCCGTTTATTTTCTGTCAGTGAGGTCTATATATTCAAGACTACTGTGCTTTGGGCAAGGAAGTGGGGAGCAGGCGGAAGGGAGAGGTGAGCCAACCTGGGGGACTGCAGAACTCTGGTTTGTGCAACAGGTAACTAGAGGTGTGACATTCTGCTCAATACCTCAAGGGAACAGGCCTGAAACTTTGCAGAGATAGGGCAAAGTGAGAATCATCATTGTAATATCCTGAATCTTCCTGCTACAGATAACTCTGGAAACCCACAGAGATATCAGATAACTGGAGATCTTCTTGGGAAAGGTCTTGCAATTTATTGCTTCAAGCCACACACGAAGTTCCATTCCCACACATATCCTCAGCTGTTCGGGTAGCAGATGAAGTACAAGCCAGGAAACCAGATGAATCTTGAAATGAAAACCTTGGGGCAAAATAACTATGAAAGTACTAGATGACTAAAGCTCTAAATATGAAATACTTCAAAATATGACTATACAAGTATGTACTGAAGACTACATGCAGTCTATGAAAAAGCAGGTTGGAGCCAGGCATGATAGTGCATGTTTTTGATCCCAGCACCTGTTAGGCAGAATAGGGCTGATCTCTGTGAGATCAAGTCCATCTTGCTCTATATAATGAATTCCAGGCTAGCTGGGGCCTATAGTGGAACCCTATAAGATCTGGAGAAGTCAAGAATGTTCGTTTCACTGTCACTGTCAACACAGTCCTTGAAGTGCTAGCTATTGCAATAAGGCATGCAGTTGGGATGAAGAAATAAACTGACCACATTTACAAACATTATGAATATCTGCATAGATAATCCAAAGGATCTAGAAAAATGCTGTCAAAACTTATATTAATTCCTTAAATTTATAGGATATAAAATCAAAATTAAACATTTTTTCTTAATTTTTTAATTATATATATATATATATAAAATAAAATCTTGTACTATCTATCTATCTATCTATATAGATAGATAGATAGATAGATAGATAGATAGATAGATAGATAGATACGTATTACAAGATTATGGTACTAATCAGATCTAGACCCGTGTCCTCCCCATCCCCCCACCCCACCAGAGCTCATGCATTCTGCCAAACATGCTTTTCATCTCTTTCTCAGTCTTTCTCAAAATTCTCTGTGTGGACGTTGACTGTTTTGAGAAGAAGTTCACCGTTTCAGTCAGTTCTTTGATGCAGTCCTTTCTGTTTTTGTTGTTGTTGTTTCCAATATGCATCACTCCCAACAATTTGGACGAAACCTCAAAAGGTCATGCACAAGAAACACTTACAACTAGGTAATTGGCACTGGCATCCACAGATGAGGGATACCATTTGTTGTTTGTTTTTCTGGGACTGTGTTACTTCACTTAACATAATATCTTCTAATTCCATCCATTTACCTGCAAAACTCATGATGTCATCTTTCTTTACCACTGCATAGAACTCCATTGTGTAGATGTACCACATTTTCTCTATCCATTCATCAGTTGAGGGGCACTTGGGTTGGTTCCAGCTCCTTGCTTTGCTTCAGGTGGTCTTGAGAGATCCCCAATCTCAAAACTCACACAAACACACAACCACATGTTTTATAACAGCTGGGAGGACAACTCTGCCCCCACAGCCACACAAGCCAATCGGGCCAAAGACAATGAAATCAAATCAAACAATCCACCTGGTTGAANATAATATATATATATGAAAGATTTACTCAGTTCCCTATATTAATTTTTGATGAAATAACGAAACTTTTTATGAAGGTAGAATGAAAGAATAAACTTTTCAAAAAATAGTGGTTCAATTATGCATGGTTAAAAATATAGAAGTTTTAATTAAACCTAAATCTCTTATAGCCTTGCACAAATTTTAATTCAGAATGGTTAGTAAATTTGAATTTTAAGCCTAAATCTATAAAGATTTTAGAAAAAGTAGAACAGAATTCTCCAGTCTTATGTGAGATCTTTAAAGAGTTCTTAGGCTTGAAACAATTGGTATATCTAAGAGAAGAAATTGATGAGTTTGTCTTAAGAAAAATCAGAAATGATTATTCTGAAATGGCCTTGCCAAAGGAACAGAACAGGACAAAATGTTTTAAAGCCATACAAAGGACTTACATATAAATTATAAAAAGAACTCTCAACCCCCAACCAAATAATACCATTAAAACCTAAGCAAAAGACATAAGGGATATTTCTTTCACTAGGGAAGATATAACAGATGAAAATAAGATTAGAGAAGTTAGATATCACTGCTATTCAGGAAACACATATTAAAACCATAATGAGTATCTGCACATGTAACTTAGTTGCTAGAGTGCTTGCCTCATGTTCACAAAGCCCTGGGTTAAAAACCAACAATAGGTAAACAGTATGGTGCCACGTGTCTATTGTCCTAGCACTTGATTGGTAGAGACAAGAGGATTATGAGTTCAAGGTCATCCTCAGCTATGTAGCCAGTTTGAGACCAGCCTTGTCTATACAAGTCCATGCTGGAAAAAAAAAGCAGCAACAAAAACATAATGAGATATTCTACAACTGTCAGAATAGCTATAATAAAAACAAGGACAATATCAAATGTTAGCAAGATTATGAAGAAACTCACCTTTAGCTGGTAAGACTGTAAAATAGCAGTCACTCTACATAACTGACAATTGACTTAGTATGCACAAGTCCTATGCAAGCCCAAATCAGAAAAAAAAAAAAAAAAACACCCAAAAAAACACTATAAACTGAGGGAAGTAGGTAAGAAATTGCACCCTAACTAAGGACTTGATGGCTGCTGAGCATCTTACAGGGATGAGACTCTTGTTAGGTTAACCAGGCTCCATGGATAGACCCACATTGAAGGACATTGGGGGAGTCTATAGGCCGTGTGTGTGTGTGTGTGTGTGTGTGTGTGTGTGTGTGTGTGTGTGTATCAGAGTCTATAGGCTGTGTGTGAGTGTGTGTGGGTGTGTGTGGGTGTGTGTGTTTATACATCAAATTGGGCAGGGGTTAGTAAGGAGGTATGAATACAGGAGGGGGTCAAATATCATCCAATTATATCGTATGAAAATCTCAAAATTCAGTAAACTTTTTACGTTAAGTCTTTGTTATGTTAAACCTTATTCAGCACTATGGTCCTCTATGTTTTTCAACGAAAAGTGAAAATTGCAGTCACACAAAGTATTTTATAGCATCACTATTCTTAATACACAAAAACAAGGAAGCACACCTATGGTGTCAAGACAGATCTCAGTTAGTCTTGGGAAAATCCAGCAACCCTGCCTTCCTTAAGTGTAGTAAACAAGAATAACTCTAGAATGTTCTGGGGCTGTGACCTTTAGATGAGAGCTGACCAGTAATTGCATGCATATATATATATATGTGTATAAATACTATTACTATATGTATATATTACATATTATTACATATACATATATACATAGAAACATATGTATCCACATGTATATTTGTCTATAATTTAAAATTACCTAGCTTCCAAATAATTCAACAAAAATCAATGAGAAACATGGTTAATATACAATAAACATAAGAAATACAAAATTTTTGGATGGTATATCAATTCATGATCTACATTTTCTTCTGTCAAGTATGGCAGGGTCTTCGTGTGGTTTATAACATCTCCTAACCATTAGAGGATGTAAGCTTGTGACATCAGCCGTGGGTTATTCCTCCAAGGAGAGAGCCAATAGCCAATTAGATTTGGGATATACAGACATATGGCTGCCACTGCTGCACAGTATTTCCAGGCAGATGAGGTGTAGCTGGTGCTGATGGAGGAGTCTTGCTTGACTCAATTATTAAATTTATTTATTATTTTTTATGTGTATGAGTGTACTGCCTGCATGTAGGTTGGTGTACCCATGTCATGCAATGCCGCAGGTGTCAGATTCCCCTGGAGCTGGAGTCGAAAACAGTTCTTAGCCACCATGTGGGTTCTGGGAATCGAACCTGGGTCCTCTGTAAGAGCATTCGGTGCTCTTAACCATTGAGTCATCTCTTCAGCCCCATGATAGCTACTTTTAAATGTGAACTTGACACAACCTAGAATCACCTGGGAATGGGAATTATTTAATTAATTAATTAGGAATTAATTAGATCAGATTGGGCTATAGGCACATCCGTGAGGGACTTATGATTATTAATTAATGTAGGAAGACCCAGCCTATGGTGGCATCATTCCCTAAGCAAAGGTTCCTGAAGAATGTGAGCGGAGAAAGCTAGCTGAGGCCAAGAAAGCAAGCAAAGACGTGTGTATTTAACCCTTGCTCTTGGTGTAATGTGACTAGCTGCTGGAGTTCTTGCCTCTACTACCTAAAATAATAAGATACAATCTAGAATAATAAGCCTAGAAACAATATCCTTTCTATTGTATCGAATAGATTTCAATTGTTCTGATAAAATACCAGACAAAAACAACATAGAAAAGAAAGTTTATTTTGGCTTATGAGTAATAATAATAGTCGCATGGTAGGGAAAGCACAGCAATAATGGGGGAAAGTATGGGCTAGGACAGGGGAAGAACAGAGACAGAACAGGAAGTGGTCCAAGGCTATAAACCTTCAAACCCTGTCCCCGGTGATATACTTCCTGCATAAGGCTCCACCTCCTAAAGATTCCATAACCCCTCAGACAGTGCCACCAACTAGGAACCAAATATTCAAATGCTCGCTCCATGGGAGACATTTCTCTTTCAAATCAGTACACTTCTCAAGATGATTTTAGCCAGGATATTTCATCACGATGTTAGAAACAGAAGTAGGACCATCTTATCAGTGTAAATTATACAACCACATATCTGGTCTTTTGGCAATACAATCCTCTCTTGATTACTGTTGCTGTACAGTGAGTCTTTAAATGAGACACTGTGATCCTTGTTTATGTGTTAATAGACAGGATCTCTGTGTGGTACAGTTGGCCTGGCACTCTTTATCTTCATATCAGCCTACTACGATTACAGACTTGTTCCACCATTCTCAAAGAGATGCTATGATTGCTTCAATTCAGATATTTATGAGTATTTTAGTTTCTTTCCAAATCCATATAAATTTGAAGAAAAGTGTGTTTAGTGTTGTTTTTAGTTGATAGGAACTAAATTAAACTTATACAGATTAATTTAGAGAAAACTGCATTTCTTCCTCCTCAGTCTTCCATATCATGAAAAAATGTCATTTCTAATTTTGCGTGATTTTGTCAGCTTTTTGTAGTTTTCGTTATGGTTCCACTATGTGCTTTGTACAACCTAGGCCTAAGAATTTCTTACTTTGGAGCTGTTTCATATGCTTCTATGCTATTTCTTTTCAACAACTGCCTTAGTAAGAAAGCTGTCTTATCCATGACTGGGAAGCCCCAGTCTGATGCCAAAAGCCTGGAGCAATCCTGGACAATCAGTCTTCATTTCACACTGGAAGGATGGAGAAGTTGGGTTCCATTTCCAGCAAAGGCTGACAACAGCAGCAGCAGCAGCAGCAGCAGCATCTGTGGCATCAGGGTCCCTGGTGGCAGCTGAGACAGCAATGGAGCTCATGTAGTAACCAAAAGCAGGAAGACGTGCAGGCAAAAAAGCAACACTGCTTCCTCCTCAGGTCTCTTTCTAGCTGGATCACTGCCAGAAGGAGCTGCCCACTCTGGGGACACTGTTTCTCCTCATTTAATCTCCACAAGAAATATCCTTACTGACTCACCCACAGGCCTGTTAATCCCACATCTATTCAAGTGAGCAACCAAGATTAACAATCATACTACTCAATTAGAGAGCTGGCAACCAGGCTCTCTTTCTGGGTTCCTGCTTCTGCTCTAATAAACTATTTTTCTACTCCTTCACCAGTACAACACCTTGGTCACTGCAGTTTCATTGTAACGTATGCAGTCAGGGATCATCCATCATTCGTGTCATTCTTCTCTGTCAATAATATTTGCAGGATTTGTCATCCCTTATTTTATTGTATTGTAGTTTTAACTGAGAATTTTCTATTATTCCCTTTTCTCTTCTTTACAAAGATTTCGATGGTTGCTTTACAGTTTATGAAATGCATTTCATCTAGTGAATCTACTTTCAAATAATACTATACTGCTTAATGAATAGAGTAAATGATCTAAAATATCCAAATAATCCTAATTCCTTTATCTTATTTTTCTACCAGTCTCAATTCATTTACCTGATCATAAGAATAAATATTAACACACAGAATAAAGTACAACTGTGGTAGCACTGCTTTGAGTAGACTACCTACAAGATCAATTAAGAAAAGTAGCACTTATTTGACCTTCCTTCTCCCTTCTAAAGGGTTCTTCATATAATTAGTATAGATATATGCTCCTTCCTTCTCTTCTCCTCTCTTCATAGACTCAGCGTAGATTCGCCTCCCCAAACTTCATCATTTTATTTTTCTCTGAGAAACATTTTAAAATCCTTCCTTCAAGACAGCTATAGTAACAATAAAGGTCCTCAATTTTTGTCTGAAAAGTTTGAATTTCTTCTTCATTTTTAAGGGATATTTTGTGAAGGACAGAAAATTCTATACTGGTAGGGTTTTTCCTTTCAATTATTTTTTAAATTTTATTTATTTATGTATGTGTAAGAATGTACTGTCTGCATGCAGGTTTGTGCACCCGTGTCGTGCAATGCCGCAGAGGTCAGAAGAGGGTGTCGGATTCCCCTGGAACGGGAGTTCTCCTGGAATTGGAGTTTCAGACGGCTCCCAGCCGCCATGTGGGTGCTGGGGATCGAACCCGGGTCCTCTGAAAGAGTGGTCGGTGCACTCAACTGCTAGGCTATCTCTCCAGCCCTCCTTTCAAATTTTTAAATAATGTTTGATTCAATGCTTTCTTGCTTGCTTAGCTTATGAAGGTATATCCGATATAATTCTTTGCTTTTCTAATTGGAGATTCTAGCTCATTTTCTCCAGTGGGCTCTTGATAAATTTGTTTTTCTTTTTTGTTGTTGGTTTCTGCAGTTTGATTATCATAAATATAGGTATATCACTTTGGGTTTGGATTTCCCCAGTTTGTTTTGTGCTGCTTAATCTGCAGATGTTCTCTAGTGCTCTGGATCTGCAGGTGGCTAATTTAGAGGACTCCCAGTAATTGTTCCTTCAGACCATTCTGCCTGCCCCTTCCAATTCCTTTTCTCATACTTGTATCCCCTGGATACCTAGATACATACCCATGACATTGAAAATCTGCTGTAATTGTTGGGTAGTCTGTTGCTTTGCTGCTGTTGTGTTAGTTCTCTCTTTCTCTCTCTCTCTCTGTCTCTCTCTCCTTTTATGTTTTGGAAGGTTTTATTGTGATGTGGTAAACTTGGAGATTCTTTCCTTAGCTGTGTATATTCTACTAATCCCATCAAAAGTGTTCTCAACTTTGCTAAGGTGTTTTTGATCTATAGTATTTCCATTCGGTTCTTTCTTAATTTCTGTCCCTGTTTATATCGTGCATGTGTTGATGTATGTTGTCTACTTTACCTACTAGGGCCCTTAGTACATTAACCATAGTTGTTTTAAATTTCTGATCTGGTGATTCTGGCGTTGCTGCCTTATCTGAGTCAGAATCTGATAGTAGCTCTACCTCCTTAACGGGTGCTTTGTCTGTCTCAGTTGCTTTGTAATGTTCTTTCTAAAACCTGCCTAAATGATCTGAATATTAGTTAACACTCAAACAAGTCTTTAGCTAGTGATAGTAACGTGTGTAAGGAAAGCAATCTGTATCCTATCCTTACCCCTTAGTCTTTCCATAAGGCTGGCCTGGAACTCACTCTGTAGACCAAGCTGGCCTTGAACTAACAGAGATCTGCCTGCCTCAGCCTCCTGAGTGCTAGGATTAAAGGTGTGTGCCACCACTCCAGGCTTAAAGATGGTTCTTAGCTACCAAGTGGGTGCTGGGAATCAAACCCCGGTCCTCTGCAAGAGCAGTTGGCACTCTTAACCAAACGCTGAGCCATCTCTCCAGCCTCTCACTTCTTTGTCTTCCTGCTCTTGCGTTTCAGGAGAGTGATGGCTGTAAGGTGCTAGGGTTGGGTTTTTCCCTTCCCCCAAGTGGTTAGAATTGGTGAAAATAAACAAATAAACAACTCTCCCCACAAAAATAAATAGTTTAGGATTGAATGAAAAATATGTTTTGAAACGTGAGAAGTTTCTCTTGAGGGCAGACCTTGCTGAGAACCAGATGCTTTGGAGTTGGTTTCTAAATGGTTAGTTTTGTCTCCCTTGCTGAAAGCGTGAGAATTTTTCTCCATGGTTCACTGTGAGGACTTAGGGTAAAAACTCTCTTAAGCCTCAGGACTCATCCTCCAATAATTCCTTCCCTCCCCAGATATCTGGCTATAACTGTCACACGTGTCCACACTGAACCTGCAACAATTAGTCAGTTTAGACCTTGCCTTCACCAGTATCGGCTCCTGCGGCTGCTGCTGCTCATGAGTTTCAGTTCAGGAAAGTTGCAATTTTCTGTGTGTTTAATTGTGCCTTCAAGTATGAGGTCACTGGTTTGCATTGGTCTTCATTCCCATAATATATCTGAGTTGTTTATATTCTTCAGTTTATCCACCTTTCAACTTATTGCTAAAGTGGAGGGCTAAAAAATAAAATAAATAAATAAATAAATAAATAATAAATAAATAAATAAATAAAGTGGAGGGCTGCCTTCCAAACTCATGTACCTAACTGGAACCTAGAATCAACAAATATATTTTTAAAGTTTTTACTGATTATAAAATTCTAGGTGAGAGTCTGGAGAACACTGTCTTCTCTTGCAGAGGACCAAGGCTCAGTCCCCAGCATCCACATGGCAACTAACAACTATGCGTAACTCCAATTCCAGGGGAATTCAGTGCCCTCTTCTGACCTCTGTGAGCATTGCATCACACATGCAGACAGTACACTCATACTCATAAAATAAAAATAATAAATGAGGGGCTGGAGAGATGGCTCAGCTGTTAAGAGTGCTCATTGCTTTTGCAGAGGACCAGGGTTCGATTCCCAGCACCCACATGGTGGCTGAGAACCATCTTTAAGCCGGATGTGGTGGTACATGCCTTTAATCCTAGCACTCGGAAGGCAGAGGAAGGCTGATCTCTGTGAGTTCAAGGCCATCCTGGTCTACAGAGTGAGTTCCAGGCCAGCTGGGGCTATTGGGAGACCCTGTCTCAAAAAAACCTAACAGTAATAAGTGAAATATTTTTTAAAAAACATTCTAGGTAAACACTCTGGCCACATTCTCCTTTCAGGTCTTTAAAAGCATCATAGCTTTATTGCCTGGCTTATGCAATTTCTCAGAGATTTACAAGTATTTTGTTTAACCTCTTGTTATCTTTGTCTATTTTCTTTTTGGCTTCAGAACACTGTTTCTTAGCTAGTTGGTTGTGAAGTGTCATCTTAGGGAGCCATTTAAAGTCATACATGTTTGTTTTATTGAGCTTGTTGAAGCTCTGGGTTTATAAGTCTCTTCAGATTTGCAGAAGCTTTTAGTCTCAATGCCTCCAAACATTTTGTCTCTCCAGCCCTCTTCATCTGAGACTCTTATTATATACAATGTTATACAACACCCCACTACATTTTACATAAAGCAGAAATTCAAAGAGGTCCCAGGTATGATCTTCAAAGTTCACAATATGTCATTCATCCCATTCAAGTCCTTTGAGAAAGACCGTAACTTGATTAGTGTGGCCTTAAAGAGCAGGGAGAGAGTTCTCTCCTGCTATTTGCAAGAATCAGGCAAAAGCCATGGGAGAACACAAAAAAGAGCTGCCATCTGCACATGGCCAAGGAGCCTAACCAGAACCCAGCCATCCCGACACCTTATCTCAGATGGCCATTGCCCGAAGAGTGGAAACATTTTATTATGGCTGTTTAAGAAGATGCAGTTATAAATAGATATCCTGAGAATGCAGTATAAATCAACAGTATAAAATCTTCATAACAGAAGTGTTGTAAAGAAAAAAGAAAAATAACTTATCAGTTTGAAGTTTAATTCTGACAAACGTGAGACAATTTTACAATCATGAGATTCAAAACTATAGGGAAATTAAAACAAATAACCACTAAAAATTCAATACAAGTATAACACATTTCATTTTTTATTTCTTTGTTTCCTTTGTTGATTTGAGACATACCTTCACTATGTATACCAGACCTGCCTCTAACTCAAAAGGATCCTCTTGCCTCAATCGCTGAAATGCTGGATTACAAAGATGATCTTGATTCCCATTGCTCTGACCAAATATTTGACAAGAAGCAAGTTAAAGGAGGAAAGGTTTACTTCCGTTTACAATACTAGTGGATACAGTCCATCTTGGCAGGGAAGGCATGATGTAGGTGAGTGAAGTGGCTGTCACATTCCATCTGCAGCAAGGAAGCAGAAGAAGATGAATGTTGGGGCCTACCTCTCTCTTTCCTTTTTATCCAATCTAGGATTCTGGCCCACATTTACAGTAAGTTTTTCAATCTCAGCTAACTCACTGCTTCACAGACACTCTTCAGAAGCTTGTCTCCTAGGTGATTCTAGATCCTGCAAGTCTATCATCAATATTGACCATCATAACAACTACGCACAGCTATAACTGATTATTTTTTACTATTAATCTCTTACCAAATGGCCTCAAACAACCTACCAAGTATGGTAGCTCACACCTATAAACTCAGTACTCAGGAGGCTGTCACAGAAGGACTGCTGAAAGTTGAAGGCCAGCTTAGTCTTTATAAGGACTAACTAGCTTTGCCTACAGAGTCAAACTCTCTAAAACTTTCTTTAAAAGATACCAAACAAACTTAGAAATACACTAACCCCAGACTGAATATGTTCCAATTTCATGATAAATTTTAATTGAAGTATAACTGATACCAATATTATGGTTATTTATTGTATAAATGAGACTAAAACTAACATCCTAACATCATAATCCACTCTCAAGAAAAATAGCCCATGAAGGGAATATTGTAGATACCAAAAAATCTATTTATTTATGTGTTGTTAGAGTTCAGTTGTTGAACAAACAACTATTAGGAACACTATAATGTAAAAGGAAAAAATATGGCTAAATATGATCATAATTTTGTCTCAAAAAATATCACAGGTCCCAGGACAGGACTCCTATATTAAATAAACTCACCCAGGGCTTACAGACCATTGTGGAAGATGAGGCAAACTCTAAGAGCCAGGGGAGGCAGTGCAAGGCCTTATGGAAAGAGAGTCCTACAGGATCCTGAGACCTGGTTCATATGAACTTACAGCAAAGGGTGCAGTCTACTGCCCATTTCCCCAGTTCTATGTTAGAACCATGCAAACTTAATCATACAAAAATCTAACATAGAACTGGGGAAATGGGCAGTAGACTGCACCCTTAGCTGAAGAACTAATTAGCTAATTACTACTGGATGGAGAGTTGATCTTTGAGGGAGAGACTCTGGGGGGAGGCTTTGGGGAAGTTTGAATGGGGGAGGGTTTATAAAGATGATTAAGAGGATTTATATGAAATGCACAAAAATTCACTTAATACATTCATACACATAAAAATAAATAAATTAAAAAATATATGCATTAACATATATCACCCAGGTAAAGGATTACAGGCTATCCCAACACTTGTCTGCAGCCTGCTAGAGCTCACCTTCAGTACAGAAAAGTCACAGGAGACAGACATAAAGAAAGCTGGAGGTTTCAAATAGTCAACTAGGAAAAATGTGCTAGTTCACACCTTTAATTTCAGGACCAAGGAGGCAGAGGCAGGCAGATCTCTGTGACATCAAGGCCAGCCTAGTCTACATAGCAAGTTCCAGGACAGCTGTGGATACCAGACTCTGTCTCAAAAAAATCAAACACACACACACACACACACACACACACACACACACACAAGCACACAAACAACAACACACAGAAAAATAACATGTAGTCAAAATCTTTTCAGTGACCTGGTTTCCTGAGAAGGACAGATAAATAATATTTCTGGTGCTCTGCCAATACCAAACAGCTCTGCACCTTGAAAGAAAATCTCGATTTGAGATCTCCTGAGCCCAGCGGAAGGCGGCCCCCCCACCCCCTCCACCCCCCACCCCCCCAACTGAGATTACGAAGAAGCATCTGAAGGAGGCAAAGCAAGCCTTCAACACAGTGAAGAGCCATTTAGGACTCACATTGGAATACAGGCAAGGAGAAGCCCATATGCCAGGATCATGAAGAAGAGACTATACTGGATAGGGGCAGGATAATCCCACGCCAAGCTTTACCAACTCTATGGAAGACTCCTGCAGTGGGATCCCTCCGGGATTGCCCCAGGACACAGACATCAGAAACACAATTAGGAACTTACTTAAAGAACTACAAGATCATAAAGAACAAATTAAAGAACTAAGAAAAGAGAATGAGGAACTCAAGAAGGACCGAGAGAGAGAGAGAGAGAGA